>CM052704.1:30689692-30707882 GCA_028551405.1 Uromys caudimaculatus | reverse complement strand
GGAGTACTACTCAGCTATAAAAAACAATGACTTAATGAAATTTGCAGGCAAATGGATGGAACTTGAAAATATCATCCTGAGCGAGGTAACTCAGTCACAAAAGAATGAACATGGTATGTACTCACTGATAAGCGGATATTAGCCCAAAAGTTCAGAATGTCCAAGTTTCACTTAACAGTAACCGCTGGACTGAGAGTGAAGTACCAGATAGAGGGGTTGGAGAAAGATCTGAAGGAGCGGAGGGAATTGGTATCCCCATGGAGGGAGCAAGAGCGTCAATGGGCCTGACCCTCCCCCTAGTCGTCCTGGAGTTCGGACCACCAACCAAAGAATACACATCTTTTGACCCATGGTTTGGACTACATATGTGGCAGAGGATGACCTTGATGGCCATCCGGGAGCTAGAGGCCCCAGTAAAGAGGAATGTCAAGGTGGGAATATGGGAATGGGTGGGCGGGTAGGTGGGAGGAGGAATTCCCTCACAGAGGCGGGGAGTGGGAGGGGATAGGGGGTTTCTAAAGAGGAGACCCAGAATAGGGGAAACATTGGAAATGTAAATAAAGTATCAAAAATAAAAAAAATTAAAAAAAGGACATGTGTGAAATATAGGTAAGTAGTTAGCCATAAACTAATGCAATCAGAAAGGTATAAACCCTGCTTTACAGATGGTAGAGAAAATAAGGATGCAGGCAATGTACCAAGAAAATAGATCATTGCTACAGAACATCCATAGAGTCAAAAAAAAACCAAAAAAAAAAAAACAAAAAAAACAAAAACAAAACAAAACAAAACAAAAACACAAGCATTTGGTTAAATTTTCTCTTACTTATGAAAAGATGAGGACGGATTGTTCTGATAGCACATATACTTTTCCCGTGAAGTTCCTCTGCTAGTCTGATTTTCACAGTAGCAGATGCAAAACTTCTATGTAGGCACAGTGACACCTTTCAGGGTCCTCTTGCTGACGCAAGAAGCTGCCCTATGTGAAGAAAAATCCAGGGAAGCGTCTGGGAGTAGCTAATCCTCCCTTGGAGGAATCTCCTTCAGTCAGATCAAGGAAACTAGAGAAAGAAAAATAACCCAACACTGGAATTGGCAGGTGGACCTCTATGAGTTCGAAGCCAGTATTGTCTACAAAGAGAGTTTCAGGAGAGCCAAGGCTACACAGAGAAACCTTGCCTCAGAACACACACACACACACACACACACACACACACACACACACACACACACGCACGCACGCACACACAGAGGAATTAAGCACAGGGATATATATTAGATGGTGAAATAATTCAGAAGTAAAGAAAGTTGTTGGCATTTCCTTTTGTCACCTTTACATAATTATTTACATATGACAACATGTGCACAAAATGCATCTATCAGACCTAGAAGCTAACTTCCAAGGCTTAAGCAAACAGCCAAACCATAAAACAGACCCTTCATCAGCCAGTTCTGAGTCACATTCTTGAAAGATCTTCATAGAAGAACCCCAAAATCAGAGCCAGATTTTATCCTTTAACCCTCCATCACGCATGCCTGTAAAAGAACAGATACTACAGCTCTGGACACCACCCTTACTTATAGTATTCTTCTTACCTATATCAGCCACCAAACCCAAAATATCATATGTGATAATGTCAAAACTAGTTAGAAAATGTATAGGTATGACTAACACATTATTATGAATGAACGACCCAATATATTCTCAAAAGCAGCACTGCAGAAAATTTCTGTGTGGAAAATACTGCCAGAAGTTATTCCTGGCAGTGTTCTATACAGAATGTATATCTCACAGTCTTTGTGTTGTGTGCATTTTATTATCCAAAGAGACAAACTGATTCAAAAAATTTCTGACAATACTGGCCATAGAATAAAGATCTCTCTTCAGTATGTTTGACTGCCCTTTCTCCTTCCATTGAACTATTTCTCTTGCACTTAAGAGAATGAACAGAAATCTGGTTTCCTGGAGTCTCTATGAGACTTTGTCTTCATTCTTGTGATACTGAGTTCTCAACAGAAATGTAAGTCTGAAGTGGAAACTTCTAGTTAATTTAGAAAGTTAGTTACATCCAATGATGTTTAGCTGGGGCATAGAGGAGAAAGGATGTCTTGCTAAAACACATGAAAGGCTGTTTTCCTGAAAGCAGACACAGGTAAAAGGATGTTTTGATATAGCAAACATTTGAAAGGACGCTTGATGAAGGAGTATAAATATGACCCCACAGACAGGGATGAGTACTGAGCTTTGGTTTTCTTTGCTCCACCTCGCTATTCTTTGCTAAAGACATATATGTATTGGCTCACCTTACATTGGTTAGTTGTTGAACTCAACTTGTGGTAATGCTGCCTTTGAGAGAAACGCTCCCAAGAACTGCTCATGGGGTTCCTGTGGGAGCTTGCTTCCTACGTGGCCTAACCTAGGCCATTTGGTGAGCCTGGTGGTTTATCAGGATTGAAATACAGCTTGCTAGTTTGTGCTTGGTATCTGCCTGCCGAAAATACTGGACTCTAGCTGCTGGATCATGCCTGGTGTCTGCCTGCCTAGAAGACTTGTCTGCATCTATTGAATCAAATTTGGTGTTTGCTATGGGACTGAACTGCTGCCAAAGAAGATCAAGCTCACCCCTGCCCCCTCAAAGAACTATTGCTGATCAGGTCCACTTCCCCCATATCCTAATAACTTTTCTCTTCCACTTCAGTGATGGGTGGTGGCCTAGAGGAGAGATTGAACTGTTATTAAAAGTAGGTTGCAAAAAATTTATGCCTACATAAGTCCACTTTGAACATTTCTAAATTTAGAGTTTTAATGTGTCAAGAAATAGTAAATAATATAATAAAATTAACACAATTTGAATAGATTACAAAGTAAAGATGTAAATAAATGTTTAAATTTGCATAAATATAGTTTTGATGAAAATGCATTTTATGATACCTCATATCAACAAACTTAGCAGTGAACTTGTTATGAGTATCTTATCAGATCTCAATTTTTGAAAAACCTTTTTGTAAGCAAGAGGGTTTGAATTTGTCTATGATATTGTACTCAGGATAAAAATGAATATTAACAGTACATGTGTTAACCTACAAACAAATTGTCATGTCTTAGAGTAGTATAAGCCCAATGAATTCCTGGGCTTCAACTATTTTAATGAAAGATCATATGTCTGTTTATTGAAGATAAATGGTATTGTACATGTCATAAGTAGCATACTACAACTTTGCTTATGACTTTTTATAAGTAAACTTCAAAGTGAATATTTTATTATGCCTTGTAAAATGTGATTTGATCTATAGAATATAGATATGCTTTCACTTGTAAATTACTTCGTCTGTATACAATTTGCTTTCAAATTATTTGCGATTGATTTTACTCAACTGTAGAAGTATCCATATATGATATGTTTGACTGTAGATTGCATTATCTTTGTTGAAAATGTTGGTTTTGTAAGTATTACTTACTGTTTTTCCAAGAACAGGCATTGCCATTTATATGATTTATATGATATAATATCAGCTAAAGTTACAAACCTTAAGTTATTGTAGACATTTAACTCCCCTCAAGACAACTTATTTTTGATTCACTGTTTTCATTAAGTTTTTCTTTCCAGCAATACTGCTTAACTTTAATACCATTTATTTTTTTACTTTGTCTCCATCGAAGGGATTCAATTCTATTTGGTGTCTGGCATCTAGTCCTCTGACAGCTTTTCTTTGTTTTGCTTCAACTCCATAGAGCATCTTTCTTTTCCCTTCAGTTCTACTCTGACAAAAAGTTTCCATAAATGTGTTTTATTGCCCACTGCACAAAAAATACTAAAGTAAAAATATCTGTGATATAAAGAAATTTCAATGTTAAATTTGATTCTACATGAAATTATTAGAATAAACTTTTCAATTTATGAGCAGCTTTTTCTCTACTTCTAAAGCAAAAGTAGCAAAATAGACAAATGTTTTCAGCATTTCTGCTGAATAACAGGATGAAATTATTTTTTGCTTCTATGTATATTTGTCTATAATATTTGTTTCTATGTATATTTAAACAAGTGAATTTCTTTTAACCTAGAAGAAAGGAGTCACAGAAAATTAAGTCATAAGAAGAAAAGATAAAATATATAAAAACTAGGTACTTAGACAAATATGCTATTTTGTACTTAATATCATTTATAGAGACTTTTTGTGATGATATATTTTTAAAAAATCTATATAATTTAAAATATTACTAGAAAACTAAACAACTTATTGAGGTAAATCAAAGGCAGATAATAAAATTTAAAGAGAATTATAACCCCTTGTGAAATAGAAGTAGTACTTAAATGTAACCCTACCCCAAAATGCGCATGCACCACATGGATTAGATGCAGAATTTTATCAGATTTTTCAAAGAAAAATTAACACAATACTCCTCAAAGTACTGTGCAAAGTACAAACAGAAATAACGTTTGCCAATTCCTTTTATGAGGCCAAAGTCATCCTTATACCCAAACAATATAAGATCCAACAATGAAAATTACAAATTTCCCTTATAAATTCAGATGTAATTATTCATAATATAATACATGCAAACTGAATTCAACAACATATCATGCAAATCATCTACCGTCATCACACATACTTCATCCAAATGATTCATAATACTTTAAAATATGCTAGTCACTAAATATAAACCACCTTAGAAACAGATGGAAAGCCAAAAGCCACATGGTCACATCATTAGATGCACAAAAGTCCTTTGACAGAATCCAACATCCCTACATGATAAAATGCGCATGCACCAGTATATCCTTGTCTCTCAGTGAGAGACAAGGATATACTGGTCATACTTCAACTTAACAAAAGTGGTTTATGGCAAGCCAACCTCGACCTACCTGGAAAGAAAATTAAAAGATTTTCACTAAAATGAAGACCAAGACAAGGTTGTTTACTTTACTTTCCCCATAACTATGAAATATAACAGAAGGAGTTTAAGGGGATACTAGACGATAAGGAGTCAGTAAACATATCTTTATTTTCAGGTGATATGATTTTTACATGTAATCACCCTTAAACACCCCACCAGGAAACATAGCTTCAAACACATTCAACAATGTATCAGGATATAAAATTAACACCTCCCCACCCAAATTTATTTTTCTGGATACAAAAGAAAAATACATTGAGAAAGAAATCAGGGACATATCACCATTCACAAAAGTCTCAAAAAGATATATATCTTGGGGTAATTCTAAGCAAGTAAGTAAAAGACTTGTACAATAACTACTTAAGACATTAAATACATAAGTTGAAGATAATATCAAAGAAAGAAAACTCTATGCTCATGGAACATAGATCAGTAAGATTAAAATGATGCAAAGGACCAGCCTAGCCAAAGGAAACTTACAGATTCAACGACTGCACAAGGGTCAACCAGATGGGAAAGCACCATAAAATGGGAAGTGGACACAAAGTCACATTGCAAACTCAGATTTTATCTCTAATTGATAACTAATCCCCAAAGAAAAAGTAGTTTACTCCGATGGAGTATCATTATATGTACAAATAACACTTCAGGGTAAGCCCTTTGCTCAGCAGCAGATGTTCAACACAAAATGAACTCAATTTATTTGTTTGTTTTTTGTTGTTGTTGTTGTTGTTGTTTAGTTTAGTTTTGTTTTTTTTTGAAGGTTTATTGGATCTCAGAATGCTTTTTCTGAGTTTTGTTTTTGTTTTCTGGGTTTTGTTTTTGTTTTTGTGTTTTGTTTTGTTTTGTTTTGTTTTGCTTTACAGGTCTTTTGGTTAAATGTTACATTTTCTTTTTTGATTATTCTTATGGGATTTCTCTGTGTATGACACGTAAGTGTGTGTGTGTGTGTGTGTGTGCGCACGCACGCATGCATGTGCACATGTGCACATCTGCATTTCTTTCTTGTGTGATTTTGTGGGTCTCTTATTCTGTTTTTTTGTAATATTCTAATTTGCTTTTTTTTATCTTTTTAATTTTATTTTTAGATTCCTGTTTTGTGATTAAAGAAAGAAAGAACACGAATTTGGGTGGGTGAAGAGAAGAGGAGAATCTGAGAGAGTAGAGGGATATATATTGTATGGCTGCTATTGTATCAATAAAAAGATGGGTTTTTAAAAAGTTAATTTAAAGAATAAAACTTTCATAACATTTGTGATTGGAAAACTTTCCACAAGTATGTAAAAGAAATGGTATGATTGATGATAAAAATGTTAAAACTTTGCAAATTCTTACTTCTGAACTGCAACAATGAAAATAACTATCAAGGAATTTAAAGCATGTTCTTGGTCTAACAATGTTTCTATTGTTTTGGAATTTTAAACTAACTTCATAGAACAAAATTGTGCTAGCAAATTTTATGCCAACTGGACACAGGATAGAGGTCCTGAGAGGAGAGAATCTCTCAATGGAGAACTTATCTCCATAAGATCTGGATTCAAGGTATTTTATTAATAATTGATATGGAAGGGCCCAGCTGATTGTGGGTGCTGCCATCCCTGGGATGGTGTTTTGAATTCTGTAAGAAAGCAGGCTGAGGAAGCCAAGAGGAACAAGTCAGTAAGCAGCACTCTATGGCCTCTTCATCAGCTATTAACTAGAGGTTTCAGCCTCTAGTTCCCGCTTGAGTTCCTGTCCTGACTTCATTCAGTGGTAGACCACACTGTAGAAGTCTACGACAAATAAATTCTTTCCTTTGCTACTTGCTTTTGGTCATGGTGTTTGATCATAGAAAGAGTAACACAAATGAAGACAGTTTGGCATCAGGATAGCGGGGCATTGCTGCAAAAGACCTAACGACGTTGTTTTGGGAGGATTGTGAAAGGATTTTGTAGTATTGGACTACAAAATCCATCGAATGTTGAGAGCCCAGTCAGCTGGTATGGAGCCTGGAAAGTAAGTATGATGAGGACAGACAACACAGGCGTGGCTTGTGAGATTTCAAAGGGAATCAAGGACCTGATCAGACATTTCGTGTGAAGAAGGCATGGCGCCTGGTAAGATCGAACTGAAGAGTCAGCTGTGATAACAACAAACAGACAAACAAACAAACAAACACAGAACAGAAGTACTAACATAAAACGTTGCTTTTCTGGGACAATAGATGCTGGTTAACTAGAGCCTAAGGATGAACTGTGGTTAAGTAGAAAGCAGAATCCTTGAGGTAAAATCTTCTAAAGTGTTTCCTGAGAGTCAGCACACAGTTATGTAACAGAAGTAGTCATGGTTGTACTTCATGGTGGAAACCAAATTTGGTGGTGTGAGAGCCCACCAGAAGGTACTGGGTTTGAAAACAGTAGAGGTTTGGTAATTTGCAGTATTAGCATTTGAAGGGCAGCAGAGAAGTTGAGACTTGGCACCATAATGATAGCCAAGGACAGACTGCTGGTGAAAGTACAGCCCGGTTGCAGCAGAAGACTGCAGCGTGTTGAAGATACCAGTACCATGAGATGTAGGCTAACTACAGCAGCAGATGTGAAATAGAGATGGTCTGAGCTATAGATCTCTCTCTCTCTCTCTCTCTCTCTCTCTCTCTCTCTCTCTCTCTCTCTCTCTCTCTGTGTGTGTGTGTGTGTGTGTATTTGTCTGTGTGTGTCTGTGTGTGTATGTGGTGTGTATGTGATGTATAAGAAGAGGTCTGATCTAGAAAAGTTTCTCAAGTCCTTTGGGGAAGCTCAGAAAATCATTGTCAAACTGACAAGGGGTCCATTGTTCTGGTTTTTTTTTTTTTTTTTTTTTTTTTTTTTATCAATTTGACATAGTTATCTGAAAGAAGGAACTCTTAAATGAGACAAAAGTCCCAATAAGATCTGGATATAAGGCATTTTCTTAACTGATGATTGATACAGGAGGGTCCAGCCCAGTACCAGGGGTGCCAGCCCTGAACCTGGTAGTCCTGAGTTCTATGAGAAAGCAGGCTGTGCATGCCATGAGGATCAAGTCAGTAAGCAGTATTCTTTCATGACCTCTGCATCGGCTCCTAGCTCCAGGCTCCTGCCCTGTTTGTGTTCTTGTTCTGAATTCCTTTACCGATGGACTACAAAGTGGAAATGTAAGCCAAACAAAACCCTTCCTTCTTAAACTTGATTTTAGTAATAGTTACCCAAACTAAGAAAATATGAAGATTTTTATTTACTAGTAGCTACCATGAATAAAAGTTATACTTTTCTCTAGATGAAGTAGCTATTCTGAGTTTGATGACTGTGCATATGCCCTTTCTGTGCCCTTGAATGAACTTAATGTATAAATGTGATCAAATACAGGAAAGAACTTGGACTTTCTAACCACTCTGAAAGAATCATGCCTTTAAACCCTATACCATCTTCAGTCCTTCTTCCAGATTAGGCCACTTGACGTTTCAGGATTTCTTCTGGGAGAGTCTGGAATGATTTTACAGTAACGATAGAAGAAATGGATACTCTCTCCATTCTTGTTTCATTGTTCACTTGGAATAGTTGCTATGGTTACAAAGCTGTGGAGTTGCACACACAAAAAAATGTGAGTCACAGAAGTCAATGGACTTATGAGTGGCGGTTATGAGAGAATGAGGCGGAGTATTCTATGAAGGCGTCATATTTTTAATTAAATAAAAAACAGAACAACCTTTTTCATTATTGTCATAAAATCTGGGGGAAACTCCAGTGCGATGAGATATACATTCCTTGTTAGAGTTTAATTCAGTAGTATAGTAAGCTGATATAAGAACTGCAACCTGAAGTATCTCCAAAAGTGATGACATGGTAGAAATTTCCTAAAGCATTATCAAAGAGATAATATATTTTTAAAATGAGATCAATAGTTAATCTAAGATATGCCCTTTAACATGGGGGAAAATTTCAACACAGAGGTGTGTATACAGAATTATACAGAGTATTAGAATTAGTTACCACAAGCCAAGAAACATCCAGACGGTGAGTAATACTGAGAGCAGATCATTTTCTGTCATTTTCAGATGGTCCATAAATGGACTGAGGTCTTCTTCAGGTTCCAGTCTCCTGAATGCTAAGACAATGAGTTTGTTTTTTTCTGACCACACAATCTCTGCTACTTTATTGCAGCAGCAAAGTGCTTTTAGTAGTCATGTATAAGATTTTAAATGTAATTAATTACTTAGTTGGGCATATAGGTAGTTTTGCAAAGGAAACACACTAAAAAATTGGTGTAGTTCATCAAATCACTGCATGGCCAAAGAAGATAGTAAATGCACTAGATTTCCTTAAATGGGGTTCACATAAATTCTCAGCTGTGAATAAAGTCTGTGATAGAAAATCACCATTTGCTCATTAGGTTCCCATAGACACAGGTATCAAAGAAATACGTTCAAAATTTAGCCCATTCACAGTACACCCTTCAGTTTAGTTTACTTTGATGTCTTTATAATGCAATCATCTAATCTACTCGCAATCTGTGCTTTCTCCTCCATTCAGCAGAACAATGACACATGATTTACCTTTTGGAATAGAGCGATTTGTTCTTCATACTGTATATGGTTCACAAATTGCTTTATTCAGGAGAGGGAAATGCGGGTTCATATCCTGTCAAACAAATAAGTACATGAGAGAGAGAGAGAGAGAGAGAGAGAGAGAGAGAGAGAGAGAGAAAGTAGAAGCTGGCTGCCAACTGTCTTTGCAGGAAAGAATATGGCTTTGAAGCACTTTGAAGGTAGAAAGGAAAGGGCTACTAGTCTTTCGCTCCTCAGGACTGGCTAACAGTTAAACATTGAAATGAGAGTGACAATGTGTTCAATACCATTCTGGGTAGAATAATATGAAAGAATTTAAGAACAAGTCATATTTTTCTACATTAATTAAGATCGTACAGACTATTATTCTGTTAAGGAAACAAACAAAATGATCTCAATAATACTTGAATGTGCAACATATGAAATGCTCAGATTCCATTGGGAGATACATTATTATGTAACATAAAAAAAGAGGGTGTATACAGCTAGAAACTCTGCAAAATTACTATAACAAGAGAATATGTAATCTTATACATATTATATATTTATAAATTATATATTATACTATAAATAATATAATCAAGATAATTGTCAGTTTTACTGGTGGGCTGAATTCTACTGTGGTTTGAAAAGATTAAAACAAGTGAGAATTTGAAGGCTTTTATTAGTCCTATATATCTCTTCCTGATAAAGTGAGATTTAGTCCTATATATCTGTTCCTGATCAAGAAACTTGAAAAACAGATTCATGGTAACATAAAAAAGGTTTTGTGGGTGAGGAAAGTTAGAAAGGCTAAGTGAAACTTGTCTCAGGCAAAAAGACAAATAAACATGTAAGTAACATGAGAACAGCAGGTCGTTTGGTTAATTAATCAATAGCATTTATTTTGTAAAGTGTAATTTAATTGAATTAAGTTACAAAGATCAGGTGAAAATTTTATGTTTCATCATTTAATTTTGTAACATAAAATTCTTTTTTTTGGTATGTATAGATATGCATATTCTTTTTTATTTATTTATTTTTTTGATACTTTATTTACATTTCCAATGTTTCCCCTTTTCTAGGTCTCCTCTTTGGAAACCCCCTATCCCCTCCCCCTCCCCGCCTCTATGAGGGAATTCCACCTCCCACCCACCCACCCACCCACCTACCCACTCCCATATTCCCACCTTGACATTCCCCTTTACTGGGGCCTCTCCTCCCCCTGATGGACAACAAGGCCCTCCTCTGCCACAAATGTGGTCCGAACCATGGGTCCCTCCATGTGTATTCTTTGGTTGGTGGTCCAAACTCCAGGATGACCTGGGGGGGAGGTCAGGCCCGTTGACACTGTTGCTCCATAAAATTCTTAAAACCAGATTGAGCAACATGTAATATTTTTACAGGACAAGCATACAGATGAAAACTTACTGCTTTCTAAAAAGTATTTCACAGATGGATTAAAAACAGTGATATAAGCAAAATAGGAAATGTGAACACATACATTTTATGAGATCTATTTGGAGATTTTAATTATATTACTCAAATTTGAGTATGTATTAGAGAACTCTACAATTCACCGAAGATTTGGAGCTACATTTAATTTCCTCTACATTTTCCTATAGGTTGGGTTTGTAAGTAAAAATCACTATTTCTGGAATATTGGAAGAAAGATAGCATGAGGTACATAATGTGATTTGCATTAGACAAATGGACATAGCTTATGCTGTATCTACAGAATACATACAAAAATGACAAGTCCATGTGCTTCTGAGAGAACTTTCCTCTTAGAAAATGTTTTTGTTTTAAATTTTTTTATTTTAACTTATTCTTTAACTATTTTTTTTTTTTTTTTTTTTTTATAATTCAGATTTATCCTCTTCCCAGTCCACCCTCGGACTGTTCCATATCCCACACCTCCTATCCAATCTCCAAGAGGACATCCCTATTCCATCCCCACTGCTCCAGAATCTCCCCACTCCCTAGGGCTCCAAGTCTCTGGAGGGATAGGTGAATCTTCTTTGACTGAACCCAAACTCAGCAATCCTCAGCTGTATATGTACTGAGGGCCTCTTATTAGCTGGTGTAGTATGCTGCCTGGTTGGTGGTTCATTGTCTGAGAGATCCCAGGGGTCCAAGTTAGTTGAGACTGCTGGTCTTCCTCTGCTTCTTTCAGCTTTTCCCTAATTCAACCACAGAGGTCTCTAGTATCTGGCAATTGGTTGGATGTAAATTTCTGCATCTGACTCTTTCAGCTGCTTATTGGGCCTTTCAGAGGGCAGTCATGATAGGCCCCTGTTTGTAAGCACACTATAGCCTCAGTAATAGTGTCAGGCATTGGGTCCTCCCCCTGAGTTGGATCCCAATTTGGGCCTGTCACTGAACCTCCTTTTCCTCAGGCTGTTCTCCATTGTTGTCCCTGCAGTTCTTTCAGACCAGAACAATTATGGGTCAGAGTTTTTGACTGTGGGATGGCAATCCTATCCCTCCACTTGATGCCCTGTCTTTCTACTTGAGGTGGACTCTACAAGCTCCTTCTGCCCACTGTAGGGCACTTCATCTAAGGTTACTCCCTTTGAGACCTGAGAGTCTCTCACCTCCCAGGTCTCTGGTACATTGTAGAAGCCCCCCCCCCCCCCATGAGGTTGCCTGTTTCCATTCTTTCTGCTGGTCCTAAGGGCTTCAGTTCTGTCTTCCAATACCTGATCATGTTCCCGTCTACTCCTCCCTGTCTCCTTTTCCCACCCATATCCCTCCCTCCCTGCCTCCTGTGATTGCTTTCTTCTCTCTCCCAAGTGGGATTGAGGCATCCTCACTTGGGCCCTTTGGCTTGTTAACCTTTTTGAGTTCTGCGGATTGTATCTTGGGTATTCTGTACATTTTTTGTCTAATATCCACTTATTCGTGAGTACATATCATGCATGACCTTTTGGGTCTGAGTTATCTCACTAAGGATATTTTCTAGTTTTATCCACTTACCTCCAAAACTCATGAAGACCTTGTTCTAAAATTTGTAATGCAATGTCCACCCATTGATGGGGTTCAAATCAATTATGAAAATGTAGACAAATAAAGTATCATATTGATTTTCATCAAAGAAATTTTCTCTAAAACTCTGTTTTCTTGAAACATTTCAGTATATAAAATATGAAATGTTAATACTAAAGAGAAAGGTTATTTCCATGTATGCACTTATTATAATCCACATTGGCATGCAGATTAATAATCAAGATATTATACCCTTTAAATTTTTTTTAATAGAAATAATTTGAAAAATTGTATTTCCAAGCTGGAAACAATAGACAAATCTATCTATAGTAAAACAGTTTAAAAAGAAATACACTGGGTATTACTCAGTAACTTTTTGTGTCTGAATTTCCAATAATATGCAGTATTATGAAAGTTTGAATGAGTCCTCAGCTATAGTGATTGGAAAGAATTTTTTTAAAATGCTGAATATTACTTGTATTTCTAAATCTTTTGTTAAAACAAAACAAGCAAAGAAACAAAATAGGACAACAAAAATGAAGAATTAGAAAACACTTGATTGCCATTAAAGAGGTGCTCAACACAAGATAGTAATTGGTGTGTGGCAGAAAACTATAAAGGAACCTTGTAGTAGTGGGAATGTCCTACTCTTCATTGTATCAAGATTCATATTCTGGTTCTTTGGTTGGATATGAATGGCCATCATGAGCTAATTTGCTGTAAGTGTAGTATCAAGTGTGGCAGTATTGGTAGGTGCTGTCACTTTTAAGATACAAGGTTCACAATGAATATAGTCTGTCATTGGAAGTGCTGCCTTTCGAAGAGATTAATGTTTAACTCACACTATTTTAGTGCTTGATTCAAGACAGCTTTCAGACAGTAAGGCTTTCTCATTCTGCTTGTGTTCCTTTCATACCACGTGCTCTTTCGTAATGACCCAACCATGGGGCCATTTACTGTGATGTGACATAATATGGTTGGCATGACGTAAGGATGAATGGAAGAGATTAGGCTATTTCTCATTACAGACCAGTAAGCAAAAGGAAATAGTCTTATATGTCTGGTTTTGGGGGTATGGTAGAGTTTACATAGGTATATTACTATTGATTTTAATCAATGTCCATCTATCCATGTATGTTTGTATATATGTATGTATGTATGCTTGTATGTATCTATCATCTATCTATTTCTATCTATCTATCTATCTATCTATCTATCTATCTATCTATCTATCTATCTATCTAACTATCTATGTGTATCTATATCTCTATCATAAATATCATATCTATCATATGTCTATCTATATCTATCTATCGATCTATATACATGGTTGTGAAAATGTATTATTCATTACAAAAATTTATGTTTCGACAATTGTTAAAAGTAATTTTTTAAACCCAAAATGAAGGAAATGAAATGCATGTGTCACATTGCCAGATAGGGCATGGGCATTAGACTATTGACATCACAGTGGCCTGTCACCGTGCTTAGTACAGAATCTTCCGACGTCAGTGATTGGTCTACCAACTGCAATCACCAGTTTGGTTTTTAGTCCTAGGAAATAAAGTGATAATTTTACAGTCATTAATATGTTCTCCATTCCAGGCTCTACTGTAAAGGTATGTTTTTAATAACTAATTTGATTCTCATGATAACATAATAGAATCAGGAAGTCTTTTGCCTTGATTCCTCCAGATCATGTGAACTTTTAACTCAATACTGTGTTCATGAAAAGCTACTCATATTAGCAATATTCAGTAACAATCCCCTAAATAAACAAAGCTGTCTTTTGAGGACAAGTATGCTTTGAGCTTCCAGGAGAATGTTTTCTGCAAGTATTCAATATCTGTCCAAGTAATGAGAGAGGATTATGTTCTGGATTAATTGACTTACCTACTACGAACACAAAATTTTGTTGTAAATTTGTCAGATTTCAACCTAAAATCTATGAACTCTTGTTTTCAGGAAATTATTATTCTTTCCAATATATATTTTTCTAAGATATGTTGTGTTCGTTAAAACGTTTCTCAATATTTTAACATTGATTTGGATTATGCAGGAATGATTTTCCAAACTTGATCATTTACTTCTAATTTTCTTTATTATGAAACTAGGTTGGTACTATTTTGTAAAGTATCTTTACATTATTGTTTGATTGGTCTGATGACAACTATTGGCTGCTATTTTTCTTTGACTCTTTGATTCTCAGGGATCTTAAAGACTTTCTAAGTAAAAGTTGGTGTCTTTGTGCATATTCCTTGAAAGATGTAACATGCTTTGGGCATAGTGATATTTACTTAAGTAAATATATAATTTAAACATTCAAATCATACAAGAAGAGAACAGTATAGAAACCACAAAAAGAGAAGCAGGAAAGAATGTTATTATGGAGAGAAAAATGTTCAGGGGCATCTGTAAGTGTTCAGAACAGAGAGAAAAAGAAACAGACTTGGTATAACCGAGGCTGTCTGGTACCGAAGGGAGAATATTAGAGTAGAAAATTGGAGATGCCTGTGGCAAGAAAAGAAACTTTGCCTCCATAAAGAAGAGGGCATTCTAGGACATAGATTTTATTCTGTGTTGCTTTTATTTACTGCACTACAGTGTGCTCACTTGACATCAGAATTACATAGCAGACAATCACCATGAAAATTGATAGTTTGGTAGAATTTTGCTATCTTAATTAGTTCTGTGTAACTACACATATCAGTGAAAGTACACAGTTTGCAAAAGGCATAATTAATTATCACCCAAGTTCAATCATTTTAAAGCCATCTAATTTTACATGATCTTTCTATGAATATAATGTATCCCAGGTACACATTATTTATGAGATTTACAGATTATCTCTGAGATTGGTTCATTCTCAATGCTTTGTGTCTCTAGGGCTTACTATAAAAACATTAGTATATATACGTAAGCATGTATTCTCTACTGCAATCCTCAATGTTGTCTGACCTTCCTGTGAAGGAAGCATTCTGACTTTATCTCATTTAAGCACATTTATCTTGAAAGTAAGCTTTGTCTCTATTTGATATTAAGGGTCACAGTGTTAATGATTTCTGAATACCTTTTCATGTTGACCTTTGATAGGTTAAAAGAATTACGTAGTGAGAATCTTTGCAGATGGATATACATTACACGATGGTTTGCAAACTATTCCCTCAAAATGCAGATATCTATCATCTACCCATTAATCTACCCATCTGTCTATATCTCTCTATATGTATCTTCTTATGTATGTATGTATGTATGTATGTATGTATGTATGTATGTATGTAGGTATCTATCTAACTATCTATCTATCTATCTATCTATCTATCTATCTATCTATCTATCTATCTATCTATGTTTCTACGTTTCTATCATCTATATGTATCTAATGTTTTAAAGCCAAAGGATAGAAGGAAATGAAATGCATGTGTCACTTTGTCAGATAGGGCATGAGACCTCTACTACTGCATCATAATGGCCTGTCAGTCTGACTACTAGAGTCCTCAGACTTCAGTAGTTGGTCTACTAACTGCTGTAAGCAGTTTGGTATTCAGGGCCAGAAACGGAAAGAAAATTTTGTATCGATTGATTGAGAGTTCTCCTTTCCACATCTCCCTGTGAATGTATTTTTAATAACAAATTTGATTCTCATGATTGACTAATAGTATCAGGAAGTGTTCTGTCTTGATTTGTTTAGATCATGTGAAGTAACTCTTAATGCACCAGTGTCTTGAAAATTTATTTTTGCTAGGAATATTCACTACCAATTCCCAACAGGAAGACAGTTATCATGTGAGGGGCAGTATGCATTGACATAAACAGGAGAAAGGTTTCTATAAATCTTCAAAAAATGCCAGTCTAATTATGAGTGAGGATTATTTTATGCTCAATTCAGTTATTTACATATCATGATTACAAAGATTCCTTTTTTTGTAACTTGTCATACTACAACCCAAAATATAAGAATTTTCTCCAAATTGTAATTTTCTTCAACAAAATTTAACATTATTCAGATTAGACACGAACTTTCTAAGCATGCTCATTTGCTTTCAATTTTGTTTATCATGGAACAGAGTTGTTCCAATTTTTTAACCATCTCTTTACATTATTGTTTGATGCCTATAATGACTACCACTGACTGCTGTCTCCCTGACTCTGATTCTCAGGGGTCTTAAGGACTTTCTAAGTAAAAAACTATGGTGTGTCTCTACATATTTTTCGAAAGATGTAACATATGATTTACTCAAAATTATATTCACTTAAGTAAATATATATTTTAAATATTCAAATTGTATATGCTGGACACAGTAGAGAAACCACCAAAAGAGGAGTCACTATATTATTAGATGGAAGATTTTTTTATTATAGATAAGAAAGTGCAAATGTACAGAGGCAACTGGAAGAGCTCAGGATAAAGAGAAAAAGAAACAACTTTATGTGACCAAGTCTATCTAGGAGAGATGGGAGAATATCATGAGAGAAAACTGGAGGTATTTGGACCAGAAGAAAGTTTGCCTTCATAAGTAATAGTGTTTTAGAACATTTTGGGTGTTTCCATAGTACAGAAGGAGATGGGGAGGTTTGGGAAAGGACTGAAATATAGATGGGAGATTGAGACTGGCATCTGGATATCTACACTCTTTGAGACCTAACTAGTGAAATAATTTAAAAAACTATTTTCTTCACATCTGCTCCTGTAAGCTTACAAATTATTATTTGTGGCATTTGAATACAAAAATTTCTTTCTGGTTTGGGCTATTTTAAGTACTTCAATGTATCAGTCATTTGAAATCAAAATTAAGCAGCAGAAAATCTTTATGAAGAGCTTCAATTTGATAGAATTTTATTATCTTAATAAGTATTGAATTATTACACATATCAGTGAACTCATGTAGTTTGTAGAAGGCACGAATTATTACTATCATCTAAATTCCATGATTTTAAAGATATAGACATTCTAATTTTACATGATCTTTCTATGATTGGTAATTTTCCATGGCATACTACATAATTAAGTCTGAGATTTATAGAGTATCTCCCAAGTTGTTTCAATCACAATTATTTTTCTCTAGATTTTACTATATAAACTTTACTATCAATATGTATGTGGCTTTTATATCAATATGTATGTGGCTTTCTTTGTATGCTGCAAAGCCTTCTGACTTTCCTGTTGAAGGTTTCTGATTTTATCTCAGTAAAGCACATTCAACTTTAAAGTTACTTGTGTTTTTCTGTCTATTAGACTCTAAGGTTCACAATGTTAATGAATTCTCCATTCTTCTTTTTCACATGTAACCTTGATATGTTGAAAAATGTAAGAATTGACATTCTATGGGGATGAATAGGCATTTCATAATACTTTACACAAATATTTCCCTATTTAACACATATCTATCTATCTATCTATCTATCTATCTATCTATCTATCTATCTATCTATCTACCCATCCATTCATATCTATCTATAATCTATCTATCCATCCATCCATGCATGTATTTATTATTTATCTTCAGTGTCTCATCTATATTATATAATATAGCTATATCTAAATCTATATCTATACTAATAGTTGTGAAAATGTTATTCCTTACAAATATTTGAGGTTCAACAAATTACCAAAAATAATGTTTTAAAGCCACAAGATAGAAAAAATGAGATGCATATTTCACTGTGTCAGTTGGCATGAGCCTTTGATTATGACATCACAGTGGTTCTTCAGCCTGACTACTACAGAATCCTCAGACTTCAGTTGTTTGCCTAGCCACTGCAGG
>CM052704.1:30652192-30684692 GCA_028551405.1 Uromys caudimaculatus | reverse complement strand
TTAAAACTATTTTTAAACTGTCATTTATGTTATGGAAAGAGGATTATCAAGCTTATAAGAAATGACAGTCATTATTTCCATTTTCAAGGAAGATTATCTCTTATCGGACATAAGGAATTAGAGGTTTCAGGTTCAAGCATTTTTTGGGAATTTTGATTTCATATATGCATATATATGTCTTAAAGGGTGGATATAAAATGTAAATATGAATGTTTCATACTATTGAGACATGTGTGTGTACGTATCTTGAAGTGTTACATGATGGCTTGTATTTTGATTATAGCATGTTACATTAGATTATGTGGGAAATCTCTCTCTGTAGGACAATGCTAGTCTTCACATGTTTTGAATTTTTAGGATGCAAATACAGGATTTTTGAATCACGATTTATTCCTGTGATATTCTGTCTCCTGAATTTGAGAGGGAGTCATTATCTTCAGTTATGTAGTTACATATTAGCTCACAAGTGTCTGAAGGAGAGTTCAATCCCTAGGTTTATACACACACACACACACACACACACACACACACACACACACGCACCAGATAATATTGGGTCTATCAAAAATAATACAAAAAAATCATGAATGTGGGCAGGAGATCTGTCAGGACATAGAATGGAAAGGATAAAGTGACAAAAATATCATTAAACATAGTGCATCTGTATGTGGAATTCTGAGAGCAAACTACACACACAAAGAATGACAAAAGAAGGAAATTTATACTTTGAAGATGATTATTTCTTAAAAAGCACTTCTAATAATATCAGAATGCTTGATAGTAAGACGTATTTCTAGTCATTTGGCTAAATTACTGTAGAGAAAAGATTTGTCTTTTTGGTTACTTGTGTGATATGTGCTTTGTGGGTTTCCTAAAGGAGCCAATGGAATGAACTAATGTGATATTTTAGTACAGTGAGGACGATGGCAAATGAATTTTATTGTAAAACCATATTTCTATATTTACTCTGGCAAGATTATTTCATGTAATTAATTAAAATACAAAATCCTTAATTTCCTTTGTGTATTATGGGAAGAAACAAAGCAAAATGTTTACTACTTAACTAAATACAGGCAAAAAATCCTGAAATAAGTGGCCTTCCAAAAATGCTATATATTTAAAATACATAGCATACTCATTCTAAAATTCTCGAATTAAAGAAAGATCATTAGGCTGTGGTTATTTGTGACCATTTAAGAGTGTGTATCTAGTAACTTCTTGTAACAAAGGCATTGAAGTAAATCTACCATGGCCTCAGCTGGAGACAGAAATGGATGAGTCCTCCTTTGCTCTGGGGCAGGAAGAACTTGATCTTCCAACAATTCCAACTACAATGCAAATCAAACTAACAGAGATACCTTATTCTCTTTCTAGGAATAAGAAAAAGTTTAAGGTAAAAGATATCATTCCATTGAAATACCTGTGGATTGGTGATGAAGTAGACGTATTCAGGACGGACGACAGCTATATTTCTAAGTCCATTCACTTATACTGGCCCAGGGGAAATGCTGTGGCCACATTTCGGTAAGACTTAGAATTGGGACCTGTGATCACAAGAGGATAGCTGTAGAAATTGTGGATCAACTTAATGGTGTGCAATTCACTTCCCAGTGAATGAGTATACTCGTTCTAAAATTCTCCATTTAAAAAACGATCATTAGGCTCTGGCTATTTGTGACCATTGAAGAGTGTGTTTCTAGTAACTTCTTTCAACAAAGGCTTTCAATATCCCACAATATTTGCAAAAAATGGAATTAATTTTAGTCTGATTGTATACAGGATTTCAACTCAACTTTCCCATTCTATGATCCTAGATTTTCTATACTCTTCATCATATACATGTCTACATGTAGGTAGGTTTCTTAAATTTTGATCTATGATGTTCATCAAGACTCCACATGAGCCTTGGGGCAGAACAAAGATGCATTGTCTTCTAAGAAGGATGTGGACAGGACAAGGTCTTACCCAATCCTAGACATTCTTCTCCCCCAAATTTTCTGATTTTATCAGTATTTTGAAAGTACACAAATTTATTTCTCCCCATATTTGACAAATACCTCCTACACTCCCAAATTAATTTACTTAAAAAAGAGTAGTTAATTGAATGATGAAAGGTTATTCATCTAATACCCAAGCATTTGAATGTCTCTGTAGCAAAGTATCACCATATAGTCAATGAAAGAGGACAAGTATCATTAGACCATCAGCATCAGATATGATGTGTAGAGCTTAGGAAAATTTCAAATTTGCATTCTTATATTTCATGAGATGTGCTCATGGCATATAGATATTTTAAGTGCAATTGTTGGAATCACAGTGATTGCGTAACAAATACCTTCTGCTCTGGACAAGCATACACCCAAATTCATATTTCTTTTTCACATGAAAAGGTCATGCAAACCCCGAATTTGAGCTCTTTTCATTCCTCTGTCCAAACTCTTAGTGTCATCACCCAGTTGACTCAAATAATACAAACACAAGTTTTATAAACATTCTAGTCTCTGTGACTTTGTTCTTTATTTGGAAAAGCATTTGTCGTAGACTTTGAATAGGAAGATCACCTTTTGTGGTTCTCTGAATATTTTATACTCCTCTGGTAAAATCTCTAAAGATTGTTATTTAATGCTTAGTGTTTCTCCAATATTGAATATGAGAAGTACTATATTTAGGGATGTTAAATTGTCACATGAAAGCATTTCAAGTGCAGAAAAATAGGTAATAAGAAGTGGAGTCATATGGAGACTACCAACTATACGTGTACCGTCATTGATGGTCACTGACTTTTATTTTTTATGCACATTACCCTTAAAAACTTAGCATTTATCATGACTCTAATTTTTTCACTTTTTACAGTTCTATGGAACAGACAATTTGGTGGTACTTCTTTCTACAAAGGTATTTTATTTGTGTTCATATTTTAATTCCTTGGTGATATAGGAATGCCAATCTGTGTCTCGTTTTCTGTTTAAAATATGTATTTGATAGTTTGTCTCCAAGTCAGCTATTAATTAGATGGTCAATCGATACTGTGTTTAAATTCTCCGGTCTACTGATTATTTTATTTAAGTTTGAGGAAGTTCTGCATTTATCATTTCCTCTTTATTTTGGAGTAAACAGTATTCTCACGTCTTACTTTAAATTCCACTAAGTAGAGGTTACTCTACCATGCACATTCAAACCATCTGCTGCTTCCTCCTTTGAGGTCAAGCAAATTTCTGCCCTTTTGTTTGTTTCAGACTCATCACTTTGAGGTCTGGCTATACTACATAGATTGGTGCTATTACCTGACCATGTCTTTGTTTCTGAAACATTATTGAATACTCACCAGTCTGATAATGCATATTGCTGAACTCATTTTCTTTTATTTAAAACTAAGATGATTCTGAAAAAAATATTAACAGGCATGAGCATAAAGTAAACTACTAATAAATTAATTTTGCTGTATTGTATGTTTTTTATTGCATTTGAGCAGAGCCATTCGTGAAGCCAAGAAGAAAAACAAGACAGATGTATCACTGCAGATATTCACTGAGGACATTGAAAGCTGTGACAGTGTATGTGAATAAAAAAACCACAACTGATATCCAAGTTCGTGATTAGTAGAGATACAGGCAGTTTGTAGAGTAATGGAAGATGGAGACATAAGAGGATGGAACAGAGAGAGAGAGAGAGAGAGAGAGAGAGAGACAGAGAGAGAGAGACAGAGACAGAGAGACAGAGAGACAGAGAGAGACAGAGACACAAAGAGATACAGGGGTAGAGACACAGAGAGACCAAGATACAGAGAGAAGTTAGGCAGTACTATATGGAATAGGTATATCTGTGTACCATGCACATATATGTCTCTCATATGTGACATGTAGAAAGCAACATGAAGCAAGATTAATCCATGTACTAGTGATCCAAAAAGAGGAAATACTTTTTGTTAATTCACTGAAATTTGAGTCAGTTCCAACGGCATACATTTCTAAGCGAAGTGTTCCTAGTACAATTAAACTGCCTCCACCTGAGTCCTTACTCCTTAAACATAGACTTGTATGTTGTTTCCACTCTTCCTTATTTATTTTAAGATATTTTTGTCTAATAAATAATTCTCTTAATATAAGACTCTCATAAATATTTTTAAGCAAAATAGAATTCCATTTGCTCTCCATACCTATCTTTTCAGTGATATTTTAGCTCCTTAACTCAATCCTGTGCTCTTTCTCTGGGTCTCTTACTGTACATCCTCCCATCTGCTTTTGAACACCAGCTACAAAATCACGGCTCTTTATCCTCATGTTCGTTTGAATATTCTAGGCATAAGGGTATCTTTGCAGATAAATTCAGAAATCATCTTTATAAATTTAACAGTGGTGTGTGTGTGTGTGTGTGTGTGTGTGTGTGTGTGTGTGTGTGTGTGTGTGTGTTTGGTCATCTCTGTGTATAGTGCTTAGGATAAAATTCACTACCTCACACATACTACACTGTAGTTCTACCATTGAATTAAACATGCATATCTATTAAATAATTGTTTATCTTTCTAATGCTTATATTATGATCTCCTTTCCAATAATGGGTTTAGTGTAGATCAGAAATTTAACTGTTATGTAACATGCAGAGCACTGAAGACCTTTACTACTGTAAAACAAGATGGAATGTAGCTCAGAGGATCACCAGCTCTCTGACTTTTAAATGCTAATGAGTATAAAACACACTTAGAGTCAATATTCTAACATGTTGCTGTTGATATTGTAATAGATTTACAAAGGTCTATATAATGAAAGTGTTTTAGATCACCAAACTCTTTCTTCTTCATAGCAGGTCTACATTACACAAAACAGTAATTAAATTGTAGTAGAAAAGTAATTTATAGCCAGAAACATAAATCAGGAGAACACTGTCACTGGCTTGGCTGATCCAGAAGTATCCTCAGGACAGGGCAGAAGAGCAGAGAGTCCTGTAGGGAAATGCTCTCTTACCTCTGCTGCTTTATTTCCGCTCTGGCAAATGCTCAGTATTGCACATGAGCAATGATGTCTTTCAGCATCATTGTGACTTAGATCCAATTCCTTTACAGTAAACATTTTTACTGATTTCCACCCATGACTCAAGTGCTTTCATATTCTATCCTGCCATAATTATTGAAACCCTTTTGTATAGTTCATATGACTGATAATAGCTACTTTTCAGCTTATTCCATGTGATATTCCCTTTTGTCCTTGAAGAGATGTTGTCAGAACATTCAAACATTTTTCTAACCTTCTCAAATATCCACTACCATTTTTCTTTCCCCAAGTTTTCTAGTAAGTATTCAGCAATGATACTTTTTGCATATTTTTTATCAATTTCTTGGTATTTTTTTTAATTTTCTGTTTATAGTTTGCCCTTTTCAGTTTGAAAATTCTTTGAATCATCCTTGTATTACACTTAAGATAAATCTGTAAATTTTTTCTATGGACGAATTAGGGAAATGTTTTAGCCATTTTATTTTGGGATTCTTTTCCTCCTAAGTTTCTCTATTTTTCTTATTCTTAGGATTGAACTTAGATCCCACAGAACTGTTTGTATTTGAAAATTCATAGTTGCATATTATTTTAGAATTATTTATATTTGATAATTTCATATAAGTATAGAAATTCACTGCCAAATTAACTGCATGACTCCCAAAATATCCTCAAACATTTCCATAAGTTCACGTTCTCTCATTCTCTTGACTTCAAATGCAGATATATAGAATATTGATATTTTGACTTAATATTATGTAGATAACAATTTCACTGTCCTCATTGGCCAATGCCTATGCCATGGCTGGAGGACAGCATTATACTACATGTCTAGATGGCTTTAAAATATCTGTACTGAAATTCATATCTTGTTAGTGATAGTAATCTTTCAATGTTTCACATTTTGTTCATCAATATGTAATTTCAGTATTTGTATGTTTTTACTTCTATATGAGTATATAGTTAATTTTTCTACATTAATCATATTTCCTATGTATCTTTGAACAATTTTTTAAACTTTTAATTCTCATAGAAGAAACATGTGAGCTGTTGTAAGGTTGATCTTCTCTCTTAAGAATTACTTACATTTCCCTTACTCATCATGAGTCAAGAGATATTTTAGCATATATAATAAAACTCCCAGTTATATTTTCATTTTTATACTTCTAGAATTATTTTTAGAAATATTTTGTTTAAAAGATTTTTTATCTTGAAATCTGTCTGTTTTATAAGCAAAATCACCATCAGGAAGATATGTACACTTCTTTGCAATTATTAGAGATTAATATGTTACAAATGCTCTGAAAACAAAATACTTTATAATAATGTGAATTAAAATCCTATGTGAATTATTTATCTATCTCATGTGTGGGTTTCTATAATAATACTTTGTTGTCTTAAAGTTATGCAGAAGTTTTTAGGTTTTAACAAAATATAAGAAGGTTTACTTTTCTTTAAGTGTTCTTTGCTCACTCTGTGTGTATGTCTGTATGTGTGTATGTGTGAGACTGTGTGCATGTGTTTATGAGTGTGTTCCTGTGAGCATGTGGGATATTAATTTATGCACATGTTTCAAAGTGCAATGTTGGTGTAAGAAGGAACCTTACAGGGGTTGTTGACTTCCTTCTAGCATGAATGATTTCTGAGCCCTGATCTGCATTTCCATCCAGAGGTGATTAACTCCACATTCTGAACAAAAGCTCACACTGTTTCCTTCCTATTTACATTACAACCACAAGATCAGAGCTATGCTTTCATATTCTAAGATGCTTTTGCATCATTGTTAGCCTGTTGATAGCAAGATGTAAAATCAGTTAGTGTAAGGTGTCCTTGTTCGTAAAATCCAACTAACCTGGCATGTTACAGTAGGGTCTTGGATGAATGTTCAGCAACACACACACACACACACACACACACACACACACACACACACACACACACACTATTTTTAAGATAATAGGTTATGCCTTGAAGTTAAGATAATGAATAAAACCTCTGTGAAAGAGATGGCTTATGAAGTGTTCTCCTTTGCTCTTGGTTCAAGGTTGTTGTTATGCATAATGAGATGACACTTTTCTGTGTTTCTTATTTAAGAGACTTTCCTAAACACTTACAATCCTCCTCATAGATATCTGATTCCATAGAAACTGTCTTCATACAGACATACCTATCTACTCACTGTCACACCCTATGGTAATATACTAGAATTCCAGTATAGCAGTGGTATCTTCTCAGGTTCCTATCATTTGATTTCATGCCATTTTCTTCTTGCTGTCTCTGTAGGTCTCTGGAGCAAATTCTAAATGTGAGAGGCCGTAGAAAGCTAATAGTACAAGCACCTTGTTTTCTTTTCTCCCTGGGAGTGTTAAGATATGGGGTCTCGTTTCTAAAATAATAATTTAGGATTCCTAGATCTATCACCATAAAAGATTTCAACACTCTATATCTGTTTTTCGTCTAAGTATTTACAAACTCGGATATGATGAGAGTGCTTATTCATTTTCAGTTTTATAAATGAAATTGCAGCTGCTTCTCAGCCTGATTTCCAAGAACTGTGAACAAGCAGTGCATGGAAGTAAGGGAGAAAGCAACGGTCTCTGCTCTCTTTTTAACTGCCCTCCCTGCCTGCTTGCTGCTATAATGGAAGAAAAATCAGCACCCATGGCTTCTCAGTCTCCCTTTATCATACACAACCTGTTACAGTTATGTTTGATTTCTCAGTACCCAAGTACTAAATTTTAAGATAAATATGCTAGACAGAGAGTCTTCCAAACTAATCTTAGGCGAAGAAAATAAGTTATACATTAGACCATAACTAAAAGTATAATAATGAGATTTCAAGTTTTTTTATAACATTTTTTTCTCTGTATATTCTATAGCCTCTATATGTGGCAGCAACAAACATCGATACAGTGAATGATATAGTCAGCAAATTACTACCAATGATAGGAAAATATGTAAGTTACTTTCAATGTATTTTGAGTTAAAATTGAATTTTGTTTTTGAGATTCACATATGTGCAAATGTATAAATGCAGATGAAATTTGATTATGATGCATTTACAAATTGTATTTTACAAAAACCTCCTTTTGAAACTGAAGACACCTAAGATACAGTAATAGTCTTTAGAGGGACATTTTTGTTGGATCCTTGTCTAGTTTTATGAGAAATGAAACTCATCACCCAGTGGTTTGAGCTATATGTTTAGTTTTACTAGACAATAAAGATCCACTGTAATAAATTGTGATTAATTGGTCATATGCTCACACCTGATCTAAAGGAGGCCAAGCTTAGAGGGAATATTTTTCTTTCTTTCTTTCTTTTCCTGAAAATTATATTGTACTTCCTATTTGGTATATAATTCTGTCTCTATTCCCATTCACTCTTATTTTCATTTCTCTATGTGTAGCGGTGTACATATACAGGTTCAGATGTGTTTTTTAAATTTTAATAAATCTTTAATAAATGAGTCTGTGTGTACTTCTATGTTCATTCTGCATACATATCTATGTATACCTTTGTCTTTTTATTTTTAAATGAGCATGTGTAACTGTGTGTGTGTATGTGTGTGTGTGTGTATCTTTCTGTGTGTGTGCATGTTTCTATTACTTTTTGTGAGTTTGTATGATGAGAATCTGCATGTCAGTATGTCTCTCTGTCTCTACCCCTCTCTGTCTCTCCTTCTCTGTGTGTGTGTCTTTGTCTCTTTCTTTCTTTGTATGTTGGGGTGTGGAAGGGTGGTTGGTGATGTGAGGGTCTTTTTGAGTTTTTTTCTCTGTTAGTTTAATACTTAAAAACCTCTATGGGAAAATGTCATTGGTTTTAATCATGAGTCAACAAGAAAGTAAAATCTGCACTTCCAATTAGAGCATATTTTCAGTCTAGCCATTCCTGGAGGGTGCTAAATATTTCAAGAGAATATTCTATTTAGATGATTGTCTCAATTCGATTCATAACACCCTGTACAGTAATTATATTATAGAACTTCTTTCCAGTATCTAGCCTATTTTCCAGGATAGACACATGACCCTCATCTCCACAAACTCAACATCACTGAATGGAAGTAAAAAATTATTTTCATTCCTAGGTTCCCTAAAGCCTCTCTGTTTTTGACTTTTTTGTTCACTGTTGCTGATGTTATATCTTTCGAATTTTACTTTGCTAAAGTCGTCATTGTCACTGTGAGCATATGCCTCTGTGGGTACTAGGTTGTGTGCTCATGTCCAGTCAAAGTTCAATATTCCACAGGCAGCCTGTACGGGGGTAAGAAATTTCATAATAATATTTGTTGTGGTTAGTGTTAATGGCTGAATGCAGTTTCTTATTCTATTATGGATGATTAAATCAAGGCTCCCTCAAGGAAGGAAGGCTAACAGGACAAAACCAAAGGTTTTGTCCTAAAATCAGTCCTGATTACTCAAACCTGTGGTAAAAAGACATATCATTAATACTGGTCCTAATAATTTCCATGCCAGAGTGCTGGAAATGGTAAGTAAAGGAATTGCTAGACTCTTCAAGGTTTTGCTGTCAGATTATTTGTGATGGTTGGTTTTTTTTGGCTCCCAGAACATTGAAGATTACCAACTGTGGTTCTGTCCTGGCCATGAGGCAGCTCCAAGAGCACTCCAAGGTAAGTAACAGGGAAATCTAAGGAAGGACTAGCTGAGTTTACTGGTCTAACCCTGAAGTCTCAATGTTTTCATTATTTAGTCTTAAACTAAATAAACACTAAAGCAAGATGACTTAAACATAATTTCCTTTATTTAGTTCATGATTCATAATAACTTAATATATACTTCAGGCACAATATAACATCATTAGCAACAGATTTTCAAGTTTTGTCAATATAGCTTTTTGTAATGTATCCTGATGATTTTTTGAATTTCCTCAGTTTCTGTTATGTTTTCCTTTTCATTTATGGTTTTTTAAAATGTGAATACTATCTCTGAGACTTTTAGTTAGTTTGAGTTTGTCTTTCTTGTTGATTTTCTCAAAGAACAAGAGTTAGGTTTTATGGATTCTTTGTTTCTAATTGGTTGATTTCAGCCATGATATTATTTCCTGCTGTCTACTCCCCTTGATGTGTTTGCTTCTTTTTGTTCTAGATTTTTCAGTGTGCTGTTAATTTGCTAGTATGAGATAACTCCAATTTCTTTCAGAAGACAATTAGTGCTCATATTTTATTATATATATGCAATATGAAATATTTAATTTCTTAATACAAAACTAGATAAGTAAATTAAGATTCTTATGATGTAAAAAGTCTTATTATATTAATACTCCAATAGGCAAGTCTTAAAACTGTCAGAGAAGAACACAGCAAAATCCGCCCTACACAGTTCACTGATGGGTCTATATTCTCTAAACAAAGTGACAAATTGAAATTTTTCTCCCCATTGTTTTTAGAGTTCTCCATTTACTTTATTGTAGAATTCCTATAAGAGTTCTAATGTTCTAGTGTGTATAATCTACATTGTACAGAAGAAGAAGATGGAGAAATAAAATACAGCAAAGAATCCTAAATTGTATTGGAAGGGTTGCCAATACTCAGTAACATTAGTTACAATTCATATTTTCTCATAGGACATGAGTATCCACATGACATAGTAATGATAAACATTCAAAAGAACTTCAGTCCACGGGACTCAAGAAATTTCAAATCTTTACCTTACCTACCTGGACTGTTGGTGAAGTATCTAAACTCAGATGCACAGGGGCAATTCATCTTAAAGCCCAGAGATTCAGCAAGAAGCCAGCAGCAGAAAAGTGAGTCCTCCACCTTCTTTCAAGTGGCCTTTCTCAATTCCCATTTCAATTGTTCATAAAATATCACAGCATATTGTCATTTTCTAGTTTGGGAGAGGGGCACTATAAAAAACAAAACAAAAATTAAAACAATGTATTCTAGGCCCATCTTAAGAGAACTCTAAATTCTGATGTGAAGACTAGTCTTGGATATAGGGAAAACATTTCATTATTTCCAGGCAGATAGTAACCTGGTATGCCAAGACACTATGTACATACATTTTTGTCCCATTAGAATAACAAGCATGAGACATGGATCCTGATATGTTCCCCATCACGTGTTTCATGATCAGAGCAGAAAATGACTTATGAACTGCATTTTGACAAACTATTGCAACAAAAGCTACACAGAAAAATTATATGTATGGGATTGAAAATAATCTGTTCCAGTAGTGACTAGAAATCATCATAGGCTTGTAGTCCAGTCTCTAATCTCATTTCAATTCACAAAACAAGCATATTTTATGTCTATCTTTTAGACTGACATCTAGATCTGAAATGGCCCTAATATTGATGTACTGAGACTTTTGAAATTTTTAAAAATACATTTTTCAAATAATAGAATAATTTCATAATTTTTCCTTACTCGCCTTTCACGAAAACCTCCCACTTACATCCCTTGATTTCTCTTAAATTCTGTCGTTTTATTTTTTATTAATCACGTTATTTATTTACATTTGAAATTTTGTCTCCTTCCTGGTCCTCCTGCCATGTATCCCTACCTCATCCCCCTTCCCCTTTGCCTCTAAGAGGGTGCTCTCCCACCTACCCACTTTCCTACTCCCACCTCACCACTCTAGCATCCCCCTTCTCTGGGATATTGAACCTCCACAGGACCAAGCAGATCTCCTACCACCGAGGCTAGAAAAAAAGTCATCTGCTACATATGTAGTAGGGGGCATGGACTGGCCTTGCAAGCTCTTTGGCTGTTGGCTAAGGCCCTGGAAAGCTCTGAGAGGTCCATTTAGTTAATAGTGTTGTTCTTCCTATAGGGCTGCTATCCCTTTCACTTCCTTTAGTCCTTCCCGTAACTCTTTCATTGGGGTCCCAGGGCTCAGGTGGATGGTTGACTGTAAGTATCTGCATCCGTCACAGTCAGGTGCTGGTAGAGCCTCTCAGAGGACAGTCATGTCAGGATCCTGTCTGCAAGCACATCTTTGCATCAGCAACAATGTCAGTGTTTGGTGTCTATGCATGGGCTGGATCAGAAGTTGCACCAGTCTCTGAATGGCGTTTTCTTCAGTCTCTGCTCTAGTTTTTGTCCCTGCCTTCATTTCCTTTACACAGGAGCAATTCTGAGTGATAAATTTTGACATGGGTTTTGGCATGCATATTATATATAAATACACACACACACATACACACATGTGCACACACACACACACACACACACACACACACACACACGCACACACCTTTGTCAGTCTATATAATATTACTTGTGATTTCAGGCCTCATGGTTTTGTATTAGATAGCCAGGCACACAATATATTCTGCAGTGAGGAAGACTATTTTATATTTTGTTATGACTCCTTCCTTTACTTTTAATTCATTTGTTTTAAGTAAGTTATTCAAGATTTTATTATCATCCAATATTCTAAAAGAAAACTTAGAAAAGAAAAAGAAACTTCTATCTCAGTTTTGAGCTTACACTAATGGAGCAAGGGTCTAGTGACTGACAAAAATAGTCATGTATACTTTCTCATTAAGGGAACATGCTGCTGCTGAAATAAAATGGTTCTTCAAAAAGCTGAACAAGAGAACTAAGGATGCGAAGAGCCTCACCATAACATGTGAAAACAATAGAAAATTTATTGATGTGAATAAAAGTGAGGGTGGCTATGACAGTGGACGTGACAATTGAGGCAACTGCCTGTAAATAGTTGATGGAGCATGTTCAATTAGATATCCACTATCTTATGAAGCAATGCAACTTAGACAGCATGATCTTGTGAGAATTCCAACTGGAGAACACTTTATCATGATGTAGAGACCTCGCTAAGATTAATAACAGTGTAGAGTATAGGGAAGAAGACTATATAGACACTACAGGATGACTAACTTTTTACAACAGGGACATTATGCTATTGAAATTTGGTTTGTTTCTTTTTTAGGTTTTCAAGACAAGGTTTCTCTGTGTAGCCTTGGCTGTCCTGGAACTCACTCTGTAGACCAGGTTGGCCTTGAACTCAGAAGTCCACCTGCCTCTGCCTCCCAAGTGCTGGGAATAAAGGCATGTGCCACCATTGCCCGGCTGAAATTTGGTTTTTTAAAAGAGCTGTATAAATTACACTATTATATGTAATGATTTTATCTCTTCCTTAGATGCAAAGGAAAGACCTGGTAAGAAACAAAAAACTTCCATAAAATCGTGGTTCCACAGGGACTCAGTGCCCCACCAGGACCAAGAGTGCACCGTCCCAAAAGTTAACAAGAGAGCAAATCTATTTGGAAAGAAGCTAATCTCCATTTTTGAGGATGGCAACCTACCCTCAGTAATTCTGGTAGGTCTCACATGGTTCTTCTCTGGCTCTCCTAAGGACAAAATTCTGCTTTTTAAGTACCTGACCCCTTTAATTCCATGACTACGTGGATTAACAATTTTGTCTCAATTTATTGGCTTTACAATAGGAAGATAAGAGAGGGCTATTTATTCATCAGGAACCATCTATTGGAAAATTGGTTTAATCTCTTAACTATTTTGGAAAATCTGATAAAAATAAATGTTCCCTGATCTTGCAAGGTTAACATTAGGGTAGGATGTGTACAACACAGAACTGAGGCACAATACCAGTTCGAGGTCCTCTTTGTCTGTGCCAGCCCTTGTACTGCTCCTGTGCACACATTTGGTCTTGTTCTCAAAGAGAAAATAGTGCTCCGTGCTGCATGATCAATGACAGGTGTTTCTCTTTCTTCTTCTCAGGACATCCTATCCCTCATAAATGAAAAAGGGCCGGCAACTGAGGGGGTTTTCATAATACCTCCGAATGTAACATTGTTCCAAACACTAAAGGCAAAATTGGATTCTGGGGAAGAGGTGGATATAAAGAATCAATCTGTGCATGTGGCAGCGTGGATCTTAAAGGTAGGGAAAGTCCTTGAGTCATCCATCCTCAGGATTCCTCGGAGTCTACATGAGTAGTTCCCTTCATCATTCATTCCCTTGAGTGATAGTAGATAAATATGAGCGAAATCTGGTAAGCTCCAAGTCTCCTCTGTTAGTGTTACTAGCAGAAATTGTTTAAGATACTGTTGGACTATCAAAAGTGCCTCATTTTTAGGAGGCCCAATCTAAAGCAAATGTCCCAAACGCCTGGTGTACAATACTTCTGACTCTCTTAACCAATGTTTGCAGCCCAAGATTCAGGAGTTAGTATGATTATGCATAAATTGGAGCTCAGAGTTACAGGATATTTTGTTGTCTGTACCGTGAATAGCTTGGTTTTCTGTAGTAGTTTCCATCCACTGCAAAGAGAACCTTTTTTAAGGATGGGTAGAGACTACATTATCTGTGAATTTTAGGTTGATTGTTTATAATAGAGTTAGGCATTATGCTTGTTTAGTGAAATAGGGACAGGGTGTTCTCTGAGAGCCATGGTCACATGTGTCCCCATGTTTTCAATGCCAGGCATGGTTTTCTGCTGCTGAAAATCAGATAATAACTCCTATGGTTGTTTTTGTTGTGGTTACCATAATTGTATGTTTCAATCATTTAAAAATAGTATTTGATCTGAGGAATGGATCTTTTTTGTATGCTGGTTTGCTCAGCTGTCCATGCTGAGCTAAGAAGAGATTTTTCTGTAGTCCAAACAAATCTGAATATCTGCTCTTAGTTTTCTAGTTTGAATGGATGAAACTTATTGAACCTAGTTATCAGTCAGTGTTCTAGCAAGGGGAAAGTTTGGGAGCTGTGAAGAAAGTTGCAACTAAACTGAATTTTACAGGTGAATGTGTTTTGAGTAGTTTCCGTGATATTTTTTTCCATAAAATATTTTTTCTCTCTTTATAAGGAATTCATCCGAAACATCAAAGGAAGTCTGATGACATCAAAACTGTACAGTGAGTGGCTCGCTGTACTGGAAAAGGCCACTGACAAAGAGAAATTATCAGCAGTTCAGAGGTAATGATTGACAAATTGTGTGAACAACATTTACAAAATAGAAGTAATATTTGCTTACATGCATTAGAGATTTTATATCACAGAAATATTTGCTTAAACACTGACTGACAACAAAAGGTTTCAATTGTTCACAAACATGAAAGACACTTGCAAAAGAGAAGTGTGACTTGGGGAGTTACAGTGGCCCATGCTTATAATCTCAGCTTTATATTCCAATTAAATTTGTCTTTTCTTCTGAATTGAGGAAACATTTCAGATAATATTTCAAGTATACATTCTAACTTTTATTTTATTCATGGAGGTCCATACATAAAATATAATTTCTCTGTCCCCTTTCTTCATATTTGCAAATTGAGTAAACTTGTTTTAAAATAACTGTCTCTTTGTTCAGTCTTTTAGAAAAACTCCCACCACAAAATGCTGCTCTTCTGGGACACCTTTTTAGGATCTTGAATAAAATTGCAATAAATTCCTCAGTTAACCAAATGACATCATACAATCTATCTGTTGGGATAGCACCATATATCTTTTGCTTTTCTAGCTCCTTCAATAAAGTCCTGCCAAATGATATTGCCAAAGAGGTAATTAGACATGAACTGTAAGCCTAGCTTTGATAAGCCTTTACAATGACACAGAAATGTAGGATTAGCTTGAGAGTCTGGGTTATTTTCTTGTTGTTGTTGATTGTTTTGGTTTTGGTTTTGTTTCATTTTGTAAAATAAGTATATCATTGATTGGTGTTCTTCTGGAGGGGAGGAATGATTGGTGCATTTTAAGTATGTAAAATGTAAATGGTAATTTGAACTCAATGACTCAGTCTTTTTTCACTTGTGATTTAAAATATCCTTAGAATAACACAGTGAGAACAAATGCTGTGAAGTGTTAAAAAAAAAAAATTCTGGGTACTGGGTTCAGCAATGAAGGCTGAATTCTGATGTAATCAGTATAGACTGTCTGTAATTCTACTTGTTTTGAAGGTGATTTCCTCAGCAAAACAAAAGCAATATAATTTGGATTGTTTTTATCATACATGGTTATTAGGACTCCTGATTAGTATGACGAAAAAAATACCCTTGGCCTCTTGATGCTGGTTATGATTGGTTTAGAGGAATTATAGAGTACACTTTTCTTTGTTAGCCACTTTTCAAATACTATAGCAAAATACCAAAGTTTATACAGTATAGGAATCACATGGTTATTTTGACCTCAGTATTTGAGTTTCTGATTCATTATTGTTTGACCAAGTGCCCTTGGATCTCTAAGAAATATATGTATGACAGCCTAACTGAGAAAAAAATAATATCCCTCGTATTGTATAGGATCAAATATCAGAAGGGATAAATAGGGTTCCAAAGAACCTGCCATTGGAGATTGATAACTCTCCAGTTGCTCCAACTAGGCATTATTTAAAATACCTCCCAACATAATAAACCTGAAGATCAAGCTGTTGCCATTGCATCTACACTGAGCCATCAGAGACATGTGAATGCTACTGCTCAGATGGGTTTGCTTGTCTCTTGCTTTTTAGTCAGCTTATGGGAAGTTTCAGTAGGATGGTGCCCACATTCAGAGGTCATCTTCCCTCCTTAGTTGTGCTTTTCTATAAGCATCCTTACAAACATGCACAGCCATGAATGTGTCAAAGGAAACCAAAGTTACTCACGTGGACAGTATGTGTCATATACTTGCGATCACAAGGTGAACACTAGAAATCCTCCTCTTATATACACTGCACTGTGATGGTCACACTTGAGCATCTGATCTCACAATCATCTTACAAAAATTCCCCCCTTAATTTTATAATCACAGACTTTTATTCAGAATTTTGAACTACATATTTTTAGCTTCCAAGACTCATAAGTAAAAAGCTATTTGCAGCCATGCAAAATGACAGAAACCCTCTGTGTTTGCCCCATTATTTTCTCAGATTTCTCTTGTAAACTTTCTGATCAAAAACTCTCCAAAAATTTTCGGACTAGAGTTTGTTCCAGTTTGGTACGAAACATCACTTTTTCATCCACAAGGAGCAAAGGCCACAGGTCCCCAGAATACCCCAACTAACATGGGGACCATAAAGAAAACAGAACATGAACTCAGCAGCAGCCCCAGTGAGAAGACATGCACCCCTGACCATCATGCACTGCCCAGAAGTGTAGCTGTTCATCATCTGTGTGATTGCATTATAGGTGTGTATACATGTTCTCCTAGTGTAACATAAAAGGTAAAATCATTTAGCAATGAAAATATGATTTATAACAAACAGCAATGAAAACTGTATTAAATCATGAGAAGGGAATCTTCACTTGTGTGGTATAGATTATTTCCTGTTGTTAGAAATTGCCTCCAACTTTTTGTACCTCTTTGGACTGGTCCTGAGTTTATGTAAGGGGAATATACCAGAAATGTGATTGATTGCTAAATGAAGGATATGTCACTTATTTTCATATATTGAGTATTAATTTAGATGTATATAATACATAGAATAGCAATTCAATATCAAATTGGGTTTTCTCTACATAATAGGTCTGGCTGTCCTGAAACTTCCTTTGTAGACCAGGCTGAGTTCAAACTCAGAGTTTCTCTTGAATCTGCTTCCAAGATATGGGAATAAAGGCATGTGCCACCATGCTTTTCTCTTATACAAGTCTTAAAATATAGCATAATATACCCATATGGGAGACATAGGCACTATGAACTCAGATTTGAGCTCACAGTTCGAAGGGGGGAGGGGGAACCAAGGGCTGTAATAGAAGTGCAGTCAGGCAAGTTGTGTTGTAAAGTGCAGATACTGACGTTCATTTACAGTTGCCCATGGCTGTTCAGTCAGAAATTCCCACAGGTAGACTAAGAGATTGGTACTATATAATTGCTTGACTCTAATGCCTATATGCAAAGCTTTCAATGCAAACACAGGAATTTACTTTTTATATCAGAAGTATGGGCCATACACAACCACATAACCAGTTACCTTATGAAGCAATGTCATTAATATGTTAGAATATTGATTAGTTATTTTCTGTGTATTTGTGATGATGCATAAGGCATGCAGGCTATAAAATTTGACGGGCATGCAAGGGCTAAGTGAATTCAATTACAACAAATAATGATTTCCCTTCTTCATTAGATTCCGAGGAAGAAGAAGAAAATGATGTGTGCACAACCCAACAAGCACCTCCTCCAAATCAACCACCACCAAAAAAACCGCCACTATTTGGTCCCATTTTTAGCAAGGACAGAGAGCTGTCTGCTACAATACATGTAAGTTTCATTTTGGGTTTCTACAGCTGCCCATATATTTCTGGGAAACTTTGTTCTAAGTAAATTATTTCATCAATCTGATAACCTATTCATGACGGTAAGATCTTTTTAAAATAGAAATGCATCTCACTAAAATTTGAGTCTTCTAATTTAAAGAAAAATGGGGAAAAAAGAGAAAAGAAATACTATTCCCATGTTTTGCACTGATTTCAGCAAAGACCCAAACTCACCAGAGTTTTGAATAAAATGAATCTATGGAAGTGCCCTGCTGATTCTCCAACTCCTAATTCTTTCAGCTGCATTATGACTCCATAGTACTCTAGAGACTACCTTAATATCATTGCCTTTGAGATTACTCAATCTTATAATTAAAAATAACTATAGATCTTTATTTGATATTATCAATGAATTAGATGTGCACATTGTTCTTTGTTATATATTGATCTTTTTATCCTAGTGGACCTTATATAATTGTCACCTAATATGGCTTAGTCTATTATAAATATGTTACTAGATTCCACTGGAAATAATCATTTCGTATACAGCATCTGTTTTAGCACTAGGCTATGCCAGGAATTTATGGTGCATATGAACAATTTTATCATGTAAGACATATGAGAATTACTGCCCATTCCTTAGGCATTTTAGAGCAGAATTTTCTGTCAACAATGACTGGAATCAGGTAATCAATTGAAAAGAGAGAAAATATGGGGTAAATCTGTGTATGGTTGTCATTTTTTATAGAGTAAAACCATGGAAGAATGATTGAAATTTTCTTGGGTTCTTAAATGTGACAGCATCTTTAGATATAGATAGCTGAAAATAAGAAGTCACAGAAAAAGGAAATAAAAGTCTCAGAAGTTCAGTGAAAAAAAAGGCCTTTCTTAGGAATACAAATGTTAGAATTCATAATAGAGGCTAGGACAGATAGGAAGTAAAATAGTGATTTGATCTCTGAAAGACAAATATACCAGTAGTATCTTAGAATGGCATGCTTGAAAATGATATTCATAGAAGAAAAGAAAAAGTAAGAGGAGCATTCAACAAAATGCTTTAGGGAACAGAAGTGGGAGTCAATCTTGAGGATTATCTGACTCCAAGAAAACCTTGATGTTTCAAATTTGGAAAAATGGATTAGGAAAAATAATATATTTGGAAGCTAAAAATGAAAAAAAGTTCAATGACTTCCTTATCCCGCTCAGCTGTAGCACTGCATCCATGATAGCCATGGCTCTGGTTCACCTTAAAAGACATATTTGTGCTTTAGCTGTTTGGATCTGAAATAATAGAAGCTTGTCCTTATCCTATACAGAACATGCTGACCATAATTGCAGAAAAAGGACAAGAGTCAGATCAAATATTTAGATACTACGGAGACAAAAAACACTGGTGCCTGAGGGATAAAATTTATGCTGAACAAGAAATTAACTGGAATGAAGAACCTGTGCTCACTGTTGCGTCCGTTTTAAAGGTAAGGAAAGTTTTTGCATCATCATCATTCAGCATCCCTGTAGAGATGCCTATGTGCTTTCTGGCATGGAGATTACCTTATGATGACAGTTTCCTTGAACTGTGGACACTCCGGATAAGGGGCATGGTACATAAAAGTCTGATAAACTCAAAGATTTATCACAAAGACACAGGTGAAGACCTTCTGTTGGAAGTTAACTTCCTCATATATAAGATGAGATTTAGTTGGCCATTACAAATGTTCCCACTGATTTCACCTCTATAACTATACCAGGTGAATTAGTAGAACAAGAAATAATAGTGGTAAAAGTGTGTTTCACAAAATGTATGTCTCAAATCATACTTACCAAAACACTAGACCTTGTAAATAACAACAGTATGAAATAGCTCATCTACCACAGACACATAATAGGTTAGGAGAGAGTTGGATGTTGCCCTCTGTCCAGTAGATTCATGAAAGTGGTTTCCTTCTCTACCAAAAATTAAGCTGCACTTTCACTTTTGCCAGATATTGCCATCCTAACCCCATGTCAAATAATCAAGAATTAGCCTAACTCACTTCTAAATAGTCTACCATGCTTAACTTACCAGTGAGCAGTAGTAACTCGGGAGCAAATATCACTGTTCTATTTTTATTTGGGTCATGATCGGAGTTTGTAGACTGTGGAGCTATGGCCCCAGACATCAAGAGAAAAGCTAACGCTCTGAGGGTAGGCATGCTTAGGAACACTAGGCAAAGGTAACGAATGATCCCTCCTTGGCCCTCGAGCTTGCCAAGTGTGTCTGGCTCTCATGGCCAGAAACCTGGGACCACATCATGGGGAGGAACGTGAAGATCAGTTACTGAAGGAGGCCATGTGTATTCAGAGCAATTTAAAGGTAGAGGAACACCTGGGAATCTTCCATTTTTCTGATTTTCTATCCTTGATACAACATTAAAGTTAATTGTGCTATTTCATGAACAAAGACATTTTTCTGTCTTTAAAAGAAGCTGCTGCTTACAGTTAATTTAAGTAGTTGAATGTTTAGACATTTTAAAGAATGAATGTGAACCTGTGAGACCTTCTCACATGTAAAACTTGATGCTCAAATAAAAATGTTCACTACTATTCCAGGTGGACCTGTAAGCAGAGATGTACATGTATATTATAACTTTACTCTCTGTGAACTGAAAGTACAGATCCACCAAATTATACAATGAAAATGAGGTATTTTCTGGCCCTGCCATTTTTTGATGGCTGCTTATTTTCAGGAAGAGCACTTTGGATTTTGTGTTGTTTTTTTGGTTTTTTTTTTTGTTTTTTTTTTTATAGTTACTGTTAATTTTTACTTTTGTTATTGTTATTATTAAACATTTATTTATTTATTCATTTATTTTAAATCTTGAATTCTGCCCCCTACCTCTGCACCTTTCACAGAGTGTCTCCCCTTCTCCTCTGAGCAGGTTAGGGCCCCCTGGGTTATCCGCATACCCTGGCACATCAACTCTCAGTGTTAGCACATCTCCTACTGAGGCCAAGTGGTGAAGGGTTTCCACAGACAGTCAACAGATTTAGGGATAGCCCCTGCTCCACATGTTGGGGAACTCACATGGAGACTGAGCTGCACATTTGCTGCATATGTGCAGTAGGTCAGGATGCAGCTTCTGTATACTTTTTGGTTGGTGGTCAGTCCTTGATAGCTCCCAATGGTCCAGGTTAGTGGACTCTGTTGGTCTTTCTGTGGAGTCCCTACCTCTGTCAGGGCCCTGAATCCTTTCCCCAACTCTTCCCTAAGAGTCCTTGAGCTCCATCCAATATTTGACTGTGGATCTCTATATATGTTTCAGTCAGTTGCTGGGTGAAGCCTCTTGGATAGCAGTTATGATAGGTTTCTTTTTGGATGTCCCACATAGAAGTTGGCCTCCTTTGAGACAGACAGAGCTTCAGGCTGTGAAATAGAGTGTAGATCTCTAATTGCAGGTAGTGGTGTGGAGTGGAAGCCAGCAAAGACCATTTCATTTATTTCATTGATATTGCAGCCAGTACTCTGCTTCTTTGATTCTAGTCTCAGGTAACAACACATAAGCTCCTGCCTGTAGGTTCCACTTTTCAGCCAAGATTTTGGTTAGTGACGCATTGGGAAACTCTTAAGAAAATAGAGTCTCAGGCAGTGGTTCTCAGCCTTCCTAATCCTGTGACACTAATATAGTTCATCATGCTGTAGCCATCCCTAACCATGACATCATTTGGCTGTTATTTCATAACTGAAATTTTGCTACTGTTATGAATTATATTGTGTAATGTATACAATATCTGATATGCAGGATATATGTGACCCCCAAAAGGATTGGGACACACAAGTTGAGAATCACTGATATAAACTGCTATTTTTAAACAAAATGTTTGTCAAATACTTTCTACAATGTACATTGACAATTACTTTTCTTGTTTTTTATTTTTCATTAAAAAAGGATATTCTTAAGTATATACCAGGAAGCTTGCTTTCTGATAATTTATATTTGAATTGGCTTAATGTCCCTGATGAAGGACCTCTGCTGGGAAAAATTTCTGCTATACAAAGGTAATGATACAATAAGCAACTGGGGAACTGTACAAAGCTAGAAACAATACATTTTGAAGGTACATAGGTTTGTATTTACAGGATTATAAACTGGAATGATGTCCCATGCCAAGAATTTTCCTTTGCTCGGACATGTATAATCACTTTATAAACAGGTGCATTTCTCAAGCAAGTGTTGTACCTTGTCTATAATCCCACCACTTGAGAATCTTCTACATTATAAATGTCATGGTTTGGAAGACAGCCTATGCTACACAGTTATGTACTGGTCAGACTAGAGTCTTGGTTTTAGTTCCTATGTGAGACAAATTAAAAGAAGTATGTGTGTATAATACCTGTGGGATATTTGCATCCTAATATTATTACAATAGTATTGTGAATATTGCACATGTTAAATATATGTCATTGGTTAGAAGATGAAAATAGCCGGGCAGTGGTGGCACACGCCTTTAATCCCAGTACTTGGGAGGCAGAGGCAGGTGGATTTCTGAGTTCTAGGCCAGCCTGGTCTACAGAGTGATTTCCAGGACAGCCAGGGCTACTCAGAGAAACCCTGTCTCGAAAAACCAAAAAAAAAAAAAAAAGAAGATGAAACTATTACTGAATTTGTTTTTCTCAACTATAACTACCTAGAGAAGTCTGGGTCAGGAATAGTTTTGAAGTCTCTGAAACATTTTCCTGTATGATACTACATAGAATGATTTCTTAGGTAACAGGAGCTTTGAGCTCCCACTTCTACCCATGACTCTAGTCTACCTTATCTATAGCAGAAGATTTTATAACTGCAATGTGTAGGGGCAATAGTGTGCTTTCTGCTCCTTATGTTCCAGAGAGTAACAAGAGTGTTACATGGATTCATACCATATTAGATAGTAAATGTGTCCTCATGGTGGCTGGAAATTTGGTTCACTGTTTAAAACCACTATGTTTCCATATATAGAACAGATATGGCCTGCAAAATTCTTCATTCATTCTATTTCCAGGGAACCTGACACCTTCCTCTGGGTTCTGTGGCTAGCAGTTATACATGTAGTACACAGAAATTCATACATAATTTTTAAATATTTCCCATAATTTTATAGGGAAAAGTTATTTGTAGAAAATATTTCAGGCAATACTTTAGCTGTATACACTTAATTCTTTTGAATTCTGATTATACTATGAGCTGGTCTACAAAACATTTACCCTGATTTTAATTGTATTTAGAGTTTTGTAAGTAACATTACCTATAAGACAATCAACACTAAAATTTACCTTTTTCTATGTACAGTATTCTGCTGAAGATACCCCAACCAAACTACGCCTTGCTCAAACATCTTATCCGTCTGCTGTCAAAAATTAAGACCTCTTCCAGCAATCACGTTGATACCCCCTTGTTATCTCTCCGCATAGCCCCTCATGTGCTGTGGGATACAACTTGCAAGAGGACATTTGAGAGTGACCTCCCAAAAAAGGTAAGCAGATCTGATTTTTTCCGTTTGGGAACAAAGTCCTCTTTGTGATCTAGAAAGTGGAAAAACCTCGGAAAGGTTAGTGATGTTAAAGGAAACCCTGCGATTGCATTCTGCCCGAGTGGAATATGTATTGATCTATTTCAGGAAGGTTTGGGAGTGGAAATTATTAATGTAGTTTGAAGTGAATCATTTTTCTTTCTTTTGTTCTTTCTTTCTTTCTAGATATTGACTTTATATTTTGATGTTTTAGCCAACAATATGCTGCATGTATAATGGTAGTCCAAGAAGACTCTATTGAAGTTGAAAAAGTCCTGATTACCCAGTGTTTTCTTTGTCTATTTGGAGTTTTCCATTTTAGCCCTACTTTGGAGTACATAGTAGTTGTGTTTCATAGTAGTGAGACTCTATTATTAAATATTCACCTCAACTGCATTGCTGGTCATATAAAAGCACATTGCATATAAATATACATACATACATATATATAGTATATAACATATAGTATGTAATATAATATAATGAATAATGATAAATAATTGGTGTATTATTATTTTATATACTTTCGATTATTTTAGCACTAACTTATTTCAGGTACAGTTTTATGTTCCTCAGGTTTATTATAGCTCTTAATTTTATTATAAACACATTTGCATTAATATTTTTCACTAATTTATTTATTTACTTTATATCCTGATTGCAGCCCCCTCCACTAAGTCCCATCTTCACAACTCCTTCTCCCTCCATTTCTCCTTTGCCTCAGAGAAGTGTAGACCTTCCACGGACACCAACTCACTCTCACATATTAATTCACAACAGTAATATGTGCCTCTCGTCCCACTGAAGCCAGACAAAGCAGTCCAGCAAAAAGAAAGCAATCCAGGGGTAGACAAGAGAGAGCCAGCCCCCACACCAGTTACTCAGGGATCCCCACGATGATCAAGCTGCACATCTGCAGCATAAGCCTAGGGGCCTAGATCCAGCTGCTGAAGCATGTGAAGGGGCTGCTCCTGCAGATCCAAAGCTGAAGATCACCATGACTAAGGACAACAGCAGGACACCAGGATATAAAAGGAAAGGCCTCTCTGGGAGGTTCCAGTATTGATGGTGTAGCAAAATCCAGAGGCCTTGAACTAGATCAGTGACTTATGTTCATTTGCAAGTAAAGCTGTTCGGGCAAATGAGTATACTATGTCACACACTATGACACAACACATCTCACACTGTGCATTTTCAAATGTTTTTAAATTTTAGTTTTATTTTTTAATTTTTAATTTAAATTTAAAACTTTGTTTAATTTTTAACTTTTTTTAAATTTGGGGGAGGGAGTTACCAGGGGAAGACCAGACATGGAAGGATCGGAAAATGCAGGTTACTGGGATCCGTGATGGAAAACTCACAGAGAATCAATAAAGAACATACGATTTGAAAAGGAAAAAGAGACAATAACAGAAAACAAAAAATGAAAGAAAGCAAAGTATATTTTAACTAGTAGTTTCCGGGGATAAGGTTCACAGGAAGGAAGTCACAATAATTTTATTCACAATGGAGGAGGATAGCCCAGGGAACAACTTGAATAGCTTTCTTACTCAGGATTCTACTTGGCTTGGAATAGTAACATACCTGTTTTAGTTAGTTTGTTTCCAACTACCAAGCTACTGGCAACCTAAAATCTATGCCTGTATCAAACTGCATGTTTCATTCAAATGAAGGAATAAAATACATTTTTCACTCTTAATAACTATTAATGATTCTCCCTTTATGGAGAGTTCTGTTCAGATTTATTCTTTTGTATGTTCAGGAATGAAAACAGAGAAGCAAATCTGTCCTGTAGAATCTGCATATAAAGTAAGACAATCCTATGAGTGTGATTTTCCTAGGAATTGTTCTTTCCTATCCTGTGCAGGACTGCTCAAACATAAACTTAGGAGCATCCTGGGAAGAAACATATGTGATGAGTAGAGTTGACTTAACCTAAGTCACCATCTCAGAAAAAAAGGGACTTATTCATGTTTTTCTATTTAGGAAGTGTCTTAATTTGCTACAATTGCTGTGACAAAACACTAATGAAAAGCAACTTATAGAAGACAGGTTATACTTCATGATATACTTCTAGTTACCAGTTAATTATTAAGAAATGTTAGGGCCCAAACCGAAGCAAGGCAGGAACCTGGAGACAAGAACTGAAGCAGAAGCTGTGTAGGAATTCTGACTCTTATCTTGTACCTCATATCTCTTTCTTTGTCTGACTAATAGCTCAAGGCTGGCACCATCCTGGAGATCTGAGCCCTACCAATTCTATTGTTAATCAAGACAATATTCCATAGGCTTCCCTACTCAACAGGTCAATCTGATGGGAGCATTTTCTCATCCAAGATCCCTCTTCTCACCAACTTTTTCTCTTAGTAACTTTCTATAGCCTTAATAAAACACCAGGACCAAGGAAACTAATAGATGTAAGGTTTATTTGGGACTTAGAGATGTAGAGGGATTACAGTCCTTCAAAGTAATGACAGAAGAACATGGCTATAGGAAGGAAGGACAACAAAACAGGAAACAGAGACCTGATGTGGCTCTAGTCTTAGGCAGCAAACATGAAGCAGAGAGAGTACATGGAAAATGGCACCTACCTTTTGTAACCCTTAAATTATAACCAATAGCATACTTCCTCCAGGAAGGTCAAGCTACTTTAACCACACAAAACGTGTCACAAAAAGGGTATCAACTATTGTGATGCCTGGGATTAGAGGGGCATCCGATTCAAACGATCACAATGAAACTCACCCCTACCCGCTAAAAAATCAACAAAGCATAGTCAAGATACCTTTACACTCATTAATTCGATTCACTTATAGTTCTTGGCAGCATATCAGTTCTAAAATGTTGTTTTGGTTTAGTAGTTCCTCTATTTGTTGCAATATGTAAGAAAGTTTAACAAGTTTTAGTAAGATGCAAAGAACTTAGAATCTTCATTTCAGACAGAAACTTCATTTCACCGGTTCATAACTGCTCGTAGTAACTTCTCTTTTCCTCATCATTTTAGATTTCAATTTTTTATTGATTTCAATTTTGTAAACTGTGAAATGACATAAGATCTTGTTTTTGTCTTGTGGTGTTACAGATGTCCATTATAGAAATCATGATTGACAACTGTTTAGAAATATTTGGTGACGATGACAGTACAATTAGTAAAGATAATCAAAAGGCATCTGATGACATAAAGACATCACTAAATACTGCTGGTAAGTCCCTTTTTATGAAAAAAGCCATAGATGGCCACAATGAGAATAGCTCAAATGCTTATAATGAATTAAAGATTTCATCTGCTCATCCTCATAAGGAAGGTCCTACATGTAAGAGAAGTTTTAATTAGTCATCGAATGGATGGATGATATTTCCTGATTTCACAAATTTGTAAATATCAGAGCAACATTGGGGCATATCATGATGTCATAAGTATGGTAAAAGTTCTTTTTAACATCACTTTAAGTTATATATGAATATATGTATATATACATATGTATACATGCACACACACACACACACACACACACACACATACACATGTACAACAGAGGGATTCCTTATTTAGCCCCTGTAAGAATTCCAGAATATTACCTGCTATATTTCTCACCTATGTTTCCATGGTCCATAAGTCATGTAAGATATCTTGGATATGAAATTAGTTTTAAAAAGATCACATAGAAACAATTATTTGATTTAAAAATCTGTTAAATATAGTACAAGATTAAACCATGTGCCAACAAGCTTTGCTATCCTTGTCCAAAAAACACTAATGTTTGTTTAATTTCACTTGAGAGATAATCTTGCCAAATGCTTAGCATTTGGTATAAATATTAAGTTTCACAGGATTCACTAGAACGCATATATGAAGAATCATAAAGAGGTTAAAACATACCTGATTTAACAGGGAACACCATTCAAAATAGGATATATTTTTAACTCAAGTAATTCTTTGTTTAGAGTTCAGAAAATATACTGAAAAGCTAGTCTGATCTCAAGTGGGGTGAATCTGTCATCTGAGAATGTTTGTCTAATGATGACATTTTATGTTTCATTTAGCAGGGGACAACAAAACAACTTCAAAACAGGACATTCCGCAAAGGAAACTAATTCATTACTGAAGAAGGTTCTGGTTATTCTATTTCAATGTTTCCTTCTAATTTCTATATAGTCATAGCAGAAGAGATTATTACAAGAAACAACTTCAGTGTTATATTTAACCATTTATTAACCATATTGTTTATATTTATATTTAACCATATTATTTGTTATTAATAGTTTCACTTATACTTAATGTTCTATATTACATATTCTTATCTATTATAATAAATGTTATTGCTTAGACTCCAATGTGCCTGATTCATGATTCTCCATAGTCTTTGGAAAATGTCATTTTCAGGATTCTCCTCCGTCTCTGTCAGGCAGGAACCTGTATTCATGTGACAGATCCACGAAAATCACTTTATTTTTTCTTCCAAACAAAATCAAAATGGCATTCTAAGTACTGCTTAATAAATGAAAGTTGAGGATTTATCTGACCAAATTCTTCCAGATTCTCACCACACAACAGTACCCATGGCTAAGAATCAACCATTCAGTAGTACAGTAAATCAGACTCACTCCTATGCATTGTAGCAACATATTTTTTAAAAGAAATTATATCCCTATTTCTGTGAAAAGGTACTCTAGAAAATTATTTCCATTAGGAAAAAATAGCTCATTGTTTGAGGGCTCAGGTTTTCATCATTCAGCAGTTCTGATGTCAGGAGGTCATAGCTAGTGAAGTCATTCACCTCGTTGACAAGCAGAGGACGATGAATGTTCATATTCAATGAGCTTCTTTTTATACATTCGAGGAACCATACAAAAGAAATGCTACAGCCCAGTTATAGTGTTAGTTTGCCCACATCAGTTACTTAAGCATGGACAGAAACTAATGACATTAAATATTCTCTGAGTTGTGTCCAGAATCCTCTCATAGATAGTTCTAAATAACTATCAACATTAATCATCACACATGATAAAATTAGAGGTGAACCACAGTTTTAAGAATATATGAAATGAGGCTAGAGAGATGGCTCAGTGGTTAAGAGCACTGACTGCTCTTCTAGAGGTCCTGAGTTCAATTCCCAGGAACCACATGGTGGCTTCACAACTATCTGTAATAGTATCCGATGCCCTCTTCTGGTGTGTCTGAAGACAGCTACAGTGTACTCATATAAATAAAATAAATAAGCTTAAAAAATACATAAATAAAATGGCTTAAAATGATAAGTCAGTGTCTAAAGCAATTGAGATAGAGGCTTTGTGACATGAATTCAGCAAAAAACTGGGTATTGTAGCACAAGCATCTCTAAACCAAAAGCTTCTACCTGAAGATGGGATTTGCAGATTGGAATTAACAGATATTCCTGGTATGTTGTTCAGTAGTGAACAATAGAGACCCTGTCTCAAAAAGAGATGGGAAAACGACCAATACTTGACTCTGTCCTCTAAGATAAATAAACTCAAAGTGTTCTCTCTCTCTCTCTCTCTCTCTCTCTCTCTCTCTCTATATATATATATATATATATATATATATATATATATATATATATATAATCTCACCAGTGATCTTCAGATCTTCGATACACATAAACACACACACACAAACACACAGATCATACACATTTGCATATGTATCACATATACTCAGAAACCCACATAAGTATACAGTGTATTTGTTGTAATATTTCTGTTCATAAAATGAGACCTTTATCTCAGTGTCAAACATTCATTATTCATGTTTTGTCTTTCTAGAAATGGTCTGTGATTCAAGTTTGAGATATTGAAATCCTATAGAAAAACCCCCATTAATGAAATTCATAACTACCACATTATTTCTAGGACACTCTTGTACTCCCATTAACATAAATTCTAAATGTTTCCTTTATTACTACTATTTTAACTATTTATTGAAAATTGAGGATCTGTGGCTGGGGACCTCAGCTTGGGCCACAGGGCTCCATAGCCAATTAGCGCCATGAGAAAGCTACCCTCCCAGGAGCTTGGAAAAGCCAGAGTGTGGCCAAGATGAACACCACTGCTCACCAGGAACTGCCCCGAACCTGCGGGACACAGGGACTGAGGTAGGCGGGCATAGGAACACTCGGGCTCCCATCCACGACAGGAGACCTCTGCCTGGGCCTCCAGGGTCCAAGAGCCAAGCAGCACCATGAGAAAGTTACTCTCCCAGGCCCTCAGGACACAGAGACTGAGGAGGAAAAGTAAGGGACAGGAACCTTCCGGTTTCTATCTGAGGCAGGAGACCTGTGCCTGGGCAACCAGGGTTCCATAGCCAAGCAGTGCCAGGAGAAAGTCACCCTCCCAGGAGGGTGGAAAAGACTTGAGTGGGGATAAGATAAACACCACTGCTCACCGGGACCTGGAGACCTAACCCTGGGCCACAGGGCTCCAGGAGAGAGCTGGTATCCCAGCATTGCTGACACACCTTCGAGCATATGCAAAACCACCACTTCTGTTCAAACTCACTGGATCAAGAGGGACCCTTGCAGAGCCATCAGGACATAGGAACCAAGAGACCGCTGGGGACAAGATCCTTGTGGTTTCTGTCTGCACCCCAGAGCTGACCCTGTGCCACAGCACTCCAAACCCAAATACCTCTCAGAGAGAGCTGGTATTCAAGGAGTATTGATACAGATGCCTGCAGGAGGGACAAGCCATAGCCAGACAGAGTAAGACCAGCTAACATCAGAGTTAACGAGATGGCAAAAGGTAAGGGCAAGAACCTAAGGAACAGAAACCAATGTTACTTTGCAACATCAGAACCCAGCTCTCTCACCACAGCAAGCCCTGGATTCCTCAACATACCAGAAAAGCAAGACTCAGATTTAAAATCAATTCTCATGATGATGATAGAAGATTTTAGGAAGGAAATTAATACCCTTAAAGAAATACAAGAGAACAGAGGTAAAGAACTAGAAGCCCTTAAAGAGGAAACACAGAAATCCATTAAAGAATTACAGGAAAACACAATCAAACAGACAAAAGAAATGAATAAAACTATCCAGGAGCTAAAAATAGAAATAGAAACAATAAAGAAATCACAAAAAGAGACAACCCTAGAGTTAAAAAACCTAGGAAAGAGATCAGGAGTCACAGATGCAAGCATAACCAACAGAATACAAGAGATAGAAGATAGAATCTCAGGAGCAGAAGATACCATTGACAACATTGACACAATAGTAAAAGAACACAAAAAATGCAAAAAGCTCCAAACCCAAAACATCCATGAAATCCAGGACACAATGAGAAGACAAAACCTAAGGATAATAGGTATCGAAGAGAGTGAAGATTCCCAACTTAAAGGACCAGTAAATATCTTCAAAAAAATCATAGAAGAAAACTCCCCTAACTTAAAGAAAGAGAAGACCATAAATATACAAAAAGCTTACAGAACTCCAATAGATTGGACCAGAAAAGAAATTTATCACATCACATTATAGTGAAAACACCAAATACACAAAACAAGGAAAGAATATTAAAAGCAGTAAGGGAAAAAGGTCAAGTAACATATAAAGGCAGACCTATCAGAATTACACCAGACTTCTCACCAGAGACTATGAAAGCTAGAAGATCCGGGCAGAACTCATATAGCACTTAAGAGAACACAACTGCGAGCCCAGGCTGCTATACCCAGCAAAACTCAATTAACATAGTGAAACCAAAATATTCCATGACAAAACCAAATTTATACAATATGTTTCCACAAACCCTGCCCTACAAAGGATAATAAACGGTAAGCATCAACTCAAGGAGGGAAACCACAAATTAACAAATTAACAAAATTAGAAATGAAAAGGGAGACATAACAAGATATTCTGAGGAAATTCAAAAAATCATCAGATTCTACTACAAAAGCCTATGCTCAACAAAACTGCAAAATCTGGATGAAAAGGACAATTTTCTAGACAGGTATCAAATACCAAAGTTAAGTCAGGATCAGATAAATCATCTATCTAAACAGTCCCATAATGCCTAAAGAAATAGAAGCAGTCAATAAAAGTCTCCCAATCAAAAAAAGCCCAGGACCAGATAGGCTCATTGCAGAATTCTATCAGATCTTCAAAGACGACCTAATACCAATACTCTTCAATCTATTCCACAAAATAGAAAAAGAAATAGCACTACCCAATTCATTATATGAGGCCACAATTACACTGATACCAAAACCTCACAAAGACCCAACAAAGAAAAAAAACTTCAGACCAATTTCCCTTATGAATATCAATGCAAAAATACTCAATAAAATTCTCGCAAATGGAATCCAAGTACACATCAAAATGATCATTCATCATGATCAAGTAGGCTTCATCCCAGGGATTCAGGGATGGTTCAATACCTGAAAATCCATCAATGTAATCTACTACATAAACAAACTCAAAGAAAAAAACCACATGGTCATTTCATTAGATGGTGAAAAAGCATTTGACAATATTCAACAGCCCTTCATGATAAAAGTCTTGGAAGGATCAGGAATACAAAAGCCATACCTAAACATAGTAAAAGCAATATACAGCAAACTAGTAGCCAACATCAAACTAAATGGAGAGAAACTCGAAGCAATCCCACTAAAATCAGGGAATAGACAAGGTTGCCCCCTCTCTCCCTATCTCTTCAATATAGTAATTGAAGGTCTAGCTAGAGCAATTAGACAAGAAAAGGAGGTCAAAGGGATACAAATTAGAAAGGAAGAAATCAAACTATCACTCTTTGCAGATGATATGATCGTATAATTAAGTGACCCGAAAACCTCCACCAGAGAA
>CM052704.1:30633708-30651692 GCA_028551405.1 Uromys caudimaculatus | reverse complement strand
CCCCCCCCCCCCCCCCCCCCGGTCATCCTGGCGTTTGGACCACCAACCAAAGAATACACATCTATGGACCCATGGTTCGGACCACATATGTGGCAGAGGATGGCCTCGCTGGCCATCAGGGAGAGGAGAGGCCCTTGGGCCTGAGGGTGTTATAGGCCCCAATAAAGGGGAATGTCAAGTTGGGAATATGGGAATGGGTAGGCAGGTAGGTGGGAGGTAGAATACCTTCATAAAAGCGTGGAGGGGGATGGGATAGGGGGTTTCCAAAGAGGAGACTTAGAAAAGGGGAAACATTCGAAGTGTAAATAAAGCATCAAAAAATAAAAGAAAAAAATAAACAAAGAAAATTTCCTAATCATATTAAATAAAAAATCTATATGTATTTCATAATTAATAATTAAAATGAATTTTCTTGAAAAAAAAAAGGAAAATTGAGTTATAGTACTGACCTCCCTTTCCTCCCTTCAGTCCATTGCATGTACCCCATTCTCAAATTTGTAGATTCAATATTGTAAATATGTGTGTTTATTTGTCTATGTTTATATGTGTATAGATATGAATACAACTTATGTCCTCCTTTTTGTGTTGACGTATATGGTTTCCAATGTGAGCAGTCTGTATTGGACAATCCATTAGAGTATCACTTGTAGAAAAGTCAAATATTCTGCCTTCTTTCTTTTGTTCCCTGTAACTTTTCGGCACATGAAATTATGACCATTGCATTAACATTGGATTGATGTTGCCATCATTGTGGTTTTGCAGCCATTTTTCTGAGATTTCAAAACAGTCTTTCAGGTATGCTGGCTCTTAAAATCTTTGTAACCCTGCTTTTGCAATGTTCCCCGAGCTATAGACACTGGTGCTATGATGTACGTGTATTCATTGGTGCTCAGTTTTCCACAATCTACTTATCTCTTCATTGTGCCCAGTTTTTGTTTTCTCTAATTGTCTCCAGTTTTTTGTACAAAGAAGCTTTGATGAGGGCTGATGGTCTCACTGATTTGTGGGTATAAGAATAATATTTAGAATGCTGTAAGGAACTTGACTGATTTAGTAAATTAGTGTGATAAATTTTAAGGTCCATGAACTCCTCACTAACTCCATAAATCTGACTAGATTTTTAGCACCAGCCATGATTTCAATCCTGTTGAGAGAAATCTTTCCAATTGTTAAAGTATTTCAAGTGACTTTCCCCAAATTGTGGATGTTTTAGGTAGCCCTTGGATTTCTGTTAAGGTTGAGGGGTTGAGTGCCTGTTGTCAAATAAATCTTACAGGGATGTCTCAGCATTCAACTGATTCTAGCTGGATATGATTTAGAAGCCTCTATCTTGAAGTCGAGGTTTTAAGGTAGATAAAACAGTAGTCATGTTGACATGTTAGCGAAACAATTGATAGTTACACCTACCTACTTTTGCAGCATCTATGAAGTATGACAATAACAAGCATGACAAGATATCAGGGCAGTAAGAGACACTCACAGGTTGGTTATAAACAACTGCTCTTTCATTAGACTTAACTGTACTTTCTTTACCACAGAATTGAACATTGTTCTGGGTCTTTCACTTGGTTTCTCAGAAAAAAAAAAGTCATTCTGAAGTACCCCTCTAAACGTAAACATTTTATGCCTGATTTCTCTTTAGAATCATCTGTGCAGGTCCTTTGATTTGTCTAAGTTGCATATTTTCACTCCTCTCTAACAAGAGAAATTCATTTTACTAGGAAAATATAAAATAAATGAAATATAAATCTAAAATTCCTTCGTTTTTGGCTACTTTAGTATTCAACTTTCCACATCTGCAATTAGCCTTAATCAACTATGGTCAGAAATGTCAAAAGTTGAAATATCTAGTAATAAGAAAATGCATACCTATTAAATGCCATACCATACTGAGTTAAGTGAAGAATATTTACCAGTAACTGCCCTGTTTCTACAAGGATGATAATCATTCCATCACCCAGCATTTCCTTACAGTATCTGCTGCCCTTCATCTAGTTACTTATGAACTATTACTGTACCAAGGGCTTGCTGTGCTCAACTTTGGTCAAACTCAAGGGACTCATTTCATACAATACTTATAAACAAGCAGGAGTAATAAAATTAAATGAGACTAAGGGAACACATACTGGAAATGAAGAAGTCAAACTATCTCTTTTTGAAGATTATATGACAATAAACATAAGTGAGCCTAAAATTCTGTAAGAATATGCATATATCTTGTAATCTCTTTCAACAAGTAGAAACAAAAAAAATTAACACTCAAAGTGAGTATTCCTTCTTTACAAAAATCAGAAACTTACTGAGAAGTAAATAAGAGACACATCGTCACTCACAGTAACCTTAAAAAGTATTAAATATCTCGATGAAATTTTATCCAGGAAGTGAAAGACTTTTATGATTAAAACAAGAACAAAAAACGAACAAAACAATAACAACAACAACAAAAAAACCCTACCACCAACACCTACAACAACAACTTAGAAACTGGAGAAGATATCATGAATCAGTAAGACTGATGAAGTAAAAAAAAAAGACCATTCTGTAATACCATTTTGATTCTATTCTTTTTCATCTTGATATCATTTATAATGCTATGATATTATTTGGAGAAACACTATTATAGAAGTGACTTCTCTCTTTCCTCCCAGTCTTCTGCCATGTTCCCTTGGCCTCACCCATAAATTCTCACCAACATGATTGCCAAAACATTATCTGAACAAGGACAGCACCAATGAACATAAAATACTAAATGGGACCTGAAACCTACACTAAGAAATATATCCAACTGCATCCTAAACAAGTGTATGCAAGTGTATCTAAAATAAATATGTATTCTTTTGGATGCAGAAGAAAGATGGAACCTGTTTTCTTATCCAAACTGATAGTCTGTGTATTTTTATTGGTGTAAGTGAGACAGTTAATGCTTAGAGTTATTAATGAGCAGTAGTTATGGGTCTCTGTTATTTTCTTGTTGCCTTATAACTTTCCCCCTGTTTAGATGAATAACTACAGCGTTATTTATCATGTCTGTCCTCTTGAGTAAATACCTTATCTTCAGACTGATGTTTCCTGATGTGGACCTGGACTGCTGAAGAGAAATGGCTTAATGGTGATTATACTGTGTAATGTTTCTCCTCTTTTGTTGATATAAATGATACTTTTGTTCAGTAATGAAGTCTACTCTAATATCTGTGTACTTTGATAACATGGAGAACATTGATCCAAGCCCATCTATATTTTAGAATATCTATTAAAAGTCCAGGTGATAGTCTAATGGGTCAGCCTTTATATGTAACTTGGCCTTTTTCTTTCATAGCTTTTTGTAGTTTTATTTCTCTGTTCAGTTAATCTTTGATTATTATGTATCTATTTAATATTTTCTATGCTTCTAGTACTTTAACAGATATCTATTTCTTATTTGGGGAAAATTGGTTTCAGAAAAATCATATACAAATAGTTATTGTAGCTGTTTTTATTCTCATGCTTATTGCAGTGTCTTGAGGGATCCTGCCTCAGTCGGTTCTGATTGGTAAATAAAGATATCAACAGCCAGTGGCTATGTAGAGCAGACAAAGGAGGGAGTTTTAGAATTCCTGGGCAAAGGACCAGGGAAGAAGGAGGAAGGGAGATCCACCAGGACAGAAGCAGAGGAGAGTGGTACAGGACAGAGAAACAGTTGACATGTAAGAGCCAGGGAAAAAGTGGCCCCAGAAGGGCAAAGATGGGATATAGATTTTAGCAAGGAAAAGGTGCAAATATTGGAGGGGTTAATTTGGCCACTTGGAGGTTCAGAAGTGGCCTAGCCATTGAGCTGTTAAAGACACATAAAAGTATAAAAGCTATGTGTGTGCATTTGGGAATATAAAAGCATTGGTGTGGGTAGGAGGAACGTGCCTCAGGCCCTCAGATGCTAGGATCGGTTGAATAGGATTTATTGGGTTCAGCAACAGATGGTTTTCAATGTGTCAGTGAGAACTCACTGTTAATAATTAGAAATTCCCGAATATTAAAAAAAAAAAAAAAAAAAAAAGCCAAATATCCATGATACAGCCCACGGAACTCAAAATGTTCAACAAACTGAAGGGCTCAAGTGAGGATGCCTCAGTCCCACTTTGGAGGGACTGAAAGTAACCACAAGGGGAGAGGGAGGGACCTGAGAAGGAAAGGGGATGGGTGTGGGGGCGGAGAAGGGAACATGATAGGGTATTGGGTGGGGGAAAAGGACTGAAATCCCTAAGGGCCAACAGAAAGAATCTCTGGAGGTAGGAGGTTGGGGAAACCCTCCAGAATGTACCAGAGACCTGGGAGATAAGAGACTCTAAGGACTCGAAGGGAGGAACATTAGATGAAATGTCCTACATTGGGGAGAGCGAACTTGTATAGCCCACCTCCAGCAGAAAGACAGGGCATCAAGTGAGGGATGGGGTTGCCATCCCAAGTCAAAAGTCTGATCCATAATTGTTCCTGTCTGAAAGAATTGCAGGGATGGAAATGGAGAGGAGCATGAGGAAAAGAAGGTCCAGTGACAGGCCCAAAGTGAGATCCAGCTTAATAGGAGGCCCCAAGGCCTGACATTATTACAGAGGCTATGGGGGTGCTTACAAAAAGGGACCTAGCATGACTGCTCTCCGACAGATCCAACAAGCAGCTGAAAGAGTCAGATGCAGATATTTGCACCCAACCAATGAACAGAAGCTGCTGACTCCTGTGGCTGAATTAGGGAAAGGCTGAAAGAAGCTGAGGAGAAGGGCGACACTGTAGAAGGACCAGCAGTCTCAATTATCCTGGACCTCCGTGATCTCTCAGTCACAAGACCACCAATCAGGCAGCATTCGCCAGTTGATATGAGGCCCCCAAAACATATACAGCAGAGGACTGCCAGATCTGGGTTTAGGCAGAGAGGATGCACCTAACCCTCAAGAGACTGAAGACCCTAGGGAGTTTAGAGGACTGGTTGGGGGGGATGGGGGGAGACAAGTTCATGGAGACGGGGTTGGCATGTGGAACAGTCGGAGGGACCCAGAAGGGAATAAAATCTGGAGTTTAGGGTAAATAAATAATTTAATTAAAAAACAAACAAACAAACAAACATACAAACATGACATGTGCCTTAAGATTGAGGTGTGGGAAGAGTTGGATTCCTAGTAGAGCTGCATAGTTCTGCCCTAGCTACATAGGTTTGGCACTAGGACAAAAGACTATATTAGCTTGGCATGAATAATTCTGGGGTTCATGGTTTAAGGCTAGGACACACCAGGGTGACCTAGGGACATACACAATATTGTACATGAGCAATGATGTCTTTCAAAATCATTGTGACTTAGGTTCAATTCCTTTAAAGTAAACATTTTTACTGATTTTCACCCATGACTTTAGGGCTTTCATATTTTATACTGCAATAATTATTGAAACCCATTTGTATAGTTCATATGAATGGTAATAGTTACTTTTCAGCTCTTGTTCATGTGATGATATGTTTATTTCCATTTTGTCCTTGAAGAGATGTTGTTAGAACATCCAAACATTCTTCTAATCTCAAATATTCTCTACCATTTTTCTTTCCCCATGTTCTCTAGTAAGTATTCAGCAATGATACATTTTGCATATTTTTTATCAGTTTCTTGGTGGTATTTTTTTTTTTAATTTTCTGTTTATAGTTTGCCCTTTTCAGTTTGAAAATTCTTTGAATTATCCTTGTATTTCATTACACTTAAGATAAATCTGTAAATTTTTTCTATGGATGAATTAGGAAAATGTTTTAGCCATTTTTATTTTAGGATATTTTTCCTCCTAAATTTCTCTTTTTTTCTTATTCTTAGGATTGAACTTAGATCATGAGAACGGTTTGTATTTTAAAATTCATAGTTGCAGATTATTTTAGAATTATCTTTATTTGATAATTTCATATAAGTATAGAAATTCACTGCCAAATTACCTGCATGACTCCCAAGATATTCCCAAACTTTTCCCTAAGTTCACGTTCTCTCCTTCTCTTGACTTCAAATGCAAATATATAAATATATAAAATATTAATTTTTGACTTGACATTGTGTAGACAACAATTAATTTCACTGTCCCCATTGGCCAATGCCCATGCCATGGCTAGAGGGCAGCATACTACATGCCTAGATGGCTTTAAGAAAGTTGTAGTAAAATTCATATCTTGTTAGTGATAGTAATGCCTCAATGTTTCACATTTTGTCCATCAATATGTAATTTCAGTATTTGTATGTTTTTACTTCTATATGAGTGTATAGTTAATTTTTTACATTAATCATATTTCCTATGTATCTTTGAACAATTTTTTAACCTTTTATTTCTCATAAAAGGAACATGTGAGCTATTGTAAGGTTGATCTTCTCTCTTAAGAATTACTTACATTTCCCTTGCTCATCATGAGTCAAGAGATATTTTAGCATATATAATAAAACTCCCAGTTATATTTTCATCTTCATACTTTTAGAATATTATTTTTAGAAATATTTTGTTTAAAAAGACTTTTTATTTTGAAATCTGTCTGTTTTATAAGCAAAATCACCATCAGGAAGATATGTACACTTCTTTGCAATCATTAATTAGAGATTAATATGTTACAAATGCTCTGAAATCAAAATATTTTTTAATAATATGAATTAAAATCCTATGTGATTTATTTATCTATCTCATGAGTGGGTTTCTATAATAATACTTTGTTGTCTTAAAATTATACAGAAATTTTTGGATTTCATCAAAATATAAGGAGCTTTATTTTTCTTTAAGTGTACTTTGCTCACTCTGTGTGTATGTCTGCATGTGTGTATGTGTGAGACTGTGTGCATGTGTTTATGAGTGTGTTCCTGTGAGCATGTGGGATATTAATTTATGCCCATGTTTCCAAGTGCCATGTTGGTGTAAGAAGGAACCTTACAGGGGTTGTTGACTTCCTTCTAGCATGAATGACTTCTGAACCCTGATCTGCATTTCCATCCAGAGGTGATTAACTCCACATTCTGAACAAAAGCTCACACTGTTTCCTTCCTATTTACATTACAACCACAAGATCAGAGCTATGCCTTCATATTCTAAGATGCTTTTGCATCATTGTTAGCCTGTTGATAGCAAGATGTAAAATCAGTTAGTGTAAGGTGTCCTTGTTCATAAAATCCAACTAACCTGGCATGTTACAGTAGGGTCTTGGATGAATCTTCAGGAGACCCCCCCACACACACACATATGCACACTATTTTCAAGGTAATAGGTTATACCTAGCAGTTAAAAGATAATGTATAAAAACTCTGTGAAACAGATAACTTATCAAGTGGTTTCGTTTGCTCTTGGTTCAAGGTTGTTGTTATGAATAGCAGGAGAGCACTTGTGCTGTGTTTTTCATTTATGGGACTGTTTCCTAGACACTTAGATATCTGATACTACAGGAACTACCTTCCTAAAGATACACCTATCTACTCAGGGTCATACACTATGGTAACGTATTAGAATTCCAGTATAGCAGTGGTATCTTCTCAGGTTCCTATCATTTGATTTCATGCCATTTTCTTCTTGCTGTCTCTGTAGGTCTCTGGAGCAGATTCTAAATGTGAGAGGCAGTAGAAAGCTAATAGTACAAGCACCTTGTGTTTTTTTCCTGGGAGTGTTAAGAAATGGGGTCTCGTTTCTAAAATAATTATTTAGGATTCCTAGATCTATCACCATAAAAGATTTCAACACTCTATATCTGTTTATCATCTAAGTATTTACACACCCTGATATGATGAGAATGCTTATTCATTTTCAGTTTTATAAATGAAATTGCAGCTGCTTCTCATCCTGATTTCCAAGAACTGTGAACAAGCAGTGCATGGAAGTAAGGGAGAAAGCAAAGGTCTCTGCTCTCTTTTTAACTGCCCTCCCTGCCTGCTTGCTGCTATAATGGAAGAAAAATCAGCATGCTAAGTTATAGCACCCATGGCTTCTCAGTCTCGCTTTATCATACGCAACCTGTTACAGTTATGTTTGATTTCTCAGTACCCAAGTACCTAATTTTAAGATAAATATGTTAGACTGAGAGTCTTCCAGACTAATGGGAAAAAATAAGTTATATATTAGAGGAGGTATTATAGATTGTAGATTATAAATAATGATTTTACCATAAAACGAATTGTGTAATAATGAGCTTTTAATTTATTTTATAACATTTTTTCTCTGTACATTCTCTGACCTCTATATGTGACAGCAATAAACATCAACATGGTGAATGGTATAATCAGTAAGTTACTACCAATGATAGGAAAATATGTACATTACTTTCAAATACTTTGATTTAAAACTGAGTTCTGTTTCTGAGACTCACATATGTAGAAATGTAGAAATGCAGAAGAAATTTGATAATGATACATTTACAAATCATATTTTACAAACACCTCCTTTTGAAACTGAAGTCATCTAAGATACAATAATAGTCTTTAGAGAGACATTTTATTGGATTTTTGTTTAGTTTTATGTTAAATGAAACTCATACCTCAATGATTTGAGCTATATGTATAGTTTCACTAGACAATAAAGATCCACTGTAATAAATTGTGATTAATTGGTCATATGCTCACACCTGATCTAAAGGATGCCAATCATAGAGGGAATATTTTTCTTTCTTTTCTTGAAAATTATACTATGCTTCCTATTTGGTATATAATTCTGTCTCCTATCCAATTCCTTCTTGTTTTCATTTCTCTATGTGTGGTGGTGCAGGTGTACATGTTCTGGTCTGTTCTTTTTTAACTTTTAATAAATCTTTAATAAATGTGTCTTTGTGTATTTCTATGTTTATTCTGCATACATATCTGTGTACATCTTTGTTTTTTTTTTATTTTTAAATATGCATGTGCACCTCTGTTAAACTCTGTGTGTATGTGTGTGTGTGGGTGTATGTGTATGCTTGTGTGTGTGTGTGTGTGTGTGTGTGTGTGTGTGTGTGTGTGTGTGTGTGTGTATGTCCCTCTATCACTTTCTGTGAGTTTGTATGATGAGAATCTGCATGTCAGTCTGTCTCACTGTCTCTATTCCTCTCTGTCTGTCCCTCTTTCTGTGTGTGTCTTTCTCTTTCTCATTCTTTCCTCTCTTTGTATGTTAGGATGTGGATGGGTGGTTGGTAGTGTGAGAGTCTGCTTGAGTGTATTTTGTCTCTTAGTTTAATACTTAAAAACTCTATGGGACAATGTCATTGGTTTTAATTATGAGTCAACAAGAAAGCAAAATAAATAATTTCAGTTAGAGGATATTTTCACTCTAGCCACTCCTGTAGAGTGCTAAGTATTTCAAGAGAATGTTCTATTTAGATTATTGTTTCAAATGGATCTATAACACTCTGTACAGCAATTATGTTATAGAACTTCTTTCCAGCGTCTGACCTATTTTCCAGGATACACACGTATCCCTCATCTCCACAGACTGGACATCTCCAAATGAAAGCCAAAAATTGTTTTTACTCCTAGGCACTCTCAAAGCCTCTCTATTTTTGATTATTTTATTCACTGCTGCCTAAGCTATATCTTTTGATTGTTACTTTGCTACAGTCATCATAGTCACTGTGAGGACATGCCTCTATGGGTACTAGGTTGTGTGCTCATGTTCAGTCAAAGTTCCATATTCCACGTGTAGTCAGGACATAGGTAAGAAATGTCCTAGTATTTGTTGTGGTTAGTGTTAATGGTTGAATGCAATTTCTTAATCTATTATGGATAATTAGATCAAGACTCCCTCAGAGAGGAAAGGCAAGTACCAAAAGGTTGTGTCCTGAAATCAGTCCTGATTACTCAAACTTGTGGTCAGGAGACATATCCTTAATACTGGTCCTAATAATTTCCATGCCAGAGTACTGGAAATGGTAAGTAAAGGAATTTCTAGACTCTTCAAGGCTCTGCTGATCAGATTATCTGTAATGGTTGGTTCTTTTTGGCTCCCAGAACATTGAAGAGTACCAACTGTGGTTCTGTCCTGCCCATGAGGAAGCTCCAATAGCACTCCAAAGTAAGTAACAGGGAAATCTAAGGAGGGCTAGCTGAGTTCAGTGGTCTAACCCTGAAGTATCAATGTTTTCACTATTTAGTCTTAAACTTAAATAAACCCTAAAACAAAATGACCTAAATATAATTTCCTTCATTTAATTGATAATTAATAATAATTTAATATAAACTTCAGGAACAAGATAATATCTCATTAGCAACAGTCTGAGGTCTGACAAAAAAATGCAATTTTTCTGTGCTTTTCCATTTGAGAAACAAAATTTTCCTAAAAAGGCAAGCAAAATAATACTATGGATATTTTGTTTCTGATGAAAATAATTTAAAAAAAGATCATTTGGTGATCATTACAGAAAATCCTACTAGCTAGAGAGATGTCCCAGTGATTTCCGACACTGACATGGTAGCTCTCATCCATCTATGACTCCAGTTTCAAGGGATCTAATTCTCTCATCTGACTTGTACTGACACCAGGTACAATGTGGTAAACAGGTATATATGTGAGCAAAAGTCTTACAAACAGAAACAAGTCTAAATTTAAAATTAAATACTTTTAAGTTTTTTCTATTTATTCCATAATATGTAGATTCTGTTTTGTAGTGAAAATCAGAAATGTAGCTTTTTCTCTGAATCCATGTAAAATATGCAGTTCACATCTCCCTATGACCAGAAATGCCCCCACCTAATGAAAGATCATATTCGATTCCTGAGACTTCTTGAATGAATCCCAGGCTATTCTGTCTGTGGCCTTTATTTATTTCTCATTAGAATACTGCCAAATAAATAATAGTAATAGTATTATCAGAAACATTTGGATAAGAATTAAAAAACTGAGATCACAGAGTGTGCTTGCAAAGTTGATCTTTTAAAAGCTACTGAAAAGGTGAAGTTCTAACATAAAAAGATGACCTTTAGACAAGTGACAGTAACAATGTCTTCTGCAGAACAGAGTATATTGTTATTCAAACTTGTCTAATATATATATATATATATATATATATATATATATATATATATATATGAAAAATAATCTGTGGAGACAGTTTTAATTATTCAAGGAAACAGAATCTAGACTACTATTATTTTTCTAAAATATTTATTTTTAAAGTTTTAATACACTAGATAATAATCAGGACAAAATCTACCCACACATTTGATTGCTTTTATTTCCATTATGGAACAGAGTATTGGTATTGACCCAGGAATATTATGGACTTTCAATTCTTACTGTCCCAAAAAAATTAGTGCTGAGTACAGAGGCATGTGCCTAAAACATTTGGTCATTTTGATCTTTATGACATAGACACAATGGCAGTCCTCAGTTAGTTAAAAGACAAATGTGGTAGGGGTGGAGGATGGGGAACATTCTAAAATAAATTTATTGGGTGAAATGTATTAACTCTATAATATTTTATTTTTAAAGTTTGGAAGAGCTTTGTGTATCATGAATGCTTCAGAAATTCCAAGAATTCAACATTATTATTAGTTTCACAGCATCCATTTTGAATGCGTATTTCAACCCATAGGCCATACTCAAGTATGTATCATTATGCCTAGATTTTTCCATATTGATCTCTAGGAAGGATCTGGAGACCTTTCATCTCAATGTTGCTATAAATCTTGCTCTGATCGTAGCACTAACATTCTATCTGTGTCAGAAGCAAAGGCAAATCAAAACTTTAATCATATTGATGATTAATCTGAAATTGACAAAGCCAAGGTTTATACTCCTTCCCCTAAAAATACATATCCACAACATAGCACATATTCTCTAATAGTTCTTTAGAGAATAAATTACTTAAAACAGCAGAGAGCACATCAAACACCTGGACTTCAATTCCATTTTTTTTATTTGTACTTCTGACCCACATTCCCTGTTTGTCAGAAAAGTCGAAGAATGGTGTGAGAAAGGAATTATTCTTACTGCTTGTATGAAAATGTCACACACACACACACACACACACACACACACACACACACACACACACACACACACGTCTTATGAACACAGTTTTCTTAAAGACACTGGATTTTTCTATGAATATGTTTTTGCGCCCTTCCCAGATGAAATAGATAGGGAGAGTTTGTTGAGTTATGGTCGTGAGTGGCTAGCTGGGTTGGTTTGGTAGAGACCATGGCTGGGAATGCTGAGAGGCCTTCTGTGAGAGACTAGATGAGTCTCTTTAGACAAAGACCTGTTCCATCTTTCCCCACAGCGGATCCCAATCAAGAGAGACAGTTCATGGTTCTAGGGTGTTTATTGTCATAGCTGAGAGTGGTGATGAGTAAAACCATAACCTACTTTCTCAGGGCAGGCCTGAGGTTAAAATACCTTTTGGAGGGAGGAGTGGCTGGGAAGGGGAGTTTATTGGCTAAGTCTCTAGGTACCTCATTAAAATGGGAATGTCTTGAGGCTATGTGACCACACCTCTACCTGTGGAGGGGCTTGGGGCTTTGCCCTTATGTGACTGATGGTCACAGACCTATGGAGAGTTGTGGCCTCATGTCAGGAACCTGGGGCCCAGGAGCATGGCAAAACACCTATCATCCCTTATATGGTTATCCCCTGCTGGGGACCCCCTACTGGGTCTCCAGGGTTTTATACCTTAGCTCAACCAGAAACCAGGCTGCCTTTCACAGTCCTACAAGAGTTAATTCAACTGTTGTTCAGATGCCTCTATGTTTTGCCTCATCCAACTTGTACGTGTGGTTGTATACTTTCCTCAGGTAATCTTCTTAACCATCAGTGTATAAATTTTCTGATGATCTGAGAAAAGTTGTCTATTGCATGCAACTTAATCCCGCCTCATTAGGCCACATTCTCTCAGGTCCATGGCCCAACTAGAGTATTAAACAAACAACTATTGTGTGTCCAGGAAGCCTTTTGTGTTTTCGATAGCATACAGCATCGACCTGCCCATTGTCAAGAACAGCAATGGGAAGAAGCAGGAGCCATTCTACTTCACTGCTTCTGAGTACTCTGTCCTCATACTGTGAATGGAAATGAACTTTATAAATGTGGCCATCATCATGAGAGAGAAAATAATGAACAGAACATGCTTTAAAGGTCTAATATAAATAACTAAAGGGTCCCAGTCCCCAAATATTGTGAACATACTTTCTTTTTTCATTTTCATTTATTTTATTTGTGCCCCACATGTTGCCCCCCTCCTTGTCATCCCTTGCAGAGTCCCCTCCCACTCCACGCTGCACCTGCCATCAGTGTTTCATTAAGTCTCTGCAGGTTTAAGACCATTCTTTCCCACTGAGGTCAGACATGGAAACCCTCTCTTACATAGGTGTGCAGGCCTCAGACCAGCTCTGTGGTTGGTGGTTCAGTCTCTGATAGCTCCCAGGGGTACAGGTTATTTGACACTGTTGGTCAATTCTATGAGGTTGCCATCCCTTTCAGTTCTTTTAATTCTTCCCTCACCTCTTCCATACGTGTCTTCAACCTCAGTCCAATGTTTGGATGTAGTATCTGATTCTGTTTCAGTTAGCTGCTGGTAGAGCCTCTCAGAGGACAGCCATGCTAGGTCCCTATCTGCAAGCAAAACATAAGATCAGTAATACTGTCAGGAGTTGGTGTATAACCATGGAATGGATCCCAAGTTGGGCCTGTCACTGACTGGCTATTCCTTCGGTCTCTGTTCCATTTTTGTACTGCATTTCTTTTAGACAGGACCAATTTGGGGTCAAAAGTTTTGTAGATGAGTTGGTGTCCCCATCTGTCCACAGGGTTCTGGTCTGACTACGGGAGGTGGTCTCTTCAAATTCTACATCCGCATGGTTTGGCATTTTGGCAAAGATCACTTGACTTGACTCTTGGGAGTCACCTCCATCCCACGTCTCTGGGATATTCCAGAGCTTCCCCATAAGCCCAGAAGCTACACATGTCCATTCATTCTCCTGGCCCCCTTGTACTCTCTCAGGTCTCTGCCCATACCTGATCTTGCCATTTACTATTCCTCTTCCACTCTCACACATTTCTCTTCCTCCCTTTGCCTCTCATGATTATTTAATTGCCTCTTCTAAGTGGGATTGAAGCATCCTTACTTAAGCTTTCCTTCTTGTGTAACTTCTTAGGGTCATGGAAATTCTGTATATTTTGCCTAATATCTACTTATCAATGAGTACACACCATACATGTCCTTTGGACTCTGGGCTATCTTACTCAGAATATTTTCTAGTTCCAACCAATTGCCTGCAAAATTCATGATGCCCTTGTTTTTAATAGCTGAATAGTATTCCATTGTGTAAATGAATCATGTTTCTATATCCATTATTTGGTTGAGGAACATCTGGGTTGCTTCCAGTTTCTGGCTATTATGAATAAGGCTGCTGTGAACCTAATGGAGCACATGTCTTTGTGGATTTGTGGAATATCTTTTGGGTGTATGCCTAGGATCCGTATAACTGGGTCTTCAGGTACAACTATTTCCTGTTTTTTGAGGAACAGCCAGATTGATTTCCAGAGTGGTTGTACAAGTTTGTCATCCCACCATCAATGAAGGAGTGTTCCTGTTTCTCCACAATCTCTCCAGCATGTTCTGCCATTCTGTTTCTGTTTTGTGGAATAGTTTGAGGAGTATTGGTATTAGCTCTTTTTTGAAGGTCTGGTAGAATTATACACTAAAACCACCTGGCCCTGGGCTTTTTGTTGTTATTTTTGTTGGGATGTTTTTAATGAATTCTATTTCCTTAGGGGTTATAGGACTGATTAGTTTATCTGGTCTTGATTTAACTTTGGTATGTGGTATCTGTCTAGAAAATCATCCATTTCATCTAGATTTTCAAGTTTTGTCAAGTATCAGCTTTTGTAGTAAATCCTGATGATTTTTGGAATTTTCTGTTACATCTCCCTTTTCATTTCTGATTTGTTAATTTGAATACTATCTCTGAGGCTTTTAGTTAGTTTGGGTTTGTCTATCTTGTTGATTTTCTGAAAGAGGAAGATCTTGGTTTTATGGATTCTTTGTTTCTAATTGGTTGATTTCAACCCTGATATTTCCTGCTGTCTACTTCTCTTTGATGTGTTTTACTACCTTTTTTTAAATTAATTATTTTATTTTTTGATACTTTATTTACATTTCCAATGTTTCCCCTTTTCTAAGTCTCCTCTTTGGAAACCCCCATCCCCTCCCACTCCCCGCCTCTATGAGGGAATTCCACCTCCCACCCACCCGCCCTCCCATTCCCATATTCCCACCTTGATATTCCCCTTTACTGGGGCCTCTAACACCCTCAGGCCCAAGCGCCTCTCCTCTCCCTGATGGCCAATGAGGCCATCCTCTGCCACATATGTGGTCTGAACCATGGGTCCATAGATGTGTATTCTTTGGTTGGTGGTCCAAACTCCAGGAAGACCGGGGGGGGGGGGGGGTCAGGCCCATTGACACCGTTGTTCCATGTTTTACTTCATTATGTTCAAGGTTTTGCAGGGTGCTGTTAAGTTGCTAGTATAGGATATCTCCAAACTCTTTGTGAAGACAATTAGTGCTCATATTTATTATATTTACACAGTGTGAAATATTTAAATTGCTTAATATAAAGCTAGACAAGTAAGATTCTTATCATGTAAAATTCTTATTAATATTAATACTCCAACACCAAAAGGCAAGTCTTATAACTGTCAGAGAAGAACACAGCAAAAGTCCCCCTACACAGTGCACTGTTGGGTCTATATTCTCTAAAAAAAGTGACAAATTGACATTTTTCTCCACATTGTTTTTAGAGTTCTCAACTTACTTTATTATAGTATTCTTGTATGGGTTCTAATATTCTAGTGTGTACAGTCTATATTGTCCAGAAGAAAAAGAAGGAGGAGGAGGAGGAGGAAGAGGAGGAGGAGGAGGAGGAGGAGGAGGAGGAGGAGGAGGAGGAGGAGAAGGAGAAGGAGAAGAAGAAGAAGAAGAAGAAGAAGAAGAAGAAGAAGAAGAAGAAGAAGAAGAAGAAGAAGAAGAAGAAGAAGAAGAAGTGGAGGAGAAATGAGAAATGAGAAATACAGCAAAGCATTTTAAATTATACTGGAAGGGTTGCTCATATTCAGTAACATTAATTATAATTCATATTCATATTTTCTTCTCATAGGGCATGAGTATCCACATGACATTATAATGATAAACTTTCAAAAGAACTTCAGTCTACAGGACTCAAGAAATTTCACAGCTTTACCTTCTCTACCTGGGCTGTTCATGAAATATCTAAACTCAAATGCACAGGGGCATCTTAAAGCCCAGAGATGCAGTAACAAGCTAGCAGCAGAAAACTGAGTCCTCCACCTTTGTAATTTGTCCTAAAATATCATAGCATATTATCATCTTGCTTTGGGGAGGGACCCTGTAAAAAAAAAAAAATTAAAACAATGTGTTCCAGGCCCATCTTAAGAGAACTTCTGATGTGAAGACTAGTCTTGGTTATAGGGAGAACATTTCATTTTTTCTTAGGCAGATAGTAACCTTGTATGCCAAGACACTATGTACACACATATTTGTCCCCTCTAGTGCACAATCTTTCTCATTCTCTTATCCAATGTTTGGAGCCCAATGTTTGGAGCCCAAGGTATAGGAGTTAGTATGTACATGGATAAACTGGGGCTCAGAGTCACAGCATATTTTGTTCCCTGTACCTTGAATAGCTTGCTTTTCTGTAGTAGTCTCTATCCATTGCAAAGAAAACCTTCTTTGATAGATAGGTAAGGGCTACATTATCTGTTAATATTAGGTGAATTATTTATAATAGAGTTAGGAATCATGCTTGTTTAAAGAAATAGGGACAGGGAATTCTCTAAGAGCTGCCATGACCACATGTGTCCCCATGCTTCCAGTGCCAAGTATGGTTTTCTGCTCCTGAAAATCTGGTAATAACTTCCTAAGGTTGTCTTTGCTGTGGCTACCATAATAATATGTTTCTATCATTTAAAAATAATATTTGATCTGAGGTATTGGTCTCTTCTATGTGCTAGTTCGCTCAGCTGTCCAAGCACATCTGAATATCTGCTCATAGTTTTCTAGTTTGAATGGATGAAACTTACTGAACCCAAGTATCAGCCAGTGTTTCAACTAGGAGAAAGTTTGGGAACTGTAAAGAAAGGTGGAACTAAACCGAATTTTACAGGTGAATGTAGTTTGAGTAATATCCATGATTATTTTTTCCCACACAATATTTTTATAAAGTATTCATTCAAAATATCAAAGGAAGCCTAATGACATCGTAACTGTACAATGAGTGATTTGCTCTACTGGATAAGGTCAATGATGAAGAGAAATTAGCAGCAGTGCACAGGTAATGACAACAAATTGTATGAACAATATCAACAAAATAGAAATATATTGCAGGAAATATTAAAATGGAACCAGCACGTTCCTGCACTTATGCCAGCAAATCTCTGCCCTGGTAGGATGGACAGCCATGCACTGATGGACAATGGCCAACCTGTTATTATCTCATGTAGACAATGAATCAGAACTCCAAAATCTCTCCACCCAGCTCACTAGGTTCCCACTGATGCTTTGCTACCATGCTAGTCCCATGCTTCAATACACCCAGGGCCTATTTGGTGCACATCAGGTGAACCCACGCTTTACCACTGTACCTTTCTCTCTGGAACCAAGTTGAGTTGCCACGAGAAGAAAAACACCACACAAACATAGTGCAGAAACAATGGTAACTCAATCTCTGGGCACAACAACTAGAATCCTAATCCTGTAAGCCCTATTAAAACCCAGCTGAGTCGCCATGAAAAGAAAAACACCACATACACTTAGTTCATATGCAATGATAGCTCAATCACTGGGTGCAACAACTAGAATCCTACTCTTGTAGGCCATATTAAGTCTAATTTCTCTGGTGGTGAATGCTGGCACATTTGCCATAGCCAGGAGACACTTTTAGCTACATTGTTTCCATGTGCTAAATCTGTCCAAAAGACACTCTCTGTCTCTGTCTCTCTGTCTCTCTGTCTCTCTGTCTCTCTGTCTCTTTCTCCCTCCC
>CM052704.1:30618726-30633608 GCA_028551405.1 Uromys caudimaculatus | reverse complement strand
CAGGCCCAAGCACTACAGAAGTAATATTTGCTTATACATATTAGATGCTATATATCACAGAAATATTTACTAACATACTGACTCACAGCAAAAGGCTTCAATTTTTCACAAATATGAAAGACATTTGCAAAAGAGAAGTGTGACTTGAAGAGTTACAGTAGCCCATGTTTATAATATGAGCTTTGTATTCCAATTAAATTTGTCTTTTTTTCTGAATTGGGGAAACATTTCAAGCAATATTTCTAGTACCCATTCTTACTTTCATTTTATTTTCAGAACCCCATAGGTAAGATACAATTACTCCATTCCCTTTCTTCATATTTGCAAATTGAGTAAATTTGTTTTAAAATAACCGTCTCTGTGTTCATTCTTTTAGAAAAACTACCACATCCAAATGCTGCTCTTCTGAGACAACTTTTTTCAATATCACTTAAAATTGCAAGAGATTCTTCTGTTAACCGCATGACATCTTATCTGTCTGTTGGACTAGCCCTATATATCTTATGCCTTCCTAGTTCCAACAATAAAGTCCTGGCAAATGATATTGCCCAAAAGGTAATAAGACATAAATTTTATTCCTAGTTTTGATAAGCCTTTACAATGAGTCAGGAATACAGGATCATCCTAAGAGTCTGGGTTATTTTATTGTTGATGATTTTTGGTTTTAGTTTTGTTTCATTTTGTAAAATAAGTATACCTTTGAATGGTGTTCTTCTGGGGAGGAGAAATGGTTGGTAGGTTTTAAGTAAGTAAAATATAAATGGTTATTTGAGCTCAATGACTCAGTCTTTTGTCAGTTGTGATTTGCAGTATCCTTATACTAACCCAGTGAGAACAAATGCTGTGAAATGATTAAAAAGAAAATCTCGGTACTGGGTTCAGCAAACAAGACTGAATTCTGATATAATCAGTGTAGAATGTGTGAAATTCAAGTTGTTTTCAAGATGGTTTTCCCAACAAAACAAATGTAATATAATTTAGATTGTTTTTATCAGATATGCTTATTATGACCCCTGATTAGTATGATTCGACATACCCCTAGTCTCTTGATGCTGGTTATGATTGGTTTAGAGAAATTATAAAGTACACTTTTCTATGGGAGCTGCCTTTCACATACTATAATAAAATACTGAAATGTATACATTATAGGGATCAAATGGATATTTTGACTCTCAGTATTTGAATTTCTGATTCATTATTAATTGACCAAGTGCCCTTGTTCCTGTAAGGAATGTATTGTAGGACTGCACAACTGAGAAACAAAAATATTCCTCATATTGTGTTGAATCAAAGACCAGGAGGAAAAGACAGGGTTCCAAAGAACCCGCCATTGGAGATCCATAATTATCCAGTTTCCTCCAAATAGGCATTATTTCAAATATCCCTCAACATAATACATCTGAGGATCAATCTGTTACAATTGCATCTGCACTGAGCCATCAAATACATAAAAATGTGTCTGCTCAGACGGGTTTGCCCATCTCTTGCTTTTTAGTCAGCCCATGGGAACTTTCAGGAGAATGAAGCCCATATTCAGAGATCATCCTCCCTCCTTATTTGGGCCTTTCTATAAGCATCCCCACAAATATGCACAGCCATGAACGTGTCAAAGGCTACGCGAGTTACTCACGTACTGGCCATCACAATGGGAAAACTGGAAATCCTCCTCTCATCTAATACTGCACTGTGATGATCACACTTGAGCACCTGATCTCACAATCATCTTACAAAAATTCCCCCTTAATTTTATAATCACTGACTTTTATTCAGAATTTTGAACTACATAATTTTATCCTCCAAGACTCATAAATAAAATGTGATTTGCAAGCATGCAAAATGACAAAGACCCTCTGTGTTTGCCCCGTTTGTCACAAATTTCTCTGGCAACATGTATGATCAAAAACTCTACAAAACTATTTGGAGAGGACATGGTTTCAGTTTGTTACGAAACATCATTGTATCATGTTCTCGCAATACTCCATGTAACATCTGGAAAATAAAGGAAACAGACCATGGACTTAGCAGTTGCCCCAGTGGGAGGACATGCACCCATGGCCATTATGTACTGCTGAGAAGTCCAGCTACTCCTCTTGTCTATGAGGGCATTGTAGGTGTGCATAGATGTTCTACTACCATAAAACTATGAATTAGAACAAATAGCAATGAAGAATTTACTAAACCATGTGAAAGGAAACTTCACCTGTGCTTTATAGATATTACATTATTATTAGAATTTGCCTCCAAATTTTGGTACCTATTTCCACTGTTCCTGAGTTTATGTAAGAGATAACTCCCAGAAATGCGATTAAGTAATTAAGGATATGTGAAGAAATGTCACTTACATTGATATATTGAGTCTTAACATAGACCGTTATAATAAATAGAATAGCAACTCAATAGCAAATTGACTTTTCTCTATGCAACAGTTCTGGCTGTCATGGAACTTGCTTTGTATACCAGGCTGACCTCGAATTCACAGACATTCTCTTGGCTCTGCTTCTTGAGATCTAGGAATAAAGGCATGTGCCACCATGCTTGTCTCTGATGAAAATCTTAAAATATAGCATAATATACCCATATTGTTGACATTGACACTCTGATCACAGATTTGAGCTCACAGTTCGGTGGAGAAAGCCAAGGGTTATGAGAGAAGTGCAGCCAGGCAAGTTGTGTCGTGAAGTACAGATACTATTGTCAATTTACTTTTACCCATGGCTGTTCAGTCAGAAAGTCACACAGGAGGATGAAAAGATTGGTACTATATTTTTGCTTGATTCTAATACCTATATGCATAGCTTTAAAGGCAAACACAAGAACTTACTGTTTATATCAGAAGTATGGGGCATATACAACTAGATATACAGTGCCTTATGAAGCAATATCATTATGAATGTAATAATATTGGTTAGTTATTTTCTGTTTATTTGTGATATTGCATAAGGCATGCAGGCTATAAAATGAAAAGAACATGCTAGGGCTAACTGAGTTCAATTTAAACAAAAAACAAAAAACCCCAAAGATTTCCCTTCTTTCTTAGTTCATACAAATGAGAAGGCAATGTGTATAAAACACCATCAGTAACTTCTCAAATTCCACTACCAACAATTAAGAAATATTTAATTGGAAAACTTCTCACAAGTCTTTGTGAAGACAGACAACTGCCTGCTGTGATACTTGTGAGTATTGTTTTGGGTTTCTACAGTTGCCCTGTCTCACATAGTGTTTGAGAACCTTTGTTCTAAGTCAGTTATTTAATCAAACTGATGAATTTTTTAGACAACCTATCCATAAGGGTAAGAACCTTTTTAAATAGAAATAAGTCCCACTGAAATTCAAGTTATTTAATGTAAAGAAATTGAAAAAAAGTAAAAGAAACAGTATTACCATGTTTTAAACTGATTTCAGCAAAGACCCAAACCTACCAGCTTGTTGGGGACATGGGTCTATGGAAGTGCCCCACTGATTATCCAACCATCAACTCTTTCAGCTTCTTTATGACTCTATATTACTCTGGACTCTCCTTTAATATCAATGTCTTGGAGATTACTCACACCTTTATAATTAAAAAGGTCTATTGTTGGGCAGTGGTGGTTGTATTCCTTTAATCCCAGCACTTGGGAGACAGAGGCAGGTGGATTTCTGAGTTTGAGGCCAGCCTGGTCTACAGAGTGAGTTCCAGGACAGCCAGGGCTACACAGAGAAACCCTCAGAAAAACAAAAAGAAAACAAAAAACAAAAAATATCCATAGACATTTATTTTACATTAACAATGAATTAGATATACGCATTGTTCTTTGCTATATATTAATATCCTTTTATCCTAGTAGACTGTATTTAAATGTCACCTAATTTGGCTTAATCTAATTTTAAACAGTTATTAAACTTCAATTAGAAATATTTATTTACTGTCTAGCATCTACTTGAGCACTATGCTTGTGCCAGGTATTTATGCTGCATGTGAACAAGTTTATCATGTCAGACACAGGAGTACTACTGCCCATTCCTTAGGTATTTTAGAGCAGAATTTTCTGGTAACAATGATTGTAATCATATAGTCAACTGAAAACAGAGAAAATATGGAGTAAATCTGTGTATGGTTGTCATTTTTACAGAGTAAAACTATAGGAGAATAATTGAAATTTGCTTGGGTTCTTAAATGTGACAGCATCTTTAGGCATAGATAGCTGAAAATAAGTCAGGAAATACAAGTCTCAGATATACACTGAAAAAAAGTTTTCTTAAAACCACAAATGTTAGGAATCATAATAGAGGCCATAACAGACAGGAAGTACAATAGTGATTTGGTCTCTGAAAGAGAATTATCCCTTTAGTAGCTTAGAATGTCATGCCTGAGAAAGCTACTCATAGTAGAAAAGAAAAGGCATGAGAGGACTGTTCACCAAAATGCTCTGGGCAACGGAGGTGGGATCCAGTGCTGAGGATTAGCTGATTCCAACAAAACCTTGATGGTTCAAATTGGGAAAAATGGATTAGGGAAAAATATATTTGGAAGCTAAAACAGAAAAAAAAGTTCAATGTCTCCTTCATCCATCTCAGTCACAGCTCTGCATCCATATTAGCCATGGGTCTCATTTACAGTAAAAGACATATTTGTGACTCTATAATAACAGAAACTTATCTCTATCCCACATAGAATATGTTGTCTATCATTGAGGAAAAGGAACAAGAGTCAGATCAAATATTTAGAATCCTATAGGAAGAATCATACTGGTCCCCGAGGGATAGGCTCAATACTAAACAACAGATTAACTGGAATGAAGAATCTGTGCTCATTGTAGCTCCAGTTTTAAAAGGAAAGTTTTTGATCACCAACATTCAGCATCCCAGAGATGCATATGTACTTTCTGTCCTTGAGATTACCCGATGAAGACAGTTTCCTTAAACTATGGACACATGACTTCTAGATAAGAGGCATGGTATGTAAAAGACTGACAAACTGAAAGATTCATCACAAAGACACAGGTGAACACCTTCTGATGAAAGTTAACTTCCTCATATATCGGATGGGATTTAGTTTGGCATTATAACTGTTCCTACTGATATCACCTCTGACTATACCATGTGAAGTAATAGTGGAACAAGTAATAATAGTGGTAAAAGTATGTTTTACAAAATATATGTCACAAATCATACTTACCAAAAGACTAATCCCCATGAATAACAACAATACAAAAGAGCTCGTCCACCACTGACAAATAATAGGTTAGAAGAGAGTTGGAAGTTGCCCTCTGTCCAGTAGATTCATGAAAGTGATTTCCTTCTCTACCAAAAAAAATAAAGCTGCACTTTCACTTTTCCCAGATATTGCCATCCTAACCCCATGTCAAATAATCAGGAATTAGCCCTAACTCACTTCTAAATAGCCTACCATGCTTAATTTACCATTGAGCATTAGTAACTCTGGAGCAATTCTCACTGTTTAATTTTTATTTGGGTCATGATCTGAGTTTGTAGACTGTGGAGCTATGGCCCCAGACATCAAGAGAAGAGCTAATGCTCTGAGGGTAGGCATGCTTAGGAACACTAGGCAAAGGTAACGAATGATCCCTCCTTGGCCCTCGAGCTTGCCAAGTGTGTCTGGCTCTCATGGCCAGAAACCTGGGACCACATCTTGGGGAAGAAAGTGAAGATCAGTAACTGAAGGAGGCCAATTTAAAGGCAGAGGAACACCTGGGAATCTTCTATTTTCTGACTTGCTATCCTTGGTACAACATGAATGTTAATTGTGGTAGTTCATGAACAAGATGGCTTTTCTCTCCATCAAACAAGCTGCTGCTTGCAATTAATTTAAATAGTTGAATATTAACACATTTTAAGGAATAGATACGAAACTGTGAGACCTTCTCACATGTAAAACAGGGTGCTCAAGTAAGAAAGTTCACCACTATTCCAGGTGGGCCTATAAGCAGGGGTGTAAATGCATATTACAGCTTTACTCTTTGTGAACTAAAAGTACAGATTCACCAAATTACACAATCAGGATGAAGTATTTCCTGGTGCTGCCATTTTATTGATGGTTGCCTATTTCCAGAAAGAGTACTTTGGGTTTTGTTTGTTTGTTGTTGTTTTATAGTTACTGTTTATTATTATTATTGTTATTGTTGTTGTTTACTATTTATTTATTCATTTTACATCTTGAATGCTGCCACCTACTTTTTCACCATTCACAGAGTCTCTTCCCTTCTCTTCTGTGTGGGTTAGGGCCCCCTGGGTTATCCTTGCACCCTGGCACATCAACTCTCTTCAGGGTTAACACATCTTCATCTACTGAGGCCAATGAGCGAAGGGTTTCCATGGACAGTCAACAGATTTAGGGATAGCCCCAATCCACATATTGGGAACCCACATGGAGACTGAACTGCATATTTGCTGCATATGTCCAATAGGTCATGATGCAGCTTCTGTATGCTTTTTGGTTAGTGGTCAGTCCTTGATAGTAGGGCCTCAACCAGTGATTCTCAGCCTTCCTAATTCTATGGCAGTAATATCTTTCCTCATGGTGTGGTGATTCCTAACAATTACATCATTTTGCTGCTATTTCATAACTATAATTTTGCTACTATTATAAATTATAATGTGTGATGTATGGGATATCTGATATGTAGGATATCTGATATTTGACGCAACTGCCAAAGATATTGTGGCGCACAAGTTGAGGACCACTGGTCTAAGCTGTTATTTTTGAATAAAAATGTTTCTCAAATACGTTCTCCAGTGTACATTGACCATTACAACTTTTTTTCTTAAATAAAGGATTTTATTCAAAATATACAAAGGAGCTTACTTTTTTTCAGATTTATATGAAAATTGGCATAGTGTCCCTGATAAAAAATCTCTGTTTGAAAAAATTCTTCAGTCTAAAGGTAATTATACAGTAAACTCTTGGCCAACCACAGAATGGAAAAAACAGTGCATTTTTGAAGGTATATAGGCTTGTATTTACAGGATTATCCAGTAGAAGGATGTCCCCTATGAAGATGTTTCCTTTGCTCAAACATGTATAGTCACTTTATAAACAGGTGCATTTCTCAAGCAAGAAAGCTGTACCATGTCTGAAATCCCATCCTTTGGGAATCTTCTACATAATAGCTCTTATTGTTTAGAAGACAGGCTACATAACACAGTTGTGTGCAGATCAGTCTAGAGTATTTGCGTTCCTGTGTGAGACGAATTGAAAGAAGTATATGTGTATAATATGTGTGGGTTATTTGCATCCTAATATTATTACCATGGTATTATGAATATTTCACATGTTAAATATATGTTATTGATTAGAACATGAAGCTATTACTGACTTTTTCTTTCTCAATTATAGCTACCTAGAGAAAGAAGTTGGCTTCACTGAATTGTTTCCCTGTACGATACTCCATAGAATGATTTCTGAGATAACAGAGGAACTTTGAACTCCTAATGCTAGCCAGGACCCCCAACATCTCTGCCTTACCTATAGCAGAAGTGTAGGATCACTTGTGTGCTTTCTGTTCCTTATGTTCTAGAATACCACAAGACTGTTACATGGATTAATACTACATTGGATATTGAATGTGTCCCCATGATGGCTGGAAAGATGATTCACTGTTTAAAAACACTGCTTGTTTCCATACACAGAACACACATGGCCTGCAGTAATCTTCATTCATTCTACTTCTAGGGGACCTGACAGCTTCTTCTGGGTTCTGTGGGTATCAGTTATACATGTAGTACACAGAATTTCATACATAATTAAAAAAAAAAAAAAACTCCATGGTTCTATACAGGAAGTGATTTGCAGAAAATAGTTTGTATAATACTAATTTTGTATACTCTTACTTCTTTTGAATTCTAATTATACTATGAGCTGGTCTGCAAAATATTTACTCTGATTTTTCTATGTATTTAAAGTTGTGAAAGTAACAATACTTGTAAGATAATCAACAGTAAAACTCTCCTTTTTCTATGTATAGTGTCCTATTGATGATGCCCAAACGAAACTACATGCTGCTAAAATATCTTTTTTGTGTATTACTGAAATGTAAAAGATCTTCAATGAACCATTTAGACACATACTGCTTATCTGTCCACATTGTCCCTCATGTGCGGTGTGTTCCAACTTCCTGCAACTCATTATTTGGGGATGACATCTCAAGACAGCTAAGGAGATCTGAATTTTGCCTTTGGGAAGGAAGTCCTCATTGTGACCCAGGAATTGGAAACACTTCGGGAAGGTCATTGCTGTAAAGGGAAGCCTGGGATTGAATTCTGCTCGAGTGGAATATGTATCCATCTATTTTAGGAAGGTTTGGGAAGGGAGATTCTTAATGTAGTTTGAAGTGAGTGAACCACTTCTTTCTTTCTTTTGTTCTTTCTTGCATTCTTTTTAGATATTGATGTTTTAGCCAACAATATGCTGCATGTATAATGGTAGTTCAACAAGACTTTATTGAAGTTGAAAAAATCCTGATTACCTAGTGTTTTGTTTGTGTGTTTGGATTTTTCCATTGTAGCCCTGCTTTGGAGCACATAATAGTTGTGTTTCAGAGTGGTGAGGCTATATTATTAAATATTCCCCCTCAACTGCATTACTGATCATATAAAAGCACATTGTATACAATTATATATATACATATATATATTATATAATATAATAAATAATGATAACTGTTTTATATCATTTTGTATCCTTTCCTTTATTTTAGCACTATCTTATTTCAGGTACAGTTTTATGTTCCTCAGGTTTACTGTAGCTCTTAATTTTATTATAAACCCATATGCATTAATATCTTTTTTACTAATTTATTTATTTACTTTATATTCTGATTGCACTCCGCTCTGCCAAGTCCCATCTTCACAAACCCCTTCTCCCTCCATTTCTCCTTTGCCTCAGAGAAGTGTAGACCTTCCACGGACACCAACTCACTCTCACATATTAATTCACAATAGTAATATGTGCCTCTCGTCCCACTGAAGCCAGACAAAGCAGTCCAGCATAAAGAAAGCAATCCAGGGGTATACAAGAGAGCCAGCCCCCACACCAGTTACTCAGGGATCCCCACGATGATCAAGCTGCACATCTGCTGCATAAGCCTAGGGGCCTAGATCCAGCTGCTGAAGCATGTGAAGGGGCTGCTCCTGCAGATCCAAAGCTGAAGATCACCATGACTAAGGGCAACAGCAGGACACCAGGATATAAAAGGAAAGGCATCTCTGGGAGGTTCCAGTATTGATGGTGTAGCAAAATCCAGAGGCCTTGAACCAGATCAGTGACTTATGTTCATTTGCAAGTAAAGCTGTTTGGGCAAATGAGTATACTATGTCACACACTATGGCATAACATATCTCACACTGTGCATTTTCAAATGTTTTTTAATTTTAGTTTTATTTTTTAATTTTTAATTTAAGTAAAACCTTATTTAATTTTTAATTTTTTAAATTTAAAGGAGAGACTCACCAGGGGAGAAGGTATATGGAAGGATGGGGAAATGAGTGTTACTGGGTTGCACAATGAGAAATTCACAGAGAATCGATGAAGAACATTCATTTTGACGAGGAAAAAAAAAAAAGACAATAAAAGAAAAGAAAAAATGAAAGAAAGCAAGGTATATTTTAACTAGTAGTTTCCAGGGATAAGGTTCACAGGAAGGAAGTCACAGTAATTTTACTCACAGTGGAGGAGGATAGCCCAGGAGACAGCTTGAATAACTTTCTTACTGAGGATTCTACCTGGCTTAGGATAGTAACATGCCCGTTTTACTTTGTTTCTTTCCAACTACCAAGCTACTGGCAACCAAAAATCTAAGACTATATCAAACTGCATGTTCCATTCAAACTAAGCAATAAAACACATTTTTCTTTTTTCTTTCTTTTTTTTTTTTTACATTTTTTAATTATTTATTCTTTAATCTGTTTTTTACAGTCCAGACTTTTTTATCTCCCTCCTGGTCCACCCTCTGACTGTTCCACATCCCATACCTCCTCCCCCCCCGCCCTTCTCCAAGAGGATGCCCCCACCCCTACCCCCACTGCACAAGACCTCACCACTCCCTGGGGCCCCAAGCCTCTTGAGGGTTAGGTGCCTATTCTCTGACTGAGTCCAGACCCCGCAGTCCTCGGCTGTACATGTGTTTGGGGCCTCACATCAGCTGGTAAATGTTGCCTAGCTGGTGGTTCAGTATCTAAGAGATCAATAGCTTTTCTTTCTTTCTTTTTTTTTTTTTAATTGGTTATTTTATTTATTTACATTTTATTTATTTATTTTTTTTCAATCTTAACAATTATTAATGATTCTCGCTTTATGGACAGTTCTGTTCGTATAAATTCTTTTGTATGATCAGGTATGAAAATGAAGAAGCAAAACTATCCTGTACAGTCTACATATAAAGTAAGACAATCTTCTGAACATGATTTTCCTAAGAATCATTTCTTTCCTTTGCTATGCAGGACTGCTGAAACATAAATTTAGGAGCATCCTGGGAAGAAGCATATGTGATGAGTAGAGTTGACTTAACCTAAGTCACCATTGCAGAAGAAAAGGGACTTATCAGTGTTGTTCCATTTAGGAAGTATCTTAATTTGCTACTATTGCTATGAAACAACACTGATGAAAAGCACCTTATGGAGGATAGGTTGCACTTCATGATATACCTCTAGTTACCAGTTAACTACTGAGAAATGTCAGGGACCAAACTGAAGTCCCAGGCAAGTTAGTACATGCTCTTAATCCAGGAAACCCCAGACTCACAAGCAGATCACTGAGGTCAAGGCAAATCTGGGAGGAAGCAACTTCTAACTTCAGACTTTTAATCTGGACCACACCTTCTTCTTCCTATATTAGGATATTAGGAGAAGGAAGACTCACTCTTCTTCACCTTCTTGCAATTACTTTCCAGCACATCTGTTGGAACCCACTTCTTCAGGATTCCATCTTATACAGAAGACCAGGTGAAACAACTATCCTCGTGGGACACAGAAACTAGTAGATTTTTAGACTTTCCATTCACAACTGCCCATTGTTGGCTCAGTTGGACTAAAGACTGGAAGTCATTACAATACATTCCCTTAATATATAGAGACATTCCATAGGTTCTGTGATTCTAGAGAACTCTGAGTAATACAGAAGTTGATACCAGGAATGGTTCTAGAGGAGCAGAAGTATAAGAATGAATCTTTTAAGTATTTAGAATTAACTTAAAAATTTGCCAGCACCTTCTAATTCACCTTCAATTACTGAAACGTCTCCATGTACTCTCTCTCCTGGGATCTCAGAGAATATGGAAAGCCTGTGGTGGAATCTATATTTTAAATTAAAGAAGTATATGCCTTAGATTATCCTGACCCACCAATTGTGACTGGTAATGAATTAAGTGACCCAGTATAGGAAATTTTCTACAGTTTGGGGAAAAATAAGAAAAATTATTTTGCTGTCATGTTACTCTTAGTATGTCTCGACAAATTGATACAGGAAAGGAATGAGTTGTATGTTAAAATTTAAGGACTCCAGATGCAAATAAACAATTTAAAAGCCAAAAAGACACCTTTCTTTTCCCATACTCTAATTAATGTGCCCCAATACTGCTCTGATGTTAATTACAAATTTATGAAATCAGAGAATGATATCATCCTTCCATTCATTTGATGACTAATTAAAACTTGTCTTACCTGTAGGAACTTTCTCCTGCAGAGCAACAGATGCAGTCTTTAATTTTCAGCATTATCAGAGGTTTTCCCACTGTGACCATCTATGGCTTCTTTAATAACAGGTGATGTACCAGCAGTATCAGACTTCATTTGAATACCTTTACAAATTATATCATCATCTCCAAAGATGACTAGACAGTTGTCAATCATGATTTGTATAATAGATATCTGTAACACCACAAGGCAAAAACAAGATCCACTGTCATTTCACATAGTTTACAAAACTGAAATTTTAAAAAAAATTGAAATCCAAAACTATGAGGAAAAAAACAGTCGCCACGATCAGAGAGGAACCCATGAAATGAAGTCTCTGTCTGAAATGGAGACTCTAAGTTCTTTGCATCTTACTAAAACTTGTCAAAATTTCATACATATTGCAAAGAACAGAGGAACTACTAAAGCAAAGCAACATTTTAGAACTGATATGCTGCCAAGAACTGTAAGGGAATCGAATTAATGAGTGTAAAGGTATCTTGACTATGCTTTGTTGACCTGCTTTCGTCAGGATAGGGGTGGGTTTCATTGTGATGGTTTGAGTGGGATGCCCCTCTAATTCCAGGCATCACAATACCTGATACACTTTCTGTGACAAATTTGGGCGGTTAAAGTGGTTTGAACTTCCTGAAGAAAGTATGCCATTGGTTATAGTTTAGGATTACAAAAGGTAGGTGCCATTTTCCATGTACTCTCTTTGCTTACGTTTGCTGCCTAAGACGAGAGCTATCAGGTCTTTGCTTCCTGTTTAGTTGTCCTTCCTTCCTACAGCCATGCTCCTATTTCATGACTTTGAATGACTCTCGTCCCTCTATATCTGTAAGTCCTAAATAAACACTTCTATTAGTTGCCTTGGTCATGGTGTTTTATTAAAGCAATAGAAAAATGACTAAGTGAAGAAGTTGGTGAGAAGAGGGAATCTTAACTAAGAAAAATGCCTCCACCACACTGACCTATTGTGGAGGGAAGCCTATGGAATATTGTCTTGATAACCATGGAATTGGTATGGCTCAGATCTCCAGGATGTTGCCACCCTTAAGCTATTAGTCAGACAAAGAAAGAGATATAAGGTACAAGACAAGAGTCTGAACTCCAACACAGCATCTGCTTCAGTTCTTGTCTCCAGGTTTGCCTTGACCTCAATGATCTGCTTGTGAGTCTGGGGTTTCCTGGGATTAAGAGCATGTACTACCTTGCCTGGGGCTAAGCTTTTTATGGTGACTATCATAGTCCCATATCAGGATATGGCTCAGAAGCTTGTGTCTTCTTGCCTCAAGATCTGGATCAGAGGTATGCCCTCCATTTCAGGATTGTAGTTCATTCTAGATGTAGTCAAATTGACATCCAGAAAAAGCCATCACAGGGGGTAACCTTTTCTCTGAACTCAGGAACTCACTTTCAATTTCTAATATTCAACAGGTTTCCATGTTATTTTTCTATAAAAATGAGAGAATTATATCTTTATATAACATTTATAATCCATTTAACACATAATGTGGTTTTCTGAACAAGCAAGGTTATCCTTCATCTCATTCTGGCTTACTCTACTGCTGGCTTTGACCCTTTCTTCCTTGTAGTATTAAAAGAAGATATAGTCAACTTTGATTACAAACCAGTTCAATAATTTTTTGTTAATATATTGATATATCATTTGAGTAATGCTTTTTTTTGTTTTTGTCTTTTGATACTTTATTTACATTTCAAGTGTGTCCCCCTTTCCAGATCTCCACTTTGGAACCACTCTATTCCCTCTCCCCTCCCCCTGCCTCTATGAGGGTATTCCCCACCCACCCACACACCCACTCTAGTCTTCCTTCCTTGACATTCCACTATACTGAGGCATCTAACACCCTCAGGCCCAAGGGCCTCTCCTCCGCCTGATGGTTAATAATACCCTCCTCTGCCACACATGTGGCCAGCACCATGGGTCCCTCCATGTGTATTGTATGGTTGGTGATCCAGTCTCTGGAAGCATCTGGAGGTCATGCCAGTTGACACTGTTGCTCCCTCCATGGGGCTGCAAACTCCCTCATCTCCTTCAGTCCCTTCCCCAACTCCTCCATCTGTGACCTCATGCACAGCCCAATGGTCTCTGTGAAGTGAATCTTGGGTATTCGGAAATTTTGGGCTAATAATCACTTATCAGTGAGTACATACTGTGTTCATTCTTTTGTAAATGAGGTACCTCGTTCAGGGTCATATTTTCAAGTTCCATTCATTTGCCTGCGAATTTCATGAAGTCATTGATTTTAATAGCTGAGTAGCATTTCATTGTGCAAATGTACCACATTTTCTGTATCCATTCCTCTGATGAGGGACATCTGGGTTGTTTCCAGCTTCTGGCTATTATAAATATGGCTGCTATGAACATAGTGGAGCATGTGCCATTATTACTTGTTGGAGCATCTTCTGGGTATATGCCCAAGAGAGGTATAGCTGGGCCCTCAGGTAGTATTATGTTCATTTTTCTGAGGGTCTGCCAAACTGATTTCCAGAGAGGTTGCACCAGCTTGCAATCCCACCAACAATGGAGGAGTGTTCCTCTTTCTCTACATCCTTGCCAGCACCTGCTGTCACCTGAGTTTTGATCTTAGTCATTCTGACTGGTGTGAGGTGGAATCTCAGACTTGTTTGGATTTGCATTTCCCTAATGACTAAGGATGTTGAGCATTTTTTTTAGGTGCTTCTCAAACCTGCGAATTTCCTCAGTTGAGAATTCTCTGTTTAGCTCTGTTCCCCAGGTTTTTGATAGGGTTATTTGGTTTCTGGAGTCTAACATCTTGAGTTCTTTGTATATGTTGGATATTAGCCCTCTATCGGATATAGGATTGGTAAAGATCTTTTCCCAATCTGTTGTTTGCCGTTCTGTCCTATTGACAGTGTCCTTTGCCTTACAGAAGCTTTGCAGTTTCATGAGGTCCCATTTGTCAATTCTTTTTTTTTTCTTTTTTTTTATTATTATTTTTGATACTTTATTTACATTTCCAATGTTTCCCCTTTTCTAGGTCTCCTCTGGAAACCCCCTATCACCTCCTCCTCCCCGCCTCTATGAGGGAATTCCACCTCCCACCCACCCACCCACCCATTCCCATATTCCCACCTTGACATTCCCCTTTACTGGGGCCTCTAACACCCTCAGGTCCAAGGGCCTCTCCTCTCTCCCTGATGGCCAAAGAGGCCATCCTCTGCCACAT
>CM052704.1:30554826-30618226 GCA_028551405.1 Uromys caudimaculatus | reverse complement strand
TTAATTTGTATTTTACTTTAGCAAAAGGTGTTGAAATATGAAAATTAAAACTTTGATTTGCAAACTGTCAAAAATTTAGTCTATAGAAAATAACTAACTTTGTTTTAATATTTTATTTACTTTTTTATTGGTTATTTTATTTACATTCCAAATGTCCCCCTTCCCGGTTTCCCCCCACAAATTCCCTATCCTATCCCCCTCCTCCTGCCTCTATGATGATGCTCCTCCACCCACACACCCACTTGTGCCTCATCACCCTAGCCTCCCCCTACTCTGGGGCACTGAGCCTCCACAGAACCAAGGGCCTCCCCTCCCATTGATGCCAGATAAGCCAATCATCTGCTACATAAGCAGCTGGAACTATTGGTCCCTCTATGTGTACTCTATGGTTGGTGGTTTAGTCCCTGGGAGCTCTGAGGGTCCTGTTATTTGATATTGTTGTTCTTCCTATGGTGTTACAATCCCCTTCAGCTCCTTCAGTCCCTCCCCTAACTCTTCCATTGGGGTCTCTGTGCTCAGGCCCATGGTTGGTTGTGAACAGCCTCATCTGTTTTGATCAGGCACTGGCAAAGTCTCTCAGAGGAAAGCTATATCATGCCTAGAAGTGCTTGCTGACAGGAGGCTGGTATAGCTGAAAATAGCCAACTTTGTAAATAGAAAAATAAAGTACATAATGGAACACACAACTAAATTAAATGGTATTTTTGAAAAACTTGTTATAATGATTCAGTGTAGTCATTTATGTAACAAAAAGCCTGTTAGACAAGAGAACTAATTTCAAACAAGAAACAGAAAATCAATTACAATAGAACAGCCATTAAACAAGCAAGCAGTTTAACCTTTTATACAACATACCAGGGGTCTCAGATGTGCAAATATATTTTGTTGTCCAGAACTGCACAGCTTTCATTTCTTTTGTTATTGTTTATAGTTTATTTGTTTGAGACTCCAATGGTAAAGATGTTCAAAACAATGCACGGACAATACTTCACATTTTAGAAGGAAAATGTCATATAAATTAAACTAACAGTCTCAGCTATGATGTTGGGTCAGATTCAGAAGCTTGCAATATAGGCAGTTCTTTCCAGAAACAATATTGGAAGACAGAAATAAAAATAACGGAACTTCAGGTAGAGTAGTCTAGCTAGCAAGCTTGATTTCCTGTAATTGTGATTGCCAGTCTAATTTTTTTATGAGATTTGTTTAATTTCTTCCTTTCAATTGGGAGGAATGTCTAAACTGCTAAATATTTCCCAGAAAGAGAAATATCATGGAAGATATAGCCATCAATATAATCGCAGTGTTTCTTACTAGTACTTACAATGGTATTAGAATTGAAATTTAAGATCACTTTGAAGTATTTTGTATCTTTCCCAAAAACTAGTTCATACCATTTTATAATTGGTGTGTTTAATGATGTATGTTTGAAAATAATGAACATGAATTAGATAATAATAACTTGGATAATAATAACTTAGCACAGTGGTCTACATCTGGAATTTCAGCACTCAAGGTAGACCCTTGTGCCAACAGGGCTCCCTTTTAAAATATCTTTCTTAAGCAAAGAATTGTTTTCTGCCATTTTTATAACAGATAATTAAGGCCTTGAGAATGTATCTGTAGCACTAGTTTCTGGATTTAAACCTTCTATCATGGATGGAGACTCAGTAAAACTTAAAGGTAAATAACTCACAAGACTCAGGAAATTACTTAAGCTTGCAAGAATCAGAGGAACCATTTTTAATGATTATATAATCAGAAAGGAATGATGGGGAGAGGAGAATATCTAAGGAGCTGAGTTACTTTAAGTCCTGTAACAGCCTGAGGGAGAAAGATCCTTGAGTGATTAGTGGTGCTAGCACAGCTTATACTACCTGGGAGAGAGACAGAAAATTTGCTTTAATGATATGATGCTTTGTAGGTAGACTATGTACAGGAGTAGGCTTTCCTCCTAAGACTAGTTGGGAAACACAAATTGGATTAACTGGGAAAAGAAAAAAGAACTCCCAAGTTAGGTGATCTTGGATGGAAGGAGAGAAAGTAGTCATAAGAGACACTGGAAAAGGGAGAGAAAATACATTGTATAACATATTCTATGAATAAATAAAATATCATTAAAATTAAAAGTATGAAGGTTTTTTTTAGAATTTTCCAAGTCATAGAATATTAATAGTGAATGAACTATAGCAGTTAGTTACTATCTCAATTGTAGGAATGTACATTGATATGGTTTTGTATATGGCAGCAGTATCATTTATATTTATATAGCACAGAGCTGACTACTGATGAAGTCTGAGTTAGTGTTTTCTGTATCACTCATACATACACCCTACATAGGAAAATATAAGAGCTAGATACATAGCCCAGAGTTCCCTGGATAGTAGAGTATAGTCCTTTGTTAAAAAGAAAGGAATATTTTCTTCTTGATCTAGAGATGTTTTGCAGGAAAACCATATTGATGGGACAGGACAGTCATCATCACTATGTTAAAAACTCCAAGCTGAAAAAAAAAGGCATCCATTTAGGAAAAAAAAAAAATCACTGATGACATCCTTTATTGGGTGTGCTTGAAGCTACTGTCTTAGCACTTTACAGATATAAAATTTCTGTATGGAGTTCCATAGAAAACTCTCAGCACAGAAAGCAAGATATTTATCAACTGCTGCCGTATGGAAATTCGGGGCCCTGGATTTTCATTTTGAACTGGCCCTGGATGATGTAAAGCCACTTTTCCATAGACTTGATTCATTCTGATTCTGTTCTTCTGTTTGTTTGTTTGTTTATTTATTTATTTATTTATTTACTTACTTACTTATTTACTTATTTATTTATTCAGGTTATGGGTGGGGCACTAATTCCACAGTGCAAGTGTGGAGGTCAAAGCAGAGCCTGCTGGAGTCGGTTATCTACTCTATGGTTGTAGGTCCTATGTATGGAATAGAGGGGGCTGGGCATGGTAGAACGTATCTTCATGTGATAAACTATCACTGGGCCAGAGTTTGCTTTTACAATGGGTTATCATGGACAAACATTGGAACTTGAGAGGATTAGGAGGTTGTGTTGTGCACCGTCTAAGGTGGATATTCACAGTATCTTACAATAAGCAAAATGAACTTCAGTGAAACATTTTTGATGCCTAGGCTTCATTTTGGGTAATTAGAATTATATTTTTAGAAATGTATTCTGGTTTTGTTTTCCAGCATTTTCAGTAATGTTTGCCTTAATCATTTTCTTATTTTTAATTTATTGATTATTAAGGTGTATGTGTGTTTGTGTGTGTGTGTTTGTGTATGTGTGTGTGTGTGTGTACGTGTAACATTATGTTGGGTTTGCACTTCTACTGTGACATTCATAGGTTAAAGGACAATTTCATGTTGTCAGTACTATTCTACTTTTATTTGCGCCCCAAGAATTAAACTCAAATTTCATTGGACTTATAGACTAGGTGCCATGTCCTAAACTACCATCTCAGTTTCTGGATAGTCTTAATTCTTAGTAAAAGGTAATTCTCTCCTCTCATGTAAGAACTGATACAACAACAACAACACAAACTAACAAGCAAAATTTTCTAGGAGCATTTCAGTCGAGTTTTTCTGCTAAACATTTATTAGTCTATCAGAACTGACTTAAACACCACAGAACTGAGACTTAATCAACTGAGAGTATCCCATTCTGGACACTACAAGTTCAAAGTACCTGTGTACTTCTCCGAAATTATATTCCCTTGACTTGCAGATGTCAATGTTGTCATTGTCCTCACAAAATCTTTTTCCAAATATACTCCTAATGTTGTATTTTCAGTATCCCAAATCTCACTTCCTATGTGGTCACAGCAGATTGTACTTAATTTTTCAGATGGCAAGGTCTTCTTACTTATCTTGAAAAGTATCATCTCCTCCAGGCAGTGGTAGCACACACCTTTAATCCCAGCACTTGGGAGGCAGAGGCAGATGGATTTCTGAGTTCGAGGCCAGCCTGGTCTACAGAGTGAGTTACAGGACAGCCAGGGCTATACAGAGAAACCCTGTCTCGAAAAACTTAAAAAAAAAAAAAAAGTATCATCTCCAAACATAAAGAAGAGTCTAAATGGGGGTTGGTTATTTAACAATTGTAAATGAGATGATTTTTGTTATTTTGTTTTTCAAGACATAGTTTCTCTATGTAGTCTTGTTTGTCCTTGAAATAGCAAGCTGGCCTTGCACTCAAAGAGTTCTGCCTGCTTCTTACTACTGAGTGCTGAGATTAAAGGTATAGGTCCCATTAATATCCACCTCATTAGACCTTAATAGCCCTCATGTGACAAATTCTATTCTATGCCCTTAGTCTGAAGGTAAGATACTAGTATAAATAGCTATAAAATAATAATATCTATAAACATTGTAAATATCATGGTGTTATAATATATGAGCAAGTAACGTTGTCATCCTTGCTTGGAGTATTGTTACATGTACTTACTAAAGAAAGATGAACACACTAAATGGGGAAATTACCTTACAAACAAGTATTTCTGAAGAATATTCACATAATGCAGACATTTGACTATTTGTTTTCTTCTGTTATTGTTATTGTTGTGGCTGTGGTTTTTAAGAATGACAGAAATCATCTGTGATCAAACTTGTGCTCTGAAAGGAAAGTAGGTGAAGAGTGATGTGGATAAGCTGCATCATAATTTATTCAGAATGCAGCTGAAAAAGAGAAAGCATACTAAAGAAAAGGATAATCTATGTTGTCAGATAGTACATAGTAAATCAAAGTGCTTACTCATGTACATTGCACAAATCCTTAAACATCTACAAACTTTGGTGTCTTTTCTTGAAAAAAGCAAAACAATAAGACTGTAAAAGAGGGAGTGTTGTTTTTACAAATCATTACCTTATCCTTTTCCAGAAGAAACAAGCTTTTTTTTTTTTTTTTTTTTAATTGAAATATATCCAGTAAAGACCAGCAGTCCTTTACCATATCATTTTCTGTGGTGACTGTGGCTCTCTATTAATCTTCAGTCTTCCTTTGGAAGTAATTGTGTCCTGTGCTTGCTCTTGGAAGAGAACATGGATTAAGGATAGACTGAGAATGCCCTGTGTCAACACTAGATGTTCCATACACTGTGATTTAAAAAGGCTCTTGTATTGTTGAGCAACAAGAAAGGATACTGGTATGTGACTCAGTTGTTGGTGGCTCAAGCTAGGCATGGTGGACCATAACTGTCATCTCTGCTCATTGTGATTACATGGGAGGATCAGACATTCAAAACCATCTTCAGCTCCATAGAGGATTTGGGCCACATGACATTTTAGCAAAGAAAAAGAAGGAGGGTCAGATTGAAAGGATGATATAACAGAATAGAAGATAAAAAATGATGTAAAGAGGAAAGAAATAAAAAAAAAGGGTGAAAGGTGGTAACTGTCTGAGGAAGGAGAATTAAAAGCAGGGCCAATGAAATTGCATGGGGCAAAAAAGGTATTGTCCAAATGACGTCAGTCAGAATTTCACCTTTCGTTATGGGAGAGCAGGGACAAATAGGTAAATCAGAAGAATCAACAATGGGCATATCTATTTGAAATTAAAAATTTCTGAGTTTATGTTAAGTTAGATTATTTTTTCATATTTAATGAATGACAAATATTTTTGTATTACTCAATAAACAAGCGTTTGAAATATTTATCATCTAGATTTTAGGTTAAATGCTTCCTTTGGAGAATCTGCTCTTTTGGAATCTATATAATTATCTCCCCATTTATATCCATATGAAGAAAAACCCTCCATTTTTGTATTCAATTGTACATCCATACTGTATCACTTTATATACCTTTATATAGATTCTCTTGTAATGTTTGCTAATATGTTATCTTTGAGTGGACACCAAACAGTGAAACCTTCAATTAACAACTCACAAAATAAGTAGGAAAATCAAGTTACACAGTGGAATCACTTACTGAGCTATAAACCAACAAGTCAAACTAAAGTGTGTGTATTATTATCTCCTTGGCTCTGTGACATACCATTCTTTCAATTATATCGACCAGACAACTGTGCCTGTTGAGGCTTTGTTATTCTCAAATGCCTCTACATGCTCATTACAGTGTCATGAAATATCTGAGACACCATGAAAATATTATAAAAAATTGGAAATGTGTGATAAACTTTATATATATTAATATATAAATTCTATTAATATGTTAATAATATAGATATGTAATATATATTATTATATTTAATACAAACATACACACACGCATATATATATATATATATATCCTGTGATCAGGACTGTTAATTCCTCCAGTTCATGGTATTGCTTAACTTAATTTGATGATGAATGCAAATATTAATGAAAAATGCCACCAAATTTTTGTTGTAAGTGCATGCGATAAAAGCTTGGAATAAAGAAGAGATTTTTCTGTCTTTACTAAGAGTCAACTATTACTTAATGTTTCTACAAATTCAGATTCACTTAGCACAGAATTATTTGCAAATTGGTGACAGGTTTGTATTTGTACGTTACTATTTAATGGCAGAATTCCATTAAAATGTTTCACTATCATAAGTTCATATATAATGTGGATTGCCTATGGAAAGGTAAGTCTCTATCTATCTATCTATCTATCTATCTATCTATCTATCTATCTATCTATCTATCTACTATCTCTGTGTGTAATTTCTAACTTTAACATTTCTAAAACTTAAGTATCATGGATATTGAAATGACTTTTATACTACATACTAACATGAATAAATTTCAATCATGTTTCAGGAAGGGAAGAATGGCTTCATAATTCAAAGCATTTGCTGTTCTTGAGAGAACCACTTCAGTTTCCAGGACACACATCTTGCGACTCAGGTCCCTTGGAGCTGGATGTCAGGACCTGACACCTTCCTTTGGCCTCCCCAGCACCTACACCACACACACACACACACACACACACACACACACACACACACACACACACACACACACAAATGTACACACAAGGGTAAGAATATTACATACACTATTTAATTGAGAATTCAGTGCTTTAGTATAAATAGTTCAACTCCGTTACACTTGCATTTGTATTACAATATGAAGATTTCAGTCTCCTTTTTTCTCCTTTGAACTGAAGGAAAGCTGCTTCTAGGTGTCTGTCACCCTGAACACTGATGTGGTTATATATTCTTAAATCAGTAAACTGGAGGTCTTTTCAAATATTCACACCCATGGTGACAGGGCCAGGAAAAGAGTCAAAACTAACCTAGCAAGTTAGATATTTTCAAGATTCCAAGTGAAAAAGCTTTGTCCCTTTATTTCATAGTGCTAGGAGAATTCTCTTCTCAAAAAGCACAACAGGGGTCCCATTATGTGGACTTAGGCGTTTTATAGCAATGCCCTAGGCATTGGGTAATTGCTCATAAGATAAAGGGCTACATTATGAATGCTACATAAATCTTTTGTGTCATATTTTACAAATTATATTCTGGCACTGTATTACCTTTGAGCACCCTACAGATGTTTTTCAAAACATTTACCTCCCCTTATATTTTCAGGGACCTAAAGCCATAAAGGCTTCTCTATTGGATTTCCACTGCACAATTCTCATTTAAAAATATTTTCCAATCCTTGTTTTGATTTATTTCAAGTCACCTGTGTATCAAATGACACGCCAGCTGGTTGCTGACCTTTAAAAATTCCCAGAACTTTAAGAGAAAACCATGGGGGACCTGTCCAACACACTGCTCATTTCATAATAAGACTGCGGCACTTTTACTCTCAAAATCTAAGTATAATTGTGAGAATTTTATTTCTATTATGCAAATAGAGCAGGTATTATTTTGTTAAAATGTACATACTATGATCACATCAATGACTTCTTTTATGATAATTTTTTATTATTTTATTAGAATGTAGTTGAGATATAGAAATCCAAAGAAAGCCAATTTAAAATTCTTGAGGTATAAATTATGCTTGATTTTGAGTTTTATGTTAAGATTTATTTTCTTGTAATTGTATTTTTGCATGTCTCTCTGTCACTATATGGACATGGGTATAGCTGTCTATGGATACCAGTTTCAGGCAGTTGTTAGTATAGGTTCAGGAAACAAATTTTGGTCTTCTCCAAAAGCAATATGAAATACCAATTATCTAGTACAGTTCTTTTTATTAAGTACTATTAAATAATTAATCTATTATTAATCCCTCTCTCCAGTCTTAAAAGGATTTTTTTCCATATAACACAACAAATCCAGGACATTGTAGGAGCTAGTCTGAGGTTAAACCCTCAACCTCAATTCTTGGAATATTAACAAATCAATTAAATCACTTTCAAGTGCTGAAGTATGAACTTTAATAGATTACCCTTAGTCCAAATAGCCAAATATTGACAAAACAACTAACAGTAAATATGTTAGAAATGATGAAATTAAATCATAGATTACATGAGAGTTGTAAATTGCCACTCCCACAGAAATGCATCTTTTCATGAGAGCAAGATTTCTTTTGGAATCATTAGCATCTCTCTTTCTTGCCTTACCGTGATGATTGAAACCTAGGAGTCTCAAAGATAAAAGAAAAGAATGACTTATTTTGAACTTATTAGATATATTGTTTGTGTCAGTATTTTATGTACATGTTTACATATTACAGAAAGTATTTATTGTGATTTGCAGGTAATAGATTTTATTCAGAGCTCAATTTAGACACTGAAGTAACAATGAAGTTCTACTCTCAAGGTGGACATTCTGTCTGTACATTCCTGAGACAGCCTTTCAATAACATTCGAGCCAGCTAAGGAAGTGGCCTCATTTTGGTGTAGACAAGCAAGAACTGTACTGAGAACTTTAAAAGGCAATTTTGATCATAGGAGACTTTTATAATTTCTGAGGTGTTCCTATAGATTTTTAAACTCTGAGTGGATAATCCAAATCATGCCCCTTCCAAGGAAGAACAGAAAAGAACAAGTAATGACATGATTTACTCTCCTTGATCTTGCACCTCTGAGGAAACAAGAACAAAGGAGGTCTAATAACTGCTTGATCATTTAGTTCACTGATAATAAATTTAGAATGTTAGAGTGTAGTTTTAAAATCACCTTTAGGTACCAATATGAAATTTTGAACAAAATGTGTTTAGTAATGACCTTGTCCCAATGCCGAATGCCCATCTATCCCATCCCTTCCTCATTCCCCTCCAGATTCAGATACTTTCCTTCCTTCGTGGCCCTCATAAACTGTTTTAGTTTAAAGACATGTTTTCTTATGGCAAACAACAGATTGGGAAAAGATCTTTACCAATCCTACGTCCGATAGAGGGCTAATATCCAATATATACAAAGAACTCAAGAAGTTAGACTCCAGAGAACCAAATTACCCTATCAAAAAATGGGGAACAGAGCTAAACAGAGAATTCTCGACTGAGGAAATTCGTAGGGCTGAGAAGCACCTAAAGAAATGCTCAACATCCTTAGTCATCAGGGAAATGCACATCAAAATAACTCTCAGATTCCACCTCACACCAGTCAGAATGGCTAAATTCAAAACTCAGGTGACAGCAGATGCTGGTGAGGATGTGGAGAAAGAGGAACACTCTTCCATTGTTGGTGGGACTGCAAGCTGGTACAACCACTCTGGAAATCAGTCTGGCAGTTACTCAGAAAATTGGGCATAATACTACTTGACGACCCAGCTATACACTCCTGGGCATATACCCAGAAGATGCTCCAACATGTAATAAGGACAAATGCTCCAGTATGTTCATAGCAGCCATATTTATAATAGCCAGAAGCTGGAAACAACCCATATGTCCCTCATCAGAGGAATGGATACAGAAAACGTGGTTCACTTACACAATGTAATACTATTCAGCTATTAAAAACAATGACTTAATGAAATTTGCAGGCAAATGGATGGAACTTGAAAATATCCTGAGTGAGGTAACTCAGTCCAAAAGAATGAACATGGTATATACTCACTGATAAGTGGATATTAGCCCAAAAGTTCAGAATACCCAAGATTCATGGCAAACATTGGACTGAGCGTGGTGTCCCAGATGGAGGGGTTGGAGAAGGGACTGAAGTAACTGAGGGAGTTTGCAGCCCCATGGGGAGGGAGCAACAGTGTCAACTGGCCAGACCCCCTGGTGCTCCTGGAGACTGAACCACCATCCAAAGAACTCACATGGAGGGACCCATGGAGCTGGCCACATATGTGGCAGAGGAGGGCCTTGTTGGCTATCAGTGGGAGAAGAGGCCCTTGGGCCATAGGGTGTTGGATACCCCAGTATAAGAGAATGACAAGGAAGGAAGAAGGGAGTGGGTGGGTGGGGGGGAATACCCTCATAGAGGCGGGGTTGGGGATAGGAAGTTTCCAAAGGGAAGACCTGGAAAGGGGAAAACATGTGAAGTATAAATAAAGTTTCCAAAAAAAAAAAAAAAAAAAAAAAAGACATGTTTTCTTACAAAGATTTTATTGTAAGTTGTATAAAGTATACTGTCTCTTATGAAAATGTACCCTGGAATATATATATGTACTGTGGGAAAAAACATACGAAAGTAAGAGTAAAAGGAGGCTCTACTTTAAGTAATTCAACAGAAGCCAAGGACAAGTGGCAACGAAACCACCAATTCTGGAATCCATAGCCCTAGCAAATGTCATGAAGCTGTGTCCCTTTTGTTTCAAAGTATTACCTGTTACGTTCCATGATTCCCTGGTTTCAAATATTATTTTTCTAGGGAACCAAAACTGTTTTTGTTGGTCCTATGTAATTTTCTTTTTGTTTCCATGCAAGCAAACTCTCCTAACATCTTATGTTTTTATTATTTTTTTTTTTACTTCCTGTTACTTTTGATTTGCTTATGTGTGTTTCTCTAAGATATTTATTTGTATCATTAGGCTGTTTATTTGATATCGCTCTGATTTGTCTCCTTTTCCTTCCTTCCTTCCTTCCTTCCTTCCTTCCTTCCTTCCTTCCTTCCTTCCATCCTTCCTATAGGATCTGGTAGGTATTGTATTCTTTTCACTAAGTACTTTAGTGAGTCTCTCCTCATTTTCTTCAGTGACTTCCTGACTTCCTGACCTTTTCAAAAGTGTATTTTTTGGTCACCAAATATTTGTGCTATTTCTTCAGTTCTATTCAACAATATTTTCTAGTTCATTACTCTATAATACAATAAATAAATTATATCTACTTCAATAATTTGTAAACATTGCTTTCTGCCTATAATGAAGCATGTTTTAAAGAAGCTTCCTTGAAGTGTGAGAAGAATATGGATTCCATGTACGTTGGATAGAACATTCTATATTCAAACCCATTTCTTCTGTGCTGCATCTTAATTGTGCTTCTCTGTAAATTTTTAGGTTGTTTGACATAGATAAAAATGAGAGTAAAGCCATGCATTATATTTGTATCATGATCTGTCAGTTCACTTATATATGGAAACCCAGATATTCAGATCACATGAATCTACAATTGCAATATTATCTTGAAACATTTTGTGTATCAATGGGGTAATGCCATATAAAAGCAAAAGAAAGAGACTGCCCAATAAACAGTGCAAAAAGAAAATGAGGTAAATAAATGAAATAAAAGGGGAACATACTTTTTAATCTGATAAAGTAACAATAATACTAATGATCCAGTAAAAAGAAAGAGGGCAGACACAAATAAAAGTAGTAGCAAAGAAGGAAAGAAAGAAGAGGACAATGTTGAAGTTTTGTGTCCTCAAAATCAGACTCGAAGTTCATTAAAATACAGTATCCTCCAATTGACCTTGACTCTTATATTTTCTATGGCTTGTGTTGGTGGTGAAACTGTACTAGATGTAAACCAGAACTGTATTCACTTTAGTAGCTTCCTTTATTTGAATACTAGGGGACACTTAGCTTTGCAGTCTGTTTCTATGATGTTCTTGCACATTCCCAAGATATCACCAGACAACAATCTGCAGGATGGCTCTGTGCTGTTTCTCGTGTGTATTGAGTCTGAATGCTGTTGGAATAACAACCGCACTTAGACCTACACATGCAGAAGACTTGAGATTATCTACTGGCCACTACCAAGAGTTTTCTCATGCACTTCATTGAATAAGCTGACTCTGACAACACTTGTAACCTCCAGTTTCTCAGCACTTAATCTTCCCAGTGTCCTACTTTCTGGGTATTATTGCAAGTTATATTCAGCCTTGTTGACTTGTGGTCTTTCCTGCCTATCAGGCCACATGCTAGACCAGTATTAAGCAATAGATTTCCTCTGAATAAACCGCCCAGCCTACATAATACAGACATATAATGTAAACATTGGATATTATCTACTGCTCAACTATCTGCGCATGGAATAATTATTTCATTAAAACCTGTCACTTTGCACTAGAGCCTACATAGTATGCAATACTAAACTCTACATACCAAATTGAGAGTTGAAGAGTTGGGACTCCTGGGTTGCTCATTTTTCACATTTCCAGGTATTTTAACCTAATGAAAGTTTTCCCCATTGGAGTAAACTCTGCTTTTTATCATATTCTTATTCTTCTCTCTTTGGTTCACATGGAAGTCATTTCTAATCCACCATCTCATATGAGGGAAAGAACATTCAAGTCACATTATGACCCAGGGGTCAATATTTCAATTCATCTGTAAATCTATCATTTACTTAACTATAATCTATTTGTCAGACCTCTACTGTTAAAGCACAATAATTAAAATTAAAACAAATTTAAGTGTTTATCCAAACAATATCATAAATTATATATAACACCATGAATATGTTCAATATGTTCAGCACTATTTAATCACTGGATTAAATAGTGGAGATATATATATATATAAAGTGTGTGCGTTTGTGTGTATGTGTGTTTGTATATTATGTATTTACATATGTTTGTGTGTGAAAAATTATTTAAATGAATACAGACTATACTACAGGGTGCTAAATATGCATATATTTTACATTTTGCGCCCATGCATGTTCACATACATAGATATATGTATAAGCATATTGATCATAAGTCCATGTCACTATCCTCCTCAGCTGCTCTTTATATTACACTTGAGATCGGATCACTAAACACTGGGTTTTTTGGTTCAGCAACAATGACTAGTGTTCTCCTATGTCCACCTGGAGGGTGTAGGGATTACAGGCAGACACAGCCATACTTGTCTTTTTTTACATATGTGTTAGGGATCCGAACTTAGGTCCTCATGTCTTCACAGCAAGCACTATACCCACTGAGATATCTCCCTTGATACTAGAGTGTTATAGAACATAATTATATCATAATATGATTAATGTACTATAATGATAGTATTTGTTGCATGCACTTTTTAAATACATCTACAAGAAGTCTTGTTGTGAGGAATAACTTCAACATTATATCTTACTTGATACTAAATCTTCTAAGGAGGAACATTTTCACATCATCTTTTCTACCCTCAGTAGCTGTGGTAAAAGACATCATTAATGTCACTTTATTTCTTGTTTACTATCATTGTGCAGTGAAAAGCTAGTCAAAGACTCTAGAGTACTAGACCCAGGAAAGCTGAGCAAGCTGTGTCCTTCCCATCTCCAGCTGCACTTGGTCTATTTTAATAGATGCCCATTTGCTTTCTGTATAGCAGGGCAACTCACACGTGGAGTTCTTACAGCATTGAGGGACTGAAAACGTTAGAGAAGTTAGGGTGTCTCAGAGGCTTCCTTGCTGGAGTTCTGTACATTTGGGTTAGAGATTATGCTAGAGTCTGGGGCAATGACTGTAAATGTCTGAAATCACCAGAAATTGAAGTATTGTGCATAAAACAATGGAGGTCAACTATAGAGCACTGGAGTCCTTGGAGATGCTCCATTCTTTTCTAAAAGCTGGCACTGGAAAACTGGAGCTACATGACAGAGAATCGTTGAGAGGTACTTAACTAATTTTATATAAAAATGTAAAAAATAATTAAATGTGCTAACACTTGAGAAATTTCAATTTTTAATATTTTCTACTTAGTAAATTACATAAAATGTAATAATTTAACATTTTCTAAATTTCTTCTTGTGACCCTTAAAAATAAAACAGAATTTAAAGAGTTAAAAGCTTAGGAGAGCTGGAGGCTTTTTCAGAGGGACAGTGCTCTGCTTGTAGCACCCATTGTTGCTCACAAACTGCTGTAATTGCCAAAGTAGGGCATCTGATACCATGGTCCGGCTTCCTCAGGCACTGCATGCATGCCTTGCACAAGCAGAATGGCAGGCAGACACAAATAAGCATAAATAAAACCAGACAATTTCCAATTACAAAGCTTCAATTTAGGTGAAAATATTCACATTGTTAACAAAGACAAAATATGTTGAATTTGAAGTGTCAAGGAAGCAAGTAATGCTGAACAAAAGGATACACTTAAGCCAGGATTCCTTAAGGAACACCCACAGAGCTTGTGGGTGATCCCTTGTAGTGCAGGGAACTGAATTCTGCTCGAACGGAGCACACGCTTTACCCACACAGCTGTGTCTCCAGCCCTAATGTTTTAAAATTGTAATCACTCTTAGAAAACTCTCTGCTTTTTATGAAGTCACCAAAATATAAAATAACTGTAGACAGATACTATGGGAACACTAATTCTAACACTTTAAGCATCATTTTCCAAAGCACAGGGGCTGACTTCTCATGTTTACAGTCCACAGCCGTTTCCATACAAGACTAAGACTAAGAAAAACTCTCATTCTCATTATTTACATTGTCAGAGTTCACAACTTGCTTTAATATACTTTATCTTCTCTTTCCTCATTATTCATTTATGGCAAGTCACCAAAAATTAAAGACCCCTTGACTGTTGTCAAAGTTAAAAACTCCTATCATACCTGTCTGCACCTTATCTCCAAATATGTTTGGAAGATCAGTATGAATATGTCACATTTCTGCTACATATTTTTCTGCCTTTTATCATTCAAGAAAAGTTTATTTGCATATTATAACATCAAATCTCTTAATGTTCTCACATAAAATAACATTTTAAACTTTATATTTTATCTTCTCCTCTCCCATCATCTAAAACAGCTGATCAAACAGATCCTATAAAACCCGTTGCAATAAATTACCAAGAGACATTCAAGTGACAACTCTTTGAGTTGTACTACTTTACCACGGGGGAACAAAAAGACTCTTTTTCCATTAGATAGAAGATAAAAGCTAATAGTTCTTAAAAACTTATAAAGTACTCTTCTCTCTTATTTATAAGCACTTAATGAGATGTATTACTATTATTTTAATTATTGTTATTTTATTGTGTTTATTTTACTTTGTGTTTATAATTACATCATTTTCCATTGGATTTACTTACCCCCAAAACTCTTGTATATGCCTCTTTTCTTCTGTTAAATTCATGGTCTGTGTTTGTTTTCATTGTTGCTATAAGCATACATGTATATGTAATATGCTTTGTGTTGTGATGTATGTGTGTAACATATAATGTGTATGCATATATATGTACTCACATATTCCAAACATCTTCTGATCAGTCTGACCTGTAACACTCATATGCACAGTTTTATGTCTGAGTTTTGGTGTGTGACAACCAATTACTGCACTCTTTCCTGAAGAAAACTCTTCTCCACACTCTGAATTCCTTAGTTGCCTGAAATTCTGTGTATATGGCTGAAGCCTGTTGGGCTATCTATTCACATTGGGATGTCTATTATTGACTTGATTCAACTCAAATTTTGGCAGTCATGTTGGTGAGACTTTATGGATGTAGCTTCTTCAATCTCTCAGCAGATGATACATACAGAAAATGAGGACAATTAATTTATTTAAATCAATGAAGCCTCCAATTTAGACCCTCTCTCCAGATAGTATCTGCCTTGCAATTTTTACCCTACACACAGTGCTGGGGCCTGTCCCAGCCTTTAGAATGAAATGGTATGAGGTGGGATACAGCATCAGAGGAAGGTCAAAGACTGATGTTCTCTGGCTTTGTAACTCTGTTTTACTATTCTGGGGGCCAGAAGCTGATGACCTGTGGAAACAACTGTTTTATGCTAATAAGTGCAGGTTCATTTCATCTTACTATATTGTGCTAATAAGCACTGATTACTTCTCTCTTACTATACTGTGCTCATAAGCACTTATTTCTTACTATTCTGTAGCTAAATGCTGCTGGTTTCTCGTAATAAGCTCCTGCTGGCAGCAGCAGGGACGTAGTAAGAAGAAAAAAAGGCTTAATTGCTAGGGCTCTTTTCTCTCTGGCTCAGGGATCTCTTGCTGCTAGGTGAGAGACTTGCAACTCGTTAACTTTTCCTGAACCAGAGAGGAAAGAAAGGAAAAGAAAGAAAATCATTTACACAGACATCATGCATAGACACACACTCATACACTTAGACACCTTACTCAGTCCTGACCATGTGTCTCATCATCTCCATAAGTGCTCATGCGTAATTACATACATACACATATACCCTTATATACACAGATATGCATGTACATACATACAGGTAAACAGATATATACATATATACATTTGGTAGACGGGGTTGAGCCCCATGTACCACACACATACGTTTGGATGGATGGGGCAACAGCCCCCACTAGCCACCAATTTATTTCTCTTCTGTCGCCTTTTATATACTGTCTTACATAAAAAATTCTTTAGAAAGTTACCTGATAGATAAAATGTTACATAAAAGGTTGTTACAGAGGGATGTTCATAGTAAGTTCAAAGCAGTGTTTCATTCTATAAGCTCATTATAATTTCAAAGCAACAGTTTCACTTGGTCTTACTTGATCTTAGTGCATACCTGTGGCTTCATCCTTGGACTTGACCTAGAATGAATGTTTTTCCTTGATCACAAATTTGTCCCAAGCCTAATTCTTTACTTAGTATAATTCTGAAGTTTTATTGGTTTTCTTATTATGCAGTCTTTACTTACTAATCTATAAGAAGGGGGCACATTCTATTCTTGATCCCAAATTTATTATATCATTCTGGCAAAACAATTGAAACCATCTCATGAGATTGTCTTCTCAAAATTGTTTTAATCAAATCAGAAAGTTTATAAATCATTAATTCATCTAAAAAGTATTAACTCATGAAAGTTCATCTTCATGTTGATCTGCAGGGAATTTGCCCAATAGGGTGCCCAGGAATCATTACACTATGTAATACTGACAGGAAAGGCATATCAGCAGCAAGAATCAATAGTGAGATGAAGCCTCTAAGCAAGCTGCATCCTCCTCAAGCTCACCCATTGCTGCCCATACAAAATGGTGGGCCATCTCCAGAAAATGTATTTGCATGTCTTAGTCTTTCCAAGATGGCTTCTGACAACACAGGGGAAAAAAAACCACATAACTTTTCTCATAACTTAGGTCACCACAATTATATTCTCTCTGTTGAGTCTGCACTATATTATGTTAAATGATAACAAATCGAGTGTTACAAGATTGGAAGTTTATTTTTAGAATTATGCAACTTTATGATCTTAATTACAAAAATTTAATTTTTTCTTATTTGATAAGCTTTCTAATATTTTATTAATGAATCCTGATCATCCTAAGAGCAATAACTGATAGCCACTCACTCTGTTAGTGTTCTCCATTGTTAGAGAGCTGGTTCTGGAGGATCGCAGAGCATTCCTAAGTCATAATGATTCGCGTTTAATTCAATATTCAGCTCATTCATTTCCCTACTAGGCTGTCTCTGAAATTTCCTCCATTTCCTTTTGTATCTAGGTCATAATTTTAAGGAATAATATACTATATATATAATATATATTAATTTAGTGTAGTGTCTGTGCTTGTGTGTATATAAAGAAAAATAAATTAATTTCTAATGTTGCATTAAATAATAAACATGTGCACACAGAGCAGACAATACATCGGCACTTAATTTATTGGCCTTATAGACTTAGTCATTCTCTGAACATCTAACAATGTGTAAATATTGAGAAGTCCATGCTTTATAACCAGTATGTCTTAAAATAGGTTTATTATTAAGGACATATTTGAACTACTCATAGTATAGACAACAAAAGTCATCCGTAGTAAAGGAAATTTACTGTTTTTCAAATCTGGCCCAGGTACACTATGATTGACATGAAAATTTAACATTTAAAAAAGAAAGCAAAACCCTAGCATTTCTGAAAGTGAAGATTCCATGAACAATGCAACTGTTCTGAGCAAGAGAATGACAGAGCATAAGCACTGTGGTAGCAGGAAGAAAAAGACATGAAGAAGGGAGAGTGGAGTGACAGGGATTCAGAAGGAGCGTTTTCAGCAGAGAGCTGTATGAAGGTAATTGCTTCTTCATCAGAAAGACATAGACTTCACTGTGGAAAAGGACTAGGACTGGAACCAGAGGAAACATTGGCGACACATAGGAAGGTCATTGGAATAGACCAATAATAAATAATAATACTCTATAAAATAGTTCACTGATATATAAAAAGAAAGATACGTATAACCGAGATATTTAAGAAACGGGTAACCTCGGGAGGCAGGAGGTGGGGGACCCTCTAGGATGTACCAGAGACCTGGGAGGTGAGAGACTCTCAGGACTCAAAGAGAGGGACCTTAGATAAAATGCCCTACAGTGTGGAGAGGGAAATTGTAGAGCCCACCTCCAGTAGAAAAACAAGGCATCAAGTAGAAGGATGGGGTCGCCATCCCACAGTCAAAAACTCTCACCCAGAATTGTTCTGTCTAAAAGAACTGCAGCAGCAAAAATGGAGAAAAGCCTGAGGAAAAGAAGGTCCAGTGACAGGCCCAAACTGGGATCCAGCGCAGGGGTAGGCCCCAAGGCCTGGCACTATTACTGAGTGTTTACAAACAGGGGCCTATCATGAATGCCCTCCAAAAAGCCCAACAAGCAGCTGAAAGACAGAGATGAAGATATTTAAACCCAACCAATGGACAGAAGCTGTTGACCCCTTTGATTTAATTAGAGAAAAGATAGAAGAAGCAGAGGAGGAGGGCGACCCTGTAGGAAGACCAGTAGTCTCAATTAACCTGGACCCCTGAGATCTCTCAGACACTGGACCACAAACCAGGCAGCATACACCAGCTTCTATGAGGCCCCGAACACATACATTGCAGAGGACTGCTGGGTATGGTTTTAGTCAGAGAAGATGCACCTAACTCTCAAGAGATTGGAGCCCCCAGAGAGTTTAGAGGTCTGGTGGGATGGAGGATGGGGTGGGGACATCCTTGTGGACACAGGCAGATGGGGAAGTGGTATGGGATGTGGAACAGTAGGAGCGTGGACAGGGAGAGGAATAAAGTCTGGACTGAAAAAAATGATTAAAGAATAATAATAAAGAAATAAAATTTTGTGCCAGTAAGGACATTTGCCACTAAGCCTAACAACCCGAGTCATACTGTAGAAAGCAGACAACAATACTGTATAGCTGTCATCTATCCTCTACATACACACCATTACAGTCCCTGTCATGGATAAATATATAAAACTGGACAACATTATATAGAAGTTGTTTCTTGTTCATTTTGATCTATAGGATAAAAAAAGAAAGACAATTTACTAAATTCTGAAAGAAAACACATACCTAGGAGAAATTTCAAGATGTAAAATTGATGCTCTGAATGTGAATACTATATCTGGCAATGTTCTCTTATTTATCACAGCCTAGTTTTGACTGGCTGAGCCATCTCTCCAGCACACGAACACTTATTTTTAAACCAGATTTACTGACGGGGCTTTTCTGTATGGACTCTGAAATACTGGACTCACAACTTCAAATAAAGTACATGTTTGAGATGGGCTAGAGAGGTGACTGGGTAATTAGAACATTCTTTTCTTCCTGGGGACCCTTGTTTAGTCCCTAGCACTGACATCAGGGATCTTACAATCAATTAGAACTACAGCTCCAGAGAAGCAGTGACTTTCGGCCTAAGCAGGCATCTTCACTCTTGTGGGCACACACACGTACATGCACTTGGAAACACACATTCATTCACATGGAAACCACATGCGCACATACACACATGTAATTTAAATGAGAAAATATTAGAAATATGTTTGATTATTTTTCTCATGAACTTGAAGTGGCTAGAGAATATCAAACTTAGTAGTGACCTTCTTTTAATATTAAAACAAAAGTACTAAGAAAACTGTACTAGGTCCATTATAAATGAAATTCAAATGTTAATGAAATGATATGAATGTGAACATGTGATCTCCCCATTTAGTCTTTACTATGCCCGTCTCATTCTGATTCTGGTTCAGAGTAATGGCTTCTTTTCTCTATTCACTTTCATGCATATTATTCTTATTAAAAATCTGTAATAGATTTGGAAAGTAGTAATTTTGCACTTAATCTTAGGCCAATGACTGAGAGCAATGGAGAGAAGTAAGTTTTAAAAAGTTAAAATAAAAAGATTTTATAGACCTTCCCAAATACTATGAATTTGCAAATTGTAAAATAATTTACTTTGGATGTATATCTTATAGAGAATCTGTTTCTTTTTTAAAGATAAAGGATATAGTAAGATAATTAGTGCATAACATTAGGGTAAAGGTTTAATGAGAATATTGTCATATGAATTAGATGTGTTGATAATAGAGGTATAAATGAGTATTTTAATATAAGTTTAAAGATAAAGAGAAATAACATTTCAAAAATCATAAATCTAGTAAAAGAACCTGGTCTATCCATGTTTATCTTGATATTCCAATAGTGCCATTATGAACTCAACTGAAAAAAGGAACAGATGAAAAAGTAAAAAGAAAATCTGTCTTTGTGTGTCTGTCTTCTTTGTCTCTATCTTTCTCTCTTTCATACACACACGCACACACACACACACACACACACAAATATGATGGATCTCATTAGTCATAAGGCAAATATAGTGATAGGTTCACATAAAAGTGTATGTATATTGAGATTATAATGCTAAACACGCAAGATCCAGAAAAAATTTCTAAATATTTCATGTATATTTGTTCTAAAATTACAAATTTGTGTAGAAAGAGTACTATCGTGGAAGACTGTCCTGTGTTTGAGGGTGGGGGATAGGGTAAGATAGGAAAATAAAGAATGAATATGGTCCAATATATTACATAAAGGGATGAAGCCCATTGTCACCTATAACAATACAAGTGAAGAACAATCCAATTGTGGGCCTTTGGATGCGAGTCTTTGGGTTTCCAAGGTATTACCTTTGCTTCTGCTTTATAAGGCCAAGCCGACAAGTAGTTACAGGAGACATCAAGCCACGCATCTTAGTTTATGTTCTAGCTAAATTCTTGGCCACTGCTATCCACTATAACCAGGCTTAGAACTGCAAAGAGGTTATGTTCTTACAGTATTCATCAGTACAATTACCTTGTCAAAGCATCACTGATCAGAGTAGAAGTAAGGATGGCTTTCATCTTACACTAAAAGAGTTTAGAATGTATGAAAACCTGGACAAATCTCATCTTTTGGTTAACTGGGCCTTCAAAAGTTTATTAAAATAAGTTTATTTGAAGTAAGAGAAATCTCATAATAATGTAAATAAAACCTGAGGTTTCTCAGGTACTAAAAACTCATAAAGATCAAGGATCCATTGATGGTTACAAATTTAGCAAAAGAATTTAGCAAAAGTCTGTCTGCCTCTACAGATGAATTCACATTTAGGTAGGAACAAAATTCTATGTGGCCAAGCATCATAATTCTGCACTCGGTCTTGTGAATTGTCCATATAACATTGTATTTGGCATTTAATAGTTATTATCAAGCAATATGAAATTGAGGTTAAATGACTCATATTCAAACAGATATATGAAATTTGCTATCTTTCAATAGACATAAAGAAAATCTATATTTCTCATTATGGAATTTAATATTTTCCTTGCTTGCATTTATATCAAATAATGACCCTGTAGGCTTTTTCTGTGAATATTAATTACAATATAATAAGTGAAACTTTTCAATATTTAATTTCAAGTCAGTTTCAATATTGAACTTCTCTTCAGTATTCAGCATAGATTTGAGTTAAAAGATACACACACACACACACACACACACACACACACACACACACACATACACTATATATATATATATATATATTTGGTCAACTGTTTACTAGTTACAACTTATTTTCAGAAATTTTCCAGAGTTTTAAATTCAATATACATACTAAATATCTTAAACAGATAACATTATTTTATTAAATGGTATTAAAAATAAATCTAAATTTAATATTTCTATATATGTTTTAATGTGCCAAAAATATATCTTTGTCTGTATTGGTTAGAAAATAGAATGTATGACAACAGTTAAATTATTTTTTAATCAAAAGGCTGGAATTTTAAAATACTCACTAACACAATACTCTGAACCTAACTTTGCCTGGTTTCATCTTCTTTCCCAAATGCTTGTAAATGCTGGCAGATAGAACTTAGAGAATGGCCACACTGCATTTCCTTCTCATCGCTTTAAAGCTGTCTTGTACACAGTTGCTGTTGTTATGGTTGTTATAATTATTAGTGCTATTAGTCAGTGTACCAAAGAAAACTGCTGGTTACAAACACACACTCATAATGAGCAATGATTTTCCACTCTAAGCAATTGAGCTGATATTTTGTATTCAAAATAACACTGCTGACAATGTTCCCATATGTTTTCACATGAGTACAATTAGGGGCAAAATTAGTTACATATAAACGCTAGTTCTTTCCTAAGTACACTGTTCTTCAACAGCAAGAATAATGTAATGATGATGATAATAATAATAAAAATGACGACTACCATGAAACATAGACATAAACAAGGAGAATGCTGGAGTGGCCAGAACTGAACAACACAATGTCCCCATTTCAGGCAGTGACTTTGCTGTGCTTAGAGCTTGGTGATGAGGTGGGAAGGAGAAAGGAGAATTTACTTAACAGGGCAAGACCAGAACAAGAAACAGCACTCAGAAACTGTAGGTAGATGGTGGTGTGGGCACAGTGGGAAATACGCAGAAGAGAATGAACAGAAAGTGCTTTCTATTATACCTACCCAGAGAACTGCGTATTTGCGACATATTGAAGATTGGCTTAAGCAGTCTACAATTCTGATAGCTAAAGATACTATAAAAAAGTTACATTTTGAAAAAATAATAAATAATAGATTGTCTCCCTTTCAACTCAAACATAAATATTTAAAGGACTCGCTATGCTAGGCCTTTTACCAAACTAAACTGATGTTAAAGTGTGTAGATAAAATATACAACATTGTGGTGGTACATACTCATGACCCTAGCACTTGTGAAGTGGAAAGAAGAGAAATGGGCGTTAAAAGTTCATTCATAGTGATATAGTGAGTTGGAGGTCAGTCTTGAATACCTGAGACTGTATGTTAGCAAACAAAATAAAAGCAAGCAAACAAACATTCAAATAAAGAATAAAGGCTAACCAAAGATCCGTTACTGCTAACTTGACATGATTAATTTTTATCTATTCCTGGTCATTCTCATTTCTAGTCTCATTTCCTTACCCCACAATCTGCACCACTCTGTCATGCAGGTGACATAATTTTTCTTCTATTTTGAAGAGATCTGATGCTGGATGTTGAATATCAGCTTCTTTCAGCCTTTCCCTAATTCAACCACAGGGGTCAGCAGCTTCTGTCCATTGGTTGGGTGCAAATATCTGTATCTGACTCTTTCAGTTGCTTATTGGGTCTTCCGCAGTATAGTCATGCTAGATCCCTTTATGTGAGTGCTTCATAGCCTCAGTAATAGTGTCAGGCCTTCGGACAGATAAGGGTATGGAGAACTGGACTTCAATTTTTTTTTTTTTTTTTGAGCAGTTTGTCGTGATCCATGGGGAACTAGCTAGTTAAGGAATATCTGCCACTATATTAATTTCCAGCTTAATACAGAATATTAATAATCATTTTACACTTAGTCATTTGTTCGAAGATTTTTTGAAACCAGCAGAGTCATAGAAATTTATACTCTGGGCAAATAACTTCCCAGATTTATCTGCCCCAGATTTATGTGAATGCCCAAAAGCATATAGGATGGGGAAATATGTCTTAATAAGTTGTAGATTTTAGATCTCCCTTGCATCAATGGTTACTTGAGCTAAAAAATAAATAACCAGCTGGTCTCTGCTTCTGACAATGTGGCCTCCTAGAACATTTCACACTCATATTCAGGAAGCTATGCAGAGATAAAACAATACAATTGTCCTGGTTCTTGAAGGTACAGACTTAGTCAGAGCTGTCTGAAGCAATTTAAGGCATTGTTATTTTTTCAACATTCTCCATGAACTCTAGATAAGCACACCACAATTTCTATCTAGGCAAGGTGGACAGCACTTACAAAGAGTGATCTCTCAGAAAGATGGCTGTGACCAGGATTAAGAGTTACTATTTTGATGGCCTCAAATATAAGTTCTTTTGATGTGTTTGTTACTCTGCTGGTGTCAGACTACCTTTGATTGGCCTGAACAAATGACTAAGTATAAAATGATTGTTAATATTCTTTATTAAGCTAGAAATTAATGTGTTAGCAATTATTCCTTAACCAGCTAGTTCCCCAAATAACTACCTAGAGACACTTTAATATTTCAAAGTTTGAGTCTTATCTAGGAGATTCTCACCTAGTTTATTTAAGTTAACCAAAACACACAGCCCATGCATCCATGTGATTAGTTATACCTACCAGGCCCATAGTCACGTCTCTCTCCTCTCAAATCTCCTGGTAAAAGGGCTTCCTTTCTCTTCTTCCAAAAGTTCTTTTCTCCATCCCAGCAAGTCCCACCTTCTATTTCCTGTCTAGCTATTTAGCCCTCAGATTTTTATAAAAGCCAATCAGAGAGTGCCTTAGATAGGAGAGGAGGGACAGAGACACAACTTCACATAGTGTACCCCAACAACTAAATTTTTAAAAACTTCCCTTCCCAAGTGCAAACTTCTCAGTCTTACTCATGACTTTAACTGGGAAACATGTTCGGCTTTGTTATTTAATTAACTCATGTAAAGGGCTTCTTTTCATAAGTAATCTCTGTTACTTTCACTAGGGTAACTGAATTGGCAACACAAGAGGAGGAGTGAGCAGAACAAGAAGAGGACAATCAGCAGAGGGACAGAAAGACCTTCCTTCAGGTATGGAGCTGATAACTGACAGAAGAAGCTTCCAGAGTGGCCACATCAGGAAGAATGGAAGCAGCAGATGCAGAGAGAGATGGAAATAGAGGTAAGACTTGAGGTGAAAGACTGACTAAGGGCTACAGGAGCTAGTTGACAGAACAGAAAGGTCCTTGTTACCAAAGTAGAATCTGACAAAATAGTCTTCAAACTATAAGAAATCCAAAAAGATAATGAAAGAAATGTCATACTATTTAAAGGGAATGATTAATTGATAATACATCATGAGTCTAAACATAGAAGCTCTAAACTCTGGTGCACCCACTTTCATAAAAAGCAAATAATTGATTTTAAAGACAAAGATTGAGTCTCATTCATTGACAGGTGTTTCTAATACCCCACTTTCTCCAACAATAAGATCATCTGGAGAGAAAGAAAGGGAAACTTCAAAAATAAATGATATCAACCATCAGATGGTCTAATGAATACCTTATAATATTCCTTCCAAACATAAAGAATATTCATTGTACTTAAAAGACTATGCAATAGATTCTAAAGTAGACCATATCCTGGAGCACAAAGCAATATAAACAAATTCCAGAAATAACTCCATGTATCCTGTCTGAAGACAAGTAATTAAAATTTAAAATTAACATCAATGAAACCTATAGTAAGATCACTTTTGTGGAAATTAAACAACACATTACAAATGGACAAATGAGTCCCAGAAGACATTGAAAATGAAAGCAAAGAATTCTTGTGACTGAATGAAAATGTAAACACAACACAACAAAATCTCTAGTAGACAATAAGCAAACCTAAGTGAGAATTTTATAAAGCTAAGCACCTACATCAAAAAACCAGAAAGAGCACAAGTAAAATATTTAATAACGCACATCAAGTATTTGGAAAAACAAGAAGAAACCCAAGCCCAATATACTGCAATTAATAATAAAAGTTAGAGTAGAAATTAATGAAATAGAACCAAAGAAAACAATACAAAGAATCAGCAGGTCTAAGAGGTTATTCTTTGAAGAAGCTAAGACTACCAGACTTTCGACCCCGATAATCAAGAGAGAGAAATAGCTGAACCAAATTAATAGATTTGGAGTTGAATAGGGAAGCATTACAACAAACATCACAGACATGTATTTCTTTCAGTTAGAAATTCTTAAAAAAATGGACAAATTTCTAGGTTCCACCAAAACATTAGGGAAACAGAGAGGGTAATGTTAGCACACAGTTTGTACGAAGGAAAATGGGGAATTGGGTGAAGGAGACTTAACAATAAACAACAGAGTGAGTGCAAAACAGAGAGGGAAGGAGAGATAAATAGCACTAAAGATATATACAAAGGGATAAGTATATTGTTATGGAAATTATATATATATATATATATATATAATTGCATTATAGAAGTTAAGCAATTGTGATGATAATAATTTTCTCTCAAACCCATAGACTAACAGAATCTCAGTGGCAGGAATTGGAGATGTCTTTCTGAGTTGCTGGTCAGGGGAGTGTAACACACCCCAGAAACAGAATAGGTTATTGCCCTTGCCTTACACTCTATATCTGAGGACACTACTTAGTTATGGCACAGGATTTGGTGCAACTGAGCTGGGACTGACTGAAAGCCTCTACTCTGAGAGATAGATTCCAGGATATTTGAAGGAGCCCTGAAGCTGTCAGTGGAGAAGAGCAATATATAGTTCTAGGCTGCAGTAAAACCTACAGACCACCACAATGGCTAGCAGGTCAAAACATTTTTAAAAGGACAGCCATTGCTGTTGCATTTCTGCCTGATTAAATATGACAGCCTGCTCACCAGGAGGGAATTAAAGATTGGCATAGTAACTTTAGCCAATTGTCTGTACCTTGTGAGAATACTGAACCTAGAAAAAAGGTTGCCAATTTCTTGAATCTGTAAAATCTCTAACTGCTTTCTAACTATCCACAGAAAGTGTAGAACCTTCATATTGTAGTACAGAGAATTCATAACAAAAAGTCACAATTGGTCAAAATGTAGACATCATCTGACTATAGGATGTCCAGCACAAATTAGTACACTACAATACAGTGCCTACTTCTTAGGCTCAGAGAATAGCAAAGAACAGGTTTGAAGAGTCAGAATGCTAAGACATTTGCTTCCTGACAGCTGACAGTCTCTTTAAAAAAAAAACAGTGATAAAGTATAAAGAAAAGGACATGAAGTTATAAGTTAAGAGTAGTGTGTAGGGACAAGGTGGGGCTGGTGGGAGGAACTGGACAAAGGCATGGGCTCCGCATATCATCATGATACGTTGTATTACAGTCTCAAAGAGTTAATAAAACTGTGCTATTTAAAAACACAGTTTTGTAAATTCTAAAAAATTGCTCATTCAAAATTTAATAAAATTTCAAATCAGAGGTTTTACCATTAAAGTCAGTGTGGCTGACCTCATTCTAATTCAAATATCCAGATGATACCACAGGGAAAAATATAGAGCAAATGATATATTACTTTCTGTTTCTTTTATTTGAATATTTGGTTTTATATTATATTTTATCTCTGATAAGAGTCATGCTGATATTTGTTTAATTTTTCTTTTGTACTTTCAAAGTGTGTTCCTGGTTTTAATATACCATCTTGAACCATAGGCTAAACCCACTTTCACAAAAATGAAAATCACTCTAAAACTTTGATTCTCTTTTGAGTGTCTATATGAAAACTCCCCCCCCCCAAAAAAATTCTACCAGCACTCCTAACAATTTCCCACCAGATCAGTTGCACATTTTATGAAAAAGCTTGCTCTCAAATATGTGAAAACGCCACATTAGATGTAATCTTTGCTCTGCTGACTGGGAAAAAGGGAAAAGATTTTTTGTATGATTTTACAGCTTGGCTATAATTATGCACATATAGATATCAGACAGAATAACTCTTGTAGGTAACAATAAATGTCTGTGAATCATTTTATTAACCTTTTTATTTGCCATTTATTGGAAAAGTGACCTTTGAAAGCTGGTTAATTCATTTAAGTTATTAAAACTTTGAACAATGCTCAAGAAATAGAATCATTTTATTACAATGAGATGCTCCTGGTAATAATGCACACAGTTCTCAGGAGAAGCAGCGTAGGAGTCAAACTGCAACTCTTCCCTCTTGAGCTCTATTAAGCCACAACAATGATTTCCAAAGGTGATCAGGAATTTTCATACCATAATTTCAGTAAATGATGAAGTCATAAATGATTCTAAAAAATAATCCAAGCAGCATGCTTTAGTTTTCAATTTAAAAAGATGGACTCTAAATAACACAAGTCTGTGGGTTGATGCCAGAAAATTGAGAAAATATTTCATTAGGTAGATAACTAGAATTTGTCACTAGTGTCCAATTTGTCACATTCATCCTCATTATGTACTTCCCCATTGTAAAAACGAACACTGGAAAATGTTTGCAGATTCTAAGAGAATTACAGTAGGGAACACAAAACATGTTTCTAGATCTTGCCATCTGTGAAACATCTGGAGAGTTACATTAATGTCTCACAACTCAGTTTATTTATTAGAAAAAGAGACAATCATCAAATGATTTCACTTTAAAAAACCAATCCGAATTAATTTTGTTTACTTCTTATAGGTCTCCTAGGATGCCATGTAAACACAGAGTAGATGCCTTCCCTTTAATTCACAATCCTGAATATGTTTGTGATACAGCCTGCAAGGCTGAAATTTTAGTTTTTTTTTTTTTTTTTTTTTTTTTTTTAATGCTTTTCATTGCTACATTCCTATGTCATTTATGAAACTTTTGCCTGGATGTGTATGTGTGTACCATGTGTCTACAAATGCCAGCATGGAGATGTGAATCTCCTCGGACTGGGGTTCTAGAAGTCTGTGAGGTGATATGTGGGTCCTGGGAAAGGAACTCATATTCTCTGTAATAGCAGCAGATGACTGCTGAGATAACTCTAGCTTCGGCTTTAACCTTTAAATCAAACACTCAGTCAATTAGTAAGTAACCTCAATTATAGCAAATGAGCCACAAATGACCCATTGTTTTATAGATTATTTATTTTTATTATTTATGTCTATTTTGATGTAGTCCATTCATGCTACATCCGATAAAGTTCTCATTTATTTAGAGTCCTGCTTCAGCTGTCTTTGTACCTTGTTTAGTTTACTCTACAATTGGTGCATACATAGTTAGTGTCTCATGCTTGCTCTGTCTTTTTAATCTTATATTTGTAACTATTTCTTTTAATCTGGTAATATAAATAAAATCTCGCACTCTCAATTTTACTACTATAACATGTTTGTGTCCTTGATATTACAAATCTTTATATTGTGTTTTCATGACAATATTTTATATATCTTCATTCATTTGTATTTTGAATTCTATATGATAGGTGATTTACATACCACTGTGACAATATCATAACATTTATTTTACTGTATATTTACCATGAGAAGAACTGTTTTTGTAGTTCACCTTTCTGCTGATTTTTAGAACCTTGCAATTTCAACTTGAAAAATTTTGTCAATTTTCTCAATGTCACTTTAGTACTGATAAGCACCCTTAATTTTGGGTTTTCTTGGGAAGTGTCAAAAAATGTATGTTTAATAAATGTTTACACAGTATTAGTGCTCGGGTCTTGCAGAGTTTCTCGTTGCTTTGCTTTCTTCATCCGAGCATATTATCCACTCTCTTTTACCTACAACACGTTTTCTGAGAAACCAGTTGATATAGCCTAATAGAGATTCCTGTGTAACCAAATCTAAAAATCACCATTCTTGTTCTACTTCAGTGATCTGACTTTAATGTTCACCGAATTGTCCAAAGTATCTATATATGTGAATGTCTTAAAATTATTCTATTTTTAGTTATTTTATGTTATTTAATCAGCATCACCACTCTTTCTTATATAACTGACAAATTTCCAGTCATAGTTCCTTTAAAGACTACGTTTCGTCTTTTTGACTCTTCTTGTCTTTAGATGCTCATGCCACCCCCCACACCACTCACACGCATCTCACATATCACTCCCGTCACACTTACACACCACTGTCACACACAGCACACCCACCAAATCCACCACACAACACACAATAATCGCACACAAAACATCCATCACAACGACCATGCCTATCATGCGTACATTGTCTTGATTCAGGTTGTCTTAGAAGGTAAAAAGGATTTCATACTTTCTCTTTATTTTCCTTTTCATGGTGCTTCTTGGGGTGTGTAAAATGACCTGTCTCTACCTGTACCAAATGCTATTTATGCATCCCCAGGTCCGTATTACTGCAGGGAATTTTTCTGTTCCCAAATTTCTTATCTGTTCTAGGATTCTATGGTTTGTCATGGAAACTTTATCTTGTGCATTTACATCCTCACCATGTTAGTGAACTCACTGAGCATCTGTTATGATGATTATAAATTAATTTGTGTATCAGTGTCTTAAGATTGAGTTTGATGATTAGGTTTCTATGGTTAGGCCAATCTTCCTTGTTTCTTCAAGTTGTTTTTCATGTCTTTTGTGACAGTGTGTGACATCTGAGCATTAGGAAGACACACACAGAGAGATAAAGACAGAGACAGAGAGACAGAGACAGAGAGAAAGTGTGGCACCATCTCTTCTAGAGATTCAAAATCGATCTAGAAAAAAAAAAAAAAAAAACACAACTCCTCCCAAAGTACCCTGGAAAGTTATTCATGAAGACTTTTTAAAAAATATACCCTATTGGATTTCTTACAAAAAATATATCTCATTGGATTTGTAGATAGAAATTCCAAGGTAATCTGTTTTTCTTGTTCCTACTTCATAGTCCCCCCTGTCCTGTCTCCCTCTCTGTCTTCTCCGCTTCCCCCTCCCTGTCCCTCTTCTTCCTCTCTTTCTCCTTCTCCCTCCCTCTACCCTACACCTTGCTCTGTTATCTAGAAATCACAATCTCATGATTAGTCTGTTGTCTTTGTGCTCTAACAAGTTTCTCTGAAGCCATACTCAGTTCCCTCTATATTCTTCCATATGTTCCTCCAGCACTGCCAGATGTCAAAATGAGCTTGAGTTGGAGCAAAGGAAAGTTCATCCCCCAAGAAATAGTCTCAAATACCAAGAAAATTGCCATGCACTTCCTCAGTCTGCTCCAGCAAGATCCTGCTGAGCTTTCATGACCTCTGACAGATCACCAGTCCTCTGGAGCAACAGCAAACGTTCTAATACATACTTAAGTAAACCACAGGCTAAGCCATTGTAAATCCTGCCATTTTGTTATAAGGGTGTAACCTGCAATGAGTTAGAAATCAGAAACCTGTGAAATACTTAGAACAGTATTTCTGTGGACATTCAAACTGAACATCAGAGAAATAAATTAGGCAGAACACAGGCTCGTCACAACAGCTGATCCACATTTTTGTATGATAACCTTTTTATATGCTTACCAGAGCTCTTATTTTCCTATCTGTGATTGTTTAAAGATAAATTTTATTCAATACATCACTATGTTATGGAATTCTTACATATTATTTGTTAACAGGCATGTAAAAGTTGATGTTACAAATGTTCAAGAAGTTGGTTAAAATTGTCTTCCACTAATTTAGGTCAGATTCCCTCAAGAAAGCTTTCTCACTTTCATTCTTTCTATGAAGTATCTTACACTGCTTGCGTACCTTAATTGAGAGACTGAGTGCCACTTAGGTTCCCAGAGTGCTGCAACGCCTAGGTTCTTTGAGCTTTTAGGAGGTGAATCTTCATAAGATAGCCTTAAGTTTTTGGCGTACATCCATGAAAGGGTATGTAGGACTCTAAAGCATCCTTTCTCTGCTTCCTAGACTTGAAGTGAGCAGTTGATTTGTCATGTGCTACCTTCCATCTTGTCTAGGACTTGTACAAAAGACTCAAACAATAGGTCTCTCTCTTTGATTTTTGGATGAGATAGCTCAGAATTAGGAACTAAGTAACCTTTTGATAAGGAAAGAACCCAGATATTACATTGCAGTGATAGAACCCTAGGTAACCTCTGGCAAAATGAAGGCGTAATCAAAATAGCTACTAAGAGAGAAAAGTTTGTCCCACAATCCTGTAAACTTCTAGTTTCACAAGTGTTTGCAGGCATGCTAGCAGAGCATAAATAAAAATGTATTCTATCCACTCCTGGACAACATTGTCATATGAGCACCTCTACCTATATTGCATCCCTCTCCTATCTATATATCTGTCTATTTTCTATGTTTATCATTGTTATATCAATTGATATATCAATTATCTATTGAAGAATCATATATATGAATACAGACATAAATATGAGAAACCTGTATTATATAATATTTGACATGGAAACAAGTTTGAAGATAGTGGAGAAGTAGGCCTTAAGCTGATATAAGTAAAAGCTATTAGTTTTAAGTTTTGTGTATATAAAATATTTACTCCTGAATCTCTGTAAGAATATGGAGATTTCTTATGAAAACCTTCCCTAAATCTTAGTTTTAGTACTTGCTTTTATCTACTGAACTTTAATTCCTTTCTCTACTTCCAATAATCTTTTCTTAATATTGAATTTGTTCCTTTTACTACTTTTATTTAAGGCTTGTGACCTTTAGCTACCATACTAATCACTTACCAAACCAGAATGCCTAGAAACCACATCTTTTTGTGCAAAGAGTATCTCCTAAGATCTAATCACACACAATGCATGAAACTGAAAGCACCCAAGATTCATAAATTAGTTCAATAGAATGGTGAAGCAATGGTAAATATTTCTTCATGGATTAAAATTTATATTATTGTATTTGGTATGAGCTTTCATAAAGCAATTGCTCCAATATTTTCAAAAAGTATATAACTATGAAATCAAAAATTTAAAATGTGTTTAAAATATTTCTATGTGTGCAAGTGTTTGGACTGAATGTATGAGTGAACACCATGTTCTTGCAAAATCCATGGAGGTGGGCAGAGAGCATCAGATACCCTGAACTAGCATTGCATAGAATTATGAGATGCCATATATGTCCTGAACAAAGATGGAAATTCTGGATCCTCTGGAAGATCAGAGAATGTTCTTAACCACTGTGCCATCTCTCAATACACTGAAAAGAACACTTTAATTTTTCATTGTTAAACACATCCCTCTACAGCTATTAAGTAATCACAAGATGCACTAACAATAATAAAACACAAAAAGGACAATCACAAAGACATTTGGAGGCCAATATAAAGGATTAAATTGGAGATAAGATTCTAGATGTTTACATAGACTTAGAAATGAAAATATGAATACAATACAGAGTAGTTTTCTATATAGAAATCAAAACTATTTTCTAGTATAAATTTAGTATAATATATATATATATATATATATATATATGTCCTAATAAAAATAATTTCACATAGTAAATGCAATTACTCCTTTCAAAATTATGAAGAAAATTCTCAATTTTTTATGAAATTATTAGAAATAGCTGATTTCACTTTATCTCTCTTTGAATGATAATCGAGAAAAAAGTTCTATATCTAAATGCTCAGATTATCAGCAGAGACTACTTTAAGTCATTAGGTAAACAGACTCAAGTATATTTTATGAGATTCATGATCATCTTGATCATGAGCTTTTAATTTGACAAAGTGCATATCTGAAATATTGACTAACTTTTGGAAGTTTATAAAATGGGACAGCTTGTCTATGTTAGGGTAGAGATTCATTTTCTCAAGTAAGACAAGGAATAGTTCTGAAATATTTGTGAACTTCTTGTCTAGAAAATTTATGGTTTTTGTTAAAACATAAGAGGCATTTCCACATCAAATGAAGTCTTAAGCATTATATAATTAAATATAATATTTAAAGGAACACTTATTTTGCCTGTGATGTTTTCCCCCTGTATCTGTGAGATAAACAGGAAAAGGTTATAATTAAAGCTTCTTTTATTGAATAACATCATATGCTAATTCCAAATTTATTCCCACTGCATCCTAATTAAAATGCCTCTTTTATCTTCAAAGGAAGAAGCAATCAGGGAAAAGGAAAGAGTAATAAAATATTGAAAACATCATATTGGCATTCGATTGAATTAATTTTAATGTAAAGAGGAACAGCTAATGATAATGAATGTTTAAGAAGAAAATATTAGATGTTTTGGATTATCTTCTTTCTTCATGAATTAGTTTCTCTTATTGGAAAGGTAATGATAGTTTATATTTTTATGATTATGACTCAGACGGACCTGATATGTTACTACATATTGCTCCCCACTGTCCATTTAGAACTGCCTAGAAAGGCATAGTTAGAAGAAGAAAATATATGATAAAAATTTGAACTATAATTAAAATGAATCCTTGACGTTTTAGTTTGTGTATAAATAGCCATGACCTAGCAGTGACTAATATTCAGTTCATTGTAACCATGGTGATAGTAAGGAAAAAATACTAATACTTATGGTAAACTACAGAATAACTAGACAAAAGGTTCAAATAGGTAATCTAAAGATGTATACTTTATGAATCAGAATTTGACATCCTTAAAATTTGTCAGTTTTCAATTTTTAGACTACTTATAGAAACCCCAAGTAACTACTATTTATGTTACTTTGTCAAATTATTTTAATATATTTTCAATAAAAATGGAAAACTTAGATTAATGAATCAAGAAGAATAAATAAAACATTGTGATGACAGACATTTTTAGTTAACATAAATAAATATGCTCCAATCTTTTGATACTCATTGAATTTAAGATTACTTCTTTAGTGAGCATGTATGGGCCAAATGAATAACTCCCTCAATTCCTTGAAGTCTTAGCAATAATTAATTGCAACTTTTTCTTATTCAGGTGATGTTATCTACCAATCCCACTATGCATAGCACCGTATATGTCAGCTTAGATTTTTCCCTGACTAATTATTATAAGAAGTAACTGATAATTTTCCCTCGGGTCCTTGTCATGGATACAGGCAATACTGTTCAATACTTACAAAATGATTATAATTTTTAATGAGGTTGATGAGAGTCTCATTATTTACAAAAATTACACTGTAATATGCTGGCCCTTTATCAATCCATACCTCCTCCTCTATCTTCATTTCTTCAGCTGGGATCTGATGTCATTCTTCCATACAAATTAGCTCTGAATAACAGAGTGATTACCTAATGGATTGCTTTGGTTGCTATGCTTCCTCAGTTAATTGCTTTGAAATACTGCTAATTTATTCACTATTTCCACGCTTAAAAACATACTCTATTAAACTATTTGATGATGTGTATTCTCTAGATATTGTGTTGACTTCCATGATAAAAAACAAGAAAATTGTTAAAAGATTCTTTGGTATTTAATTTTCTTTATTTTAAAAGACAAAAACAAAAGCAAAGCAAAACAAAAATATAGGATATATGAAGGATATATGAAGTTTGTAGCATATATGAAGTTTAAGTTGCTCTGTTTAAAATCATGTCTAATAAAATTAGCAGAAAAAACACTTTACTAATAATGGGAGATGTTACAAATATAAGTTACATGCTGGTAATGACATCACAGAGGCTGCAAGGAGAACAGTGGCCCTATGCCTCTTGAAGCTGATTTAAATGTTTCAGACATCTTTGCAGAACTCAATGGAGTTAATTAGCTGATGTACTAGAATCTATTACATAAATATCACTATGAAACTTCTATCATATAATGCAACTAGAATCAGGTACAAAAATATTTGAAATTTTAAAAAGATGGAAAAATTCAATCCAAAATGTCAAGAGAAAATATAATAATTCTCCAGATTAGGAACTGACAAATGAAAACAATGGTCGGTCAAGGAACTAAAGAAAACCTTACTGAAGATGTAAACAGTATTATCTATACCTAAAGAATCATAAACAGAAAGGATTTAAGGTAAGCAATTTGGAGGGTAAGAGAGTTATTTATAATTAGTTTTTAGTTCTTTATAATTCTTTTAAGAATAAAATAAATTTATGTTAAGGCCATGGTAGAGACATAGATTTTCCTTATTTCTAACCAGTGAGAGTACAAATGTCTCTATTTCATTTGTAGACAACTAGGCAGACTCAGAAGTGCCTCAAAGGGTACAAGAACTCTAGTTTAGGCAGTCAGGAAGTCAATCCTATGAGTATATATATGATACATAAATTATTTTTCTCTATTAGATTTCAAATTCACATCAGCATAATTGCACACTAGCATAATTTTCAGTTGCTATGCATGTTATTTATTATTCTTATTTTGTTAACAGTCAATTCTCCATATTTGGTTTTCATTAAGATTTTTTTTCCTTCAGCCAAGTATTATTTTAACAATGTTGCAATTTTTATACATATTAAACATTTCTTATAATTTCAGAATTTTTGGAGGTTAGAAAATAATATCATTTTTTTTAGTATAGAATAGAGTTTATTCAGGGCATGGGGAGGGGAGTCAAGAGGGTAGTAGAGGCAGAGAAAGGCAGATGGGGAGGGAGAGAGAGACTAGAGGAGAGAAGAGGAGAGGAGAGGAGAGGAGAGGAGAGGAGAGGAGAAGAGGAGAGGCTGGCAGAGAGAGAGGGAAGGAAGGGAAGCAGAGAAAGAGCAAGAGAAGAGCAAGAGACCAAGAGCAAAATCACTTTTCTTTCTTTTATTATTTTATTGGATATTTTCTTCATTTACATTTCAAGTGTTATCCACTTTCCTGGATTCCCCCCTTCTTGAAAACCCCCTATCCCATCCCTCCTCTCCCTGCTTCTAGGAAGATGTTCCTCCACCCACCCACCCACACACTCCCACCTCCCTGCCCTCAAATTTCCCTATACTGAGTCTCAATGTTTTAAAAATGTGGGATTTTCAATAAGGCTGAAATAACATTTCATGAGATAGGAAAATATGAATTCCTTGTCTAAGAGAGAGTAAGTCAACTGTTTAAAGTGCCACTTTACCTGAAATTTTAAAAATGATCTAACCTAAGGTAAGTATTATGTCACAGCAATGAGTGTGGTGCCCAGACATTTTGAAAAACATTAAATATCTTTGTTTAAAGATGCACATCTTTAAATTTATCTTGAAATTAATTATAAATCCAGCAAATGGATTTATTTTCCCTATTGATTTTTCTTTCCTATTTCCCTATTTATTTTCTTTTATAGCTATCATGGGCAGTGATTATATGACACACCCTTCACATTCAAGCCGTAGTCTTCACCTTCACTGTGTCATAGCACACTAAAGATTACAGGTGGGTAAACACACATACACACACACACACACACACACACACACACACACACACACACATATCATCATCATCGCAGAAATCTGTTCATGAACCCATTCATTACCTTCAGCCATGTTATATTGATTTTTGTATACTAAGTGAATTTTTTTATGTGTACACTGATAAACATAAGGCAATGCCTTTGATACAATAGATAAAGACTTTTCCAATATAAAACTGATAATAACTTCTGGAAAATTTTGAACCTTTAAGTAGTAAATACAAGTTAGTAAGCATCTTGTTGTTTTTAAACCATTGTTTTATCTAAGGTTTCTGTAGAGTGTGGTAAGTACATATCTGTCGGGTCTATCAATTCCTGGTTAGACAATGTCCTCCTCTTCTAAGTTTTTCCTCAAGAGAGCTTAGTTCAGAAGTTTCACTAAAGGGTATTATTTTAGGCACATGCATGCACAACACAATTATTAAATGAAAGTGGGTATTGTATGTTTATATAAACAAAAGTTTCTTTCAACTGTATGTTACATGTGAGACTAGAGGCAAACAAAGTGGAAACATGGAGGAACAAAGGCAGGTCATAACAAAACTCATAAGCTCTACTAAACAGTTCAATTACATTGAATTTGACTGCCTTCATTCATGAGGCCAGAGATAATAAACCCTGCACCAAGATAGACTTCTCCTTTTCCAGATGTCTACAGAAGATGTCATAGGAGGCTATACTGCTTTTAGTAGAAGCCATCTTTCTGGCTTCTACACCCAAAGACAAAGAGAGGCCAGGCTGTCCTGCTCAGCTTCAGTATGTTCTAAGGGGTCCTCCCAGCCTATGGCAAGAAAAAAAAAAAAAAAACCTACAATGTTTTTTACTGCCCTCAAAGTCATTCAACTTTAGACATACAAAAATCTTGCTTCAGGAATTTGTCTGGAAGAAAATTTTTTCTGACAGCCACTGTCTGGAGAAGTCATGGGAAGCCACCATTCACAAGTAGGAGAATTAGTGATTCAGAGGCTAAAAAAGCAAGTAGAAAAAACCCAACAAGTTCACATATGCCCTCATGAACAGTGAACTGGAGTGTGAACACACAGAAGGACTTGTGTACTTCATGCCTGCCTGGATTCCCATTTCTCTATGGTTATTCTACATAGTGGAAAAAAAGATGACTTAGTCAATTTCCCATAGAAGGGTGGCACTTTAAACATCTTGTAGAGCTGTGCAAACTTAGCTTTTAATTGTGCTTGTTCATGAGTCATATTAAAGAGGTAACCATCAGTTATGTTGCAATTAGTAATTGAGCTATAAGCTGGAATCTGGTGTTAGGGACATCCTGCCCTGCTGTCTCAATGCCTTTTTCTTTAACTGTGAGAATTAGCACCATATCCTGGCTGTGCTGGGTACACATTTGGAAATCACAGCCAAAATTATAAGACACTGCCTCTTATCCTTCCCAACATTGAGAATATATATATATATATATATATATATGATAGATAAATTGATAGATAGATATAGCATTGAGTACTAAAAGAAAAAATGTTGATTGAAAGATAGTAGACTCTATAGGCTTATATATTTGAATGCTTTGTCTCTAATTTGCAGAATATTTTCAAAAGTACTAGGCAATGTTATTATCTCTTAGAGGAAGTTTTTCCTTGGGGGCAAGCTTCAACTGTTGAAAAGTCCATGCCACTCCCAATTTTCTTTAGCTCTTGCTATCTATCTATCTATCTATCTATCTATCTATCTATCTATCTATCTACCTATATGCACCTGTCCCTGTCCCTGTCTCTCTACCTGGACCTCTACCCCACCTTTATCTTTGCCTCCTTCTTAGGGATATGAGGTAAGCTCTCAGCTACTGCACCAACATCATGCTGCCTCCCTTTTGTTGTATGTTCAGTTATAATAGACATGGGTTCAACTTCTGAAACTGCAAGCTATTTCTTTTTTAAATTTCCAAGGTTATGGTGAATCTCCTCCACAATAGCAGAGTAACTATTTTACTTTAAAAAGTTATAATAGAGATAAGGTCTTATAATTACAAGTGAATATGACAAATAATTTCTACTGTTCATATCAGAGTAAGAAGAACCAATATAATTGGTTGAGGAAAAGAAAAGAATCCATTTGTGAAATTCTCAGAGCATTTACTGTATACATACCAACAAGAATTATTATCTATGTGCAATTCTAATGAAAATTCATTTGAGGTAAAATGAAAATGTTTAAAAACATAATGATCTAGTAACCAACTATAGAATCAATTAGTTTGTATTTTTAAGTTATTTTTAAGGTATTATAATTTGAAAACTTTTTCATGCTATGTATTTTGATAACATTTTCCCTAACAATTTCCAGAACCACTCCTCCCAGAACCACTCTGCACCTCTCTAACTCTCTCTCTCCCTCCGTCCCTCCCTCCCCCCTCTCTCCTTCTCTCTTTTCAAAAACAAAAACAAATGCAATAAACAAGCAATACAAGAATTAACAAAACAAGACGTCATCTCCTACAACACACACACACACACACACACACACACACACACACACAAATATGTAGTATCTGCTTTGTGCTGATCAACTACTCCTGGGTGTGAAGACTCTCCTGGAGTGTAGTTGATATTTCTCAATGTCCTTGCCTTAATGAAAACTTATTCTTTCTTTTCCCAGTGAATATCAATTGAGAATAGCTTCATTTCATGGTTATAGATGGGACCCAGTGTCCACTCTGTTCTCTCAGTATGGGACCCTATGTGTCTTGAAGATGTGCAGGTATAAACCTTTGTAGTTCATTGTGGGGCAGTGATCTGTGACAGGCAATCTGGCACCCAGTTGAGCACAGGTGTAAACTCTGGGCGACCCAGTGGAATCCACAAGAAACTGGGAAACGTTATGCCAACGTTCCTGGGAGCCACCCCTCCTCAGTAAGAGGCGTGGCCACACAGCCCCAAGTCATTCCCATGTTAAGGAGACACCAAGGCTTAGCCATGCCCCTTCCCAGTTACTATATCTGCCTCGCCTCTCCCAGAGGGACAGTGGTACAATTCCATCCACATCACTCTCCACAATGAAAATAAACGTCTTAGAATTATGGACTGTCTCTTTGTCTGGACCTGCTGTGGGAAGCAAGGGATCAGGTCCCTCAATTAAGGAGTCTAATCTCTTGCTGAGGGCTTCCCAGCGCTCCCAGATGGTACCCATTCACCCAAGCCTAAGCAGCTAGCCCGATGCCCAAAGCCTGGAAACTTCAAGCCGGCTGTGGAGTTCCCCAGAACGGCTCCCTCTTCTACCCATGGGCTGTGTCTCCACAGAGGCTTCTCATACAGCCTGGCAAGCCCATCGGACTGTAGAAGAACTCGCAGCCACTTCCTGAGTGTCTCCTGTCCCACCCAGAGCTGCAGCACCCGGGATGGACACATGGGGGGGGGGGTTCTTTCCACCGCACCAGGTTTGTTCCAACTGTTCATATATCCACCAATCCTGGTGTGTCATGAAGATATTGTTTCCTTGGTATTATCCAACACCTCTGACTCTAACAATCTTTCTGAATTGTCTTCCACGTGGGTCCCGGAGTCCTGAAGGGAGGAGATTGGTGAAGACAATCTATGTAGGACTGAGAGCTCCAAAATCTCTTCCTGTCTGCACATTGTCCAGTTGTGGGTGTCTGTGTTAACCCCATCTACTGCAAGAAATTCATTTTAGGGCACCACCAAGAGCTGGGGTAAAATGAATATATCTGAAAAATGTCTAGTTTAATATTACATTTTACATATAATGATGTCTATTGTTAATTAACTATAATTCAGTAAAATATGTTGATTAAATTTCTTTTAATCCTCATACCATGTGATGAGTATATCTTGAATACGTATCAAATATATAGAGAACAATTATGGAATTATCTACAGAGAAACTACATTTTAAAAAAAATCTAGTAAAATTCACTAAACCATTGTTTACTTTGAAAATAGACAATTACTATTGCTTGACTGACAGCCATTTTCATATAATTAGCTGCTCAATTAAGCACAATGTGCTTTTATGTAAATTGGCTTTCTGTACCAAAAGCAGGAAAAGCAATACATTTCAGTTCGGCAGAAAACAGCCCTAACAAAATGTAAAATCTGTGAGTTAGATCAGTAGTTTGGATTATTATTTATTCTGTTTCAAATGACTTGCATGTTGCACTTTAAAGAAAAATGTGGCGCTGTTTTATCCCCTGTGATACTGCAGCCTCTACATTCAGCGAGAAGCATATTTCTTAAATCAATTAGGCTAAATAGACAAATTTCCTCAGATACATATTTGGAGAAAATTCCTATTTGAATTCATATTTTCTCTAGATTTTGTTCTAATTTACCAATGAATGAGTTTTAAATACATTTTGGGGGGAATACTAACATTTAAATAAATCCTGATTCATTTAAACATCCTGATACTTTATAAAGTAAGTATGCTGGTATTTGGGCCCCAGCTTCATCAATTACTGTCTGTCTTCTTGATTACAAGTGCACCGATAAGTGGAGTAAAATGAAGTAAACATGGAAGACTACCAATTGCTGTTTGCCTGCAACTCTGTGCTTAAATATGTTTTCATTTATTAAAAAAATATTACATCCTGCCAACATCCAAAATGAGACGAAATGATACACAAAATCACAGCATTTATCACTGAGAGCCAAGCAGGCTGCCTCTACTGCCTAGAGTGTGCTTGTATACATTACAGATACAGTGTGATTGGTGAACTTAAGCGGCTTCAAGAGGGAAAATTTGCCTTCTTATCATTTCCTCCATCTGTGCTTCCTGCACTGCGATTCAAAATCATAAAGTTTTCAAATAACTGTGCAATTGTAACAGTTTGTATGAGATTTTCCAGGTGGTATATTCTAATACACTTTATTGTCAGTCTTGCAGTTTCAGAGCTTTTTAACAGGATCTGTAAATTATAAGACATACCTAATACTATCTTAATTTTAGTAGTTGATTCGATGATCGGATACTTATCATCTTTCTATTAAATTGTCTTTTCATTATCCAGAAGGTTTTAAAATAGAACAGTGTCCATCTCCTTGGATAATTCAATGCTTTAAGATAATTTTACTCTTGCACATTGCAGATTGTTCAGTTTTTAAAAAAAGCTCCTGAGGTTTAATGTTAATTTTGTGATAAGGCTTATCTGACTAAATATATTCAATATTATCTCCTGGACATATTGGTAATGATCCCAGATCTTTGACATCTGCTTCAGTTTATATTATGTGCAGCATTCTTCATAAACTGATTCACAATCTCTCTAATCATCATTGTGAAATCACCTATCTTATAATATTTTGTATGAAATATACAGCAGTTCATAGATATGAGGATTAGCAAATACTAGTAGCTTTAATACCCAGAATATTTTATACCTTGAAATCTCTATTATTGTTTTCTTGTCCAATTAAGCATATTAAATTAATTTTTCCATTATGTGAAATCTATTTCCCACATCATGCTGAAAAGCAAGCCACTTTCTACCCATCATGCCCTTAATCCAAGAACAAGGGAGAATGATCTTTGAGTTTGAGGCCAGCCTGATCTACAGAGCAATATACAGGACAATCAGGGGTGCACAAAGAATCCCGTCTTTTTTTTTTTTTTTTTTTTTTTTTTTAGGAAGAGTAGGAAGAAGAGGAAGAAGAGGCAGAGGAGAAAGAAAATGCAACAGCCATAAAGAACTTTCATGTTCCGTGCTTGGTGGGCTTCACACTGACCATCATTTTCTGTGTATTTGATTCAGATATATATATATATATATATATATATATATATATATATATTTTCATAAGTAGTGAAATAATAATTATAATAATCAGGAACAGAATATTCAAATAAGGATTATTGAAGAGTTAATGTCAATATTTTATATTTATATGCTTACTCCTAAATAAAGTTAATACTAAAATGGAACACTCTAGCAGCTTATCTTTAGAAATAGTTCATAATATATAGTAAGTATATTATATGCAACTGGTTAACTTCATATAACATACTAATGTAAATCAGTGCCCATGTGTAGCTTGAATGTGAAAACATATTAATGCATCGTTCAATAATTTGTAATTAATATTCATAGACACACCATAAATTGCAGAGAGCAAGAGAGAGAGAGAAAGAGAAAGAGAGAGAGGATAGTTTGTAATCTTTGTGATATGAATATTTTATGTCTGTTCATCATGTATAAATAAATCGACAGAAGTAGTTTATGTAGATGAAATAATTTACCATATTAAATGTAACATAGTTTTCTTTACTTTCCCTTCACTTCTAGACAGTAATCAATGTCTACTCTTTGGAAGAGATCAGTTTAAACATAGATATTTTTTAGTCAGATTATCACAAATGCATTAGATGTCAGCTCACTAACAGAAATTAATTAACTAAATACGTTTTAAATATTTGTCATTACTAAGAAATTATTTAGGACTGATTTCCAAACACAATGATACATATCATTTTAATAATCTGAGTAAATGATTGTTTTAGATTTTCATCAATGCAAGGAGAAATGAATTTCAATGCTTTTCAAAGCAGCTACACTTTGACCGACCTGACAAATGTTACTGTGAAATATTAGGCAATTGTATATGACATACAAAAAAAAAAAAAAAAAAACCACAGATGTTATATCATCCTTCTATCAAATGTAATATTTTCTAAGTATTTTAAGCAATTATGTTTGGGAGTGAAATACATCATCACTTTAATTGTCTGACATTTTTCTAACTCATGCCAAATGAGTAAAAAGAGAATAAAATTAAATTCGGTCTTTAAAATTAATGAGGATTATTGACTTGAGTCTTATTAGTGTGTTGATTGTACTTCTTGTTACATTCTTTTAGGCTTTCCACATATTATATCATTAAATTTATTTAATTAAAGTTAAGGTAACAAGATGTTAGCACAATCTCCAATCCAATTTCTAATAATTAAATCAGAATTACCTTACCTGGACTAATATTAAGATGTTGGACTAGTCCGTCAACACCATGGCCTTCCCGCTCAGAGACATTCAAGGACATTCAGACCTGTAGGATCTGCTCAGAGCCCATTCTTCAGTACCCATAACGAAGCATTTGGAATAGTCATCCAAAGATCTTAAGGAAGTACTTGGACTTCCAGGTCACCCTGTCTTTCCTAGGTATCAAGGCAGGGATTGCCATGAAGGGTTTAAAAAGGATGTGACTCTAATAAGTAAGGTTGTTGAGACAGTAACCCAGTCTGGAAAAGTGGTGCCAAGAATGAGGGGTGTGTGGGGGTGGGAATGTGAGCTTTGAGTTCACCAAAGAGGATTTTATCCCAGTTAGGAAAATACTGCTGGCCAATAAGGAGCCAACTGCCACTAACGTTGGTGCCGTTACTCCGTATGATCTCACTGTGCCAGCCCAGAGCACTGGTCTAGGGCCTGAGAAAACCTTTCTTTCTAAGCTTTAGACATAACCATTATAAACTCTGGGGAAACCGCTGAAATTCTGAATGATAGGCATGTGATAAAATGTGGAGACAAACTAGAAGCCAGCAAAGCCACACTGATGAGATCCCTTGCCCTTTCTGCTTTGGGATGATTACCTAGTGGATGACAATGGCAGTCCTTGCAACCGAGAAGTGTTTGACATCCAGTCTCTGCACTCTCACTTCTTAGAGGGTTTCCTATTTGTTGCCAGCGTTTGACAGCCGATTGTTTGCCCGACTGTTCCCAAAGTGCCATACTCTATCATCAGTGGGCACAGGAAGGTCCTCACAATGTTTGTAGAGACCAAGAAAACCTTTCCTCTCGCTGAATGTATTTGAGGCTTATCTACCACCACTTCTGCTTCTGCTACTGTCCCAGTCCAGTCAAGGCTGAAGCCAAAGACAGGTCAGAAAAATCAGATAAAGATACGCAGCTTAGTCTCTTTGACTTTCCCCTCAAAGCTACCAGCTTAGTCAGTTCAATCGGAGAAACAAATTAGGAAATAAAGGCTTACAACTTTTTGATTATATTGGATATTTTATTTATTTACATTTCAAATGTTTTCTCCTTTTCTGGTTTCCCTTCTGCAAAATCCTATTCCATCCTCCTTCTCCCCCTGCTTTTAAGAGGGTGCCCCCGCTCAAGTCTTACTTCATACACTTGCCTAAGAATTTCATGTAGTCATTGTTTTTAATAGCTGAGTAGTATTCAATTGTGCAAAAGTACGACATTTCTGTATCCATTCCTCTGTTGAAGGACATCTGGGTTGTTTCCAGCTTCTAGCTATTATAAATATGGCCGCTATAAACATAGTGAAGCATGTGTCCTTATTACAAGTTGGAGCATCTTCTGGGCATATTCCCAGGAGTGGTAGAGCTTGGTCTTCAGGTAGTACTATGTCCAATTTTCTGAGGAACAGCCAGACTGATTTCCAGAATGGTTGTACCAGCTTGCAATCCTCCCAGCAATAGAGGAGTGTTCCTCTTTCTCCACATCCTCACCAGCATCTGCTGTTACCTGTGTTTTTCATCTTAGCCGTTCTGACTGGTGTGAGGTGGAATCTCAGGGTTGTTTTGATTTGCTTTTTCCTGATGACTAAGGATGTTGAACATTTCTTTAGGTGATTCTCAGCCATTCATGTTTCCTCACTTGAGAATTTTCTGTTTAGCTCTGTTCTCCATTTTTAATAGGGTTATGTGGTCCTTTTGAGTTCTTTGTATATATTGGATATTAGCCTTCTATCTGATGTAGGGTTGCTAAAGATCTTTTCTCAATCTTTTGGTTGCCGTTTTGTCCTATTGACAGTGTCCTTTGCCTTACAGAAGCAATTTATGAGGTCCCATTTGTCAATTCTTGATCTTAGAGCCTAAGTCACTGGTGTTCTGTTCAGGAACTTTTCCCCTGTACTCAGGTGTTCGAGACTTTCTCCCACTTCCTCTTCTATTGAATTCAGTGTATCTAGTTTTATGTGGAGGTCCTTGATCCACTTGGACTTGAGCTTTTTACAGGGAGATAAGAATGGATCAATTTGCATTCTTCTACATATGGACCACCAGTTGAACCAGCACCAATTGTTGAAAATGCTGTCTCTTTCACTGCATGGTTTTAGCTCTTTTGTCAAACTTCAAGTGACCGAAGGTGTGTAGGTTCATTTCTAGGTCTTCAGTTCTATTCCATTGATTTAACTGCCTGTCATTGTACCAATACCATGCAGTTTTTATCACTACTGCTCTGTAGTACAGCTTGAGGTCAGGAATGCTGATTCTACCAGAAGTTCTTTTATTGTTGCAAATACTTTTGGACATCCGAAGTTTTTTGTTATTCCAAATGACTTTGAGAATTGCTCTTTCTAACTCTATGAAGAATTGAGTTGGAATTTTGATGGGGTTTGCATTGAATCTGTAGATTAATTTTGGCAAGATGGCCATTTTTACTGTATTAATCTTGCCAATCCACGAGCATGGGAGATCTTTTCATCTTCTGAGGTCTTCTTCGATTTCTTTCCTCAGAGACTTGAAGTTCTTGTCATACAGATCTTTCATTTGGTCAGAGTCACACCAAGATACTTTTTATTGTTTCTGACTATTGTGAAGGATGTCGTTTCTCTAATTTCTTTCTCAACCTGTTTATCCTTTGAGTATAGGAAGGCTACTGATTTGTTTGTATTAATTTTATATCCATCTACTTTGCTGAAGTTGTTTATCAGCTGTAGGAGTTCTCTGCTGAAGTTTTGGGGATCACTTAAGTATACGATCATAGCATCTGAAAATAGTCATATTTTGATTTCTTCCTTTCTAATTTGTATCCCTTTGACCTCCTTGTGTTCTTTAATTGGTCTACCTAGAACTTCAAGTACTATATTGAATAGGCAGGGAGAGAGTGGCCAGCCTTGTATAGTTCCTGATTTTAGTGGGATTGCTTCGAGTTTCTCTACAATTAGTTTGATGTTGGCTAACGGTTTGCTGTATATTGTTTTTACTATATTTCGGTATGGGCCTTGAATTCCTGATCTTTCCAAGACTTTTAACATGGAGGGATGTTGAATTTTGTCAAATGCTTTTTTAATATCTAATGAAATGATCGTGTGTTTCCTTTTTCTTCTGAGTTTGTTTATGTAGTAGATTACATTGATGGATTTCCATATATTGAACCATCCCTGCATCCCTGGGATGAAGCCTACTTGATTGTGGTGAATAATCATTTTGATGTTTTCTTGGATTCGGTTTGTGAGAATTTTATTGAGTATTTTTGCATCGATATTCATAAAGAAAATTGGTCTGAAGTTCTCTTTCTTTTTTGGATCTTCATGAGATTTTGATATTAGCATAACTATGGTGAGTTCCTTACTTTTGAAATTTTATTTTATTTTATTTTTGTAGTCTTCTGTGTCTATAGAAAGGATAATCATGAAATACATAGTATGAACTGTGCCATTTTCTTGATGTAGAAAATTAAGATCTGCTCTAAGAAGAAAAGCTATTTTAAGTGCTACATTTAATTTCAAAAACAATTAAATGTTTTTATTATAATAGCACTGCTCTAAATATCTGAATAATGCTAACTAATTTTGAGCAATTTTTGGAAATGAGTATTTTATTTACTTACAAATTCTAAATATGAATTTAACTGAATGTTTCCAACATATCTGTACTCTTCAAAGTAGTAGGTGTAAACATCATACATAGGCTCAGCTCTACTCTACAGCACATCATTTCTGTGAACTCTAACATTGAAAAAAATCAAGGTGTTAAAATTTTAATGAGTCCTGAGCCATTTCCTTCCTGACTCAGTGTTAATTATCATCTCTGTGGTTAAGTCTGACTAAATTATCTCAAAGTTTATTATGGATTTAGTTCCCAGTGATGACGACCTTATGTTTATTCAAACTTTCAGTAATTATACCAGGTTGCGTTCTCATCCAAAAGGAGTTATTTTTCTAGGAAGAGTCATGTCATTACCAAACACATATGCATATATAAGACTAACCTAGTAAAAGGAAGAGATTTCAGTGTTTGGTCAAATTCTCTACTAATTTCTCTTCTTTGTTAAATGTATGGAATTGTGTCCTGTTGATCTCCTGACATCCAAGATCTTCCTGCACTGAGAATGGTGTGTGTGTGTGTGTGTGTGTGTGTGTGTGTGAGAGAGAGAGAGGGGGGGGGAGATTGAGAGAGACAGAGAGACAGAGCTTGTTTCCCTTCCATTTTCTGAGACTAGAGCTACAGTCTTAGTGTCTACTTCCTTAATCAGTTCTAAAATTCACTTATAAGAACTATTTTAGGCATTTTAGCTTCAAACTCTAGTTTAATATTATATCAGTAAACAATTAAGGTAGAAATGACCTTACTAGCATTTCATTTATCATTTTAATTTTTTTGGTTAAAATTATGTTTCAATGAATATGGATTTTAAAAAGTCTTTGTTGAGCTGAGCAGGAAACATGAATCTCAACATGAATAATGGAATTCCTATTTTAGAATAAAATATAAGTTTAACCAACTCAATCTAAAGAAAACCAATTTATGTATTCTTAATATGGCTGAAAAATCAGGAAGTATTTGCTACTGTTGAAAAGTACCTGGCAATCCACTGTTAGAAATTGCATCTTAAATTTATGTTAGCTAATACCTCACGTTTTATTGAAGAGTATATTATATTGTTGTAAACTCTTCTGGAAAAAGTAGCAGTTATTAATTGCAGGTTTAAATACTGTCATCCATCCCCATTATTGATATAGCCAGGCAATTATGCTGTTTACACAACAAGTTTGACAATTCAATCACATAATATAGGTAGTGAGATCATGAATTAAAGGATATAACATAAATATATTCATGATTATGAGTTTTCATAATAAGTAATCAAAATATGGTATGTAACTCTAACTCAAATATAGAAACAGTAAAATATTTATAAAATAATACTATAATCCATAAACTATAAGCCATCAGAAAATAAAACAAATTGATTCTAGATTCCTTTGCCTAAATTTTAATATTCTATAATGTCTTTATGATATAATAATTTTATCAGCCCTTTCTTGATGAATCTGTGGTCTACACAAGGGAAGGATGCAGACAATTATATTTTATTTTCATACAGCAGAGGACTACATTGTGTCCCCAAATCTTCATGTGAAACTTGAGATCCAGTGAATCAGTATATGATCATATGTGGACATAGGCACAAAAGAGGGAAATAACTTAAATAATGCTATTAGCATGGACTCAGCCAACTGTGTATGTCCTTCCTATAGGAATATATTGGGTGTCTGGAAGGAAAAGACATGGTCAGTAGGATAAAACAACAGCCTACAAACTGGGAAAAGATCATCACTAAACCTTCAATCTGACAGAAGGCTAATATCCAAAATATATGAAGAACTCAAGAAGTTAGATTCCAATAAACCAAATAACCTAATAAAAAAAATGGAGTACAGAGCTAAACAGGGAATTCTCAACAGAGGAATCACAAATAGCCAAGAAACACTTAAAAATGTTCAGTGTTCTTAGTCATTAGGGAAATACAAATCAAAACGTCCATGAGATTCCACCTTACACCAATCACAATGGCTAAGATCAAAACCTCAAGTGACAGCACATGCTGATGAGGATGTGGTGAAAGAGGGACACTACTCAATTTCTGTTGGGATTGCAAACTTGTAAAACAACTCTGGAACTCAATCTGCTGATTTCTCAGAAAACTGAAAATAGTTCTACCTGACGACCGAGCAATACCACTCCTGGGCATATACCTAAGAGATGCTTTGACATACCCCAAGGATACTTGTTCCACTATTTTCATAGCAGCTTTATTCATAATACCAGAAACTGGAAGCAACCCAGATGTCTGTCAACAAAAGAATGGATACAGATAGGGTGGTAAATTTACATAATTGAATACTGTACAGGTTTTAAAAGCAAGGACATCATGAAATTTGCAGGCAGATGGATGGAACTAGAAAATATCATCTTGAGTGAGGTATTACAGTCTTCAAAGGACATGCATGGTATTTACTCACTGATAACTGGATATTAGCCAAAAAGTTCAGAATACCCATGATATATATTTTACAGATCCAAAGAAGTTAAACAAGAATGAAAGCCAAAGTGAGAATGCTTGAATCCTACTTAGAAAGGGGAACAAAATAAAATGAGAGGTAGAAGGAAGGAGAAATATGGGTGGATGAGGGGAAGGTTAGGCAAATAGGGAGCAGGATCAGACATGTGGAGAGGCAGGAGAGAGTCCCAGAGGGCCTGGAGAATGAATGGAAATATGCAGCTTTAGTTGTCAGTGATTGAGGGTGGGATTCTCTAAGAAGTCCCAGACAGCCAAGATGAGGGAGGCTCCCAGGAGTCAATGGAGGTGACCTTAGTAGAAATGCCCAACAATTGGGATATGGAACCTGAAGAGATCACTTCAGTAGCCAGACAGGACCCATGGTGGAGAGATGGGGACACTAACCCACCTACAAATCTTTTGCCCCAAAATTGATCCTGTCTAAAAGAAATGCTGGAATGAAGATAGAGCAGAGACTAAGGGAATGGCCAACCAATAACTGGGATTTTGAAACTCATCCCATGGGCAGGCACCATTACCTCATAGTATTAATGATGCTATATCGTGCTTGTAGAAAGGAGCCTAACTGAGAGGTTCTGGCCAGCAGCTTACTGAAACAGATGTAGATACCCACAGACAAACATTAGGCAGAGGTCAGGGACCCCTTTGGAAGAGTAAAGGGGGAAGGATTGAAGGCCCTCAAGGAGATGGCAACCCCACAAGAAGACCAATAGTGTCAACTAACCTGGACTCCTGGGAGTTCTGAGAGACTAAGCCACCAACCAAAAGGCATACATTGGCTGGTCCAAGGTCCACCACACATATGTAATAGAAGGCTGCCATGTCTGGCCTCAGCTGGAGCGGATGTGTCTAATCACGCAGAGACTTGATCATCGGGTTGGGGAAATAAGAGGCTTGGGCTGCCATATGAGAGGAAAAGCAGAGGGTGGTATAAGGTAGGAAGTCTGAGAAGGGGGACAGGGAGCAACATTTGAGATGCTAATTAATTAAATAATTAATCAATCAATTTAAGTAGAATATATTGGGACATGTGATGGCATTAATTATTTCTTTGCTCATGAAAAAGTAATATGAGGATGCAAGAGATATTAGGAGAATCCAAACCTATATAAACCTTAACATTCTTCCAGAACAAAAGTAAATTCATTTACATTGCTTATGTTAAAATGACGTGTCAGCCAAGCAGATGCATTTTCTTTTTATTATATGAGACCAAAAAGTCTAGATAATTCCATAATTCCAAGATTCAGCAACCTTAAGAGCTTTTTGCTGATATTTTAACATAAGTTTATGCTCTCACCAACCTTCCATGCAGCAGCAATGGACAACTAATCACATCTGAATCTGAAGATGGATGTCTATTCAGTGGTGCTCAATTTCTTATCTATTCTTCTTATTAAGAATTTTTGTATAGCTCCTGAGAATATTGTCATTGTTGTTGCTACAGATACTTCCTTCAGGATATTGGATTTCTGTAGAAAACAGTGATATGGAATATTGCCAAACACAATAAACTATGAAGAGTACCTGAACTGCATTGCAAATGATAAGATTAAAAACTGGTTAGCCTTTAGTCATAAGGAGTCAATATTTTAAAACTTAATTGAAGAACCAAAAATGTAATGTTTGACCATAGCAAATATCATGCAAAAATTTTCAGATTAAGTACAATTATATTTCATTTCATGTTTAGAAAAAGCTCCATTCTTCCATAAATTTCTGGCCAAAGTAGGTTCTGGAAAATGATTTTTATGATTTTCAAATATTTCTGAGAAATTCTAGAAAGGATGAAGACTGTCACTGAACTTTGGGCATGGCAATTTGGCTAGACTGGATGGTGAGAAAACTCAGGGCCTCTTGTACATAACTCTTGGCTGTCAACACAGGAGTTGCACACACATCGCCAGGTTGGCTTTGTTTTTTGTGCAGGTTTGCTGAAACTTGAATTTATGTGTTTATACTTGAACTGCAAGCACTTGACTGAAGTAAGCATCTCTCTGTTCTCTTTTCTCTAAATGGAAAAATTCATTATGTTTGCTCTTATATTTCTGTTGTTCCTCCATATTATATGAATTGTGGCTATTAATTTTCTGATGTGACTGGCACTTGTAATAGTTTTCATTCATGGAATCTGTGGTCTGCTATTTGATGAAATTGTCTCTATACAGAAATAAATATCATCAATCTGAATTACATAATCACTAAATAAGACTGAGTCCAAAGGATAATACCTATTTACATATTATGTCTTGAGTCTTACACTGGTCTCACCTGTGAGTACCTAAAATGCTGTGCTATTAGCCACCGAGTAAAACATACATGTGGTTAGAAGCAGGGAGAGTTCTTGCTCTATGTTTATTTCTCAGTTGGTTTCTTTAACCTCTTCTTGGGAATAAACAAAAATTTCCAGTCTAAATATTGACCACATTTCCAGCCAAAGGTGATTCTTTCTGTTTACCTAGAGCAAGATTTTTGTTTGTTTGTATGTTTGACTGTTTTTCTTGTGGTTTGTTTTTACTTAACCTAAATATTTTTCCTTTTTATGTTGGGAAGGGTGGGTCATTTCAGTTGACTGGTATAAATTCAATGTTTTAAAAAATGTACAAAAATGAATACTTCTATTCTTCTCTCTCAGATCTTTCCTAAGCTTCCACTGCATAATCTTTAATTTTCCTATGATTTCAAATTTCTTGGACAATATCCAACAATAACAGAAGTTTGAAGACCATATTCGCGACAATACTGGAGACTCCTTTAGAGATCCGGATTCTGAAATATACTACTATATGTCTTTGTAATTAAGAAACATTTGCTATTGTGTTCTCCTGATACTAAATTAAGATTTCCATCTGAATGCCAGGTTAGGCAGAGATTTGTAAACATAATGTAATTAGGACAGTTTTCATTTTACCAATTAGGTTAGTGAGAGGAACAGAATTCTCTGTATAGGAAGCAATTAAAATGATTTGCATTATCTACTTTCTGAGGAAAAAGAGTCTTTTCACCTAAGGGAAATATTAAACAGATACTCAGATATATGATGGGATTATGTATCAATAAACTCAGTGCATATTGAAAAGGCCTTTAATATCACTCACCTACTGAGTACCATCATTTAACAAAGCAATGCACTTGAACCTGCAGTGTAAAAATAGTACTGTTTCTTTATTTAACTTGAGGTAACAGTGGTTGACATAGAGCTGCAGGAGGCTGCTGCTCTACCCGCGTCTTAAGAGAATACCGTACCACCTGGAGAGTAATGCAGTTGAAAATTTGAAGTATAGTTCTCATTTACTTTATCTCAGCCAAATTTGCAAGTGAAAGCATTGTATAATGGAGCTAGAACATGTATGTTGTGTTCAAGGATTGGCATAAAGCTATATTTGCAACTACTTTGTTTTAAATACAAGGAAAGGAATATGTTTGCAATAATTTTACAAAATATCACCAAAGGGAAATAGCAAGACGATAAATTTTAAACTGGTATTATTGGTCAAATTAAAAATAAGATTTAAGTGCTATTTAAAATAATGGAGCAATGTTATTGATCAAGACATATTTGATAGATTTATAGCATACTGGTACTTGTGATATTTTAGCTGTCCTATACATAAAAATTAATATTTATTTAGCAACTTCAATTATTTCTAAAAACTACTTGCACTCCTGATAGTATCCTATGAAGACACCTACTCTGTAACTTAACACATGGATATATTTAAATTTGTATCAATATTTTAATTAATTGAAAAAATATATAGTTAGATCCTGAATGTTCTTTCTTATTAATAATTTCAGTCCTATTCCTGTCTCTATTACTATGTTTGTCCACTTGGTGCTGGTTTCAAGGATTTTTAGAGGCTTGGAAAATGATTCATTTCACTGATTAAGCCTGAAACCAATTTTTACCCTCAAAACCCTTGTGAAAATCATACATGAAGAGAGGCAGGTGCAGTGCCAGCACTCAGTACCCTGGACAAGCTGCCTCTCTTAACTCTCCTTAAAGGTTGGACTCTTTGTTTTCAAGATATGGTGTATCTGAGAGCAAAATAGAGAGTAATCAAGTAAGGACTCCAAAGTCAAATGGCTTTCAAATGCACATACGTGCACATACACATAAACATGCCTGGATGCACATGTACAAATACGTGTCCATAACATGTTTACATGCAATTGCATACACACATATGTCTATCATACACATTCATTTGAACAAATACATGCCAATGCCATACATACAAAAGAATCTGCACACACATGCACACACCAATTTCACACATGCATATGTACACACATACATTTGAACACATGTGTACATGTAAATATACAGCATGCACTCACACACACTAAAATAATTATTCAAGATGAAAAACACAGGTGACAGCAGATGCTGGAGAGGATGTGGAGAAAGAGAAACACTCCTCCATTGTTGGTGGGATTGCAAGCTGGTACAACCACTCTGGAAATCAGTTTGGCGGACCCTCAGAAAAATGGACATAATACTACCTAAGGACCCAGCTATACCACTCCTGGGCATATACCCAGAAGATGCTCCAACATGTAATAAAGATATATTCATAGCAACCATATTTATAATAGCCAGAAGTTGGAAACAACCCAGATGTCCCTCATCAGGAATGGATACAGAAAATGTGGTACATTTACACAATGGAGTACTACTCAGCTATTAAAAACAATGACTTAATGAAATTTGCAGGCAAATGGATGGAGCTTGAAAATATCATCCTGAGCGACGTAACTCAGTCACAAAAGAACAAACATTGTATGTACTCACTAATAAGTGAATATTAGCCCAAAAGTTCGGAATACCCAAGTTTCACTTTACATTAACCACTGGACTGAGAGTGAGGTCCCAGATGGAGGAGTTGGAGAAGGGACTGAAGGAGCTGAGAGAGTGGCAGACCCATGGAGGATGCAACAGTGTCAACTGGCCTGACCACCCCTGGCCCTCCTCGAGGCTGGACCACCAACCAAAGATTACACATCAAGGGACCCATGGCTCAGACCACATATGTGACAGAGGAGGGCCTTGTTGTCCATCAGGGGTAGGAGAGGCCTAAGGGTGTTAGAGGCCCCAGTAAAGGGGAATGTCAAGGTGGGAATATGGGAGTGGGTGGGCGGGTGGGTGTGAGGTGGAATTCCCTCATAGAGGTGGGGGAGGGGGAGAGGATGGGGGGTTTCCAAAGAGGAGACCTAGAAAGGGGGAAACACTGGAAATGTAAATAAAGTATCAAAAAATAAAAATAATAAAAAAAAAGAAAATAAGGATAGTTTTATTTTGGTTTTCTACCAGTGTATAAAAGAAGTTTAAAAGTGATATTGAGACACAGTTGTGATACTGTGAATTTTGATACCAACAATTTCAGTTCTTACCACAAATTGAATAAATTCACCAAAATACATAATTAGTTGGCCATAGAATAAGAGTAGCACAATAAAGCGTGTTCTTCCTGTTGGGTTTCTATAGCATTTCATATATTATTCTCCTCATCATTAATTATTCACGCTAGAAAATGCCAGGAATGAATGTACCATAGTCCTTAGCTTCAGTACTTTTTGTTGTTAAAACATAGTATTGATTGATAGGTAAAATATAAAACTTTTAATCACTCCTCAACTTGATTACCCTACATATATTTTGGTTTCCTCATTCATTTTGCAAACTCATAATTACTGTGTATTACTGAAGGTCAAGTGAGTCAATCAACTGAGTTCCATCAGAATTTTCTAATTTCCACAACTGATTCAAGTAAATAATGGTGATCTGGTACAGATCCACCATGTAGCAGTGACTTTGGCAAGTCAATGTTGGAGTGCTCTGCTCACCAAACAATGAGAAATCCCTCCATAGTGCATGGTCCTGTCTCCTTACTTTAGTGTAAATGTAGAAAAAAAATCTTTATCTTGTGAATCCCAAATTGAATTTATTTTAATTAGTAAGAATTTTAAATCAGCACTATTACCTATTGTATTAGTGTACTTTCTTCTGATCTATACAAAACACTAGCATGTTATAAAATAAAATTAAACAAGAATGTTCTTAGTCAGATACAATGGCTGATAATTCATTGCTACTAAAAAGCACACCACTTATACAAGCTTATTTATATTGAATTATATAATTATTTGAATTCCAAAGAAAAGAGGTCTAAATTTCAATTTATTCTTATTTGTTATAGGGTTTGCTCCATTTTCAAATGCTTGAGTTATTGTGTTAAAACTGTCAATATTCATCATATCTAACATACTTCATTATTGTGTCAATAATGTTGTTGTTGACAGGACCTCTAACATTTTAATCAATTGGATTCTGAACCACCGGTATCTTACCCTCCTTTTTGATTCACTGTACAAAATGCATGTCAGTAAACACTCAAAATATGTACTAAAAAGAAGGGAGGGTTAGGTGCATCTTCTCTGACTAAACCCAGAACCCGCAGTCCTCTGCTGAGAAGATGCACCTAACCCTCAAGAGACTGAAGGCCCCAGGGAGGTTAGAGATCTGGTGGGGTGGGGGGTTGGGGGTAGGGACATCCTCGTAGAGACAAGGGGGGCAGGGAGGAAGTATGGGGTGTGGAACAGTAGGAGGATGGACTGGGACAGGAATAAAATCTGGAGCGTAAATAAATAAATAAATAAATAAAACATTAAAAAAAAAAAAAAGGTGAGTTTTGGCTAACTTATCATTTGTAAATTTGTCAATCTCTACCAGCTTGTATCTGTTCTTATTCTATGTGGTTTGGAGAAACTGCTTTCTTTTTCCCAGGACTACTTTTTTCTTCCCTGTACCTTCTGTTGCCCATCTGCATTTGTGTTGAGTTTCTTATGACCTTGACTTGCCTTTACTTTTGATACTCTCCTGTCTATTAGAAATCCTCAGGGGAGTCGTATCTCAGTTTTCCCATTGATCAAGGAAAAGAGTTTTACTTCTCAATCCCATCTATAAATTCCAGAAATGAGTTTCTCTTCTGGGTACATTCAAGTTATAATTACTGCCTGTCATTGACATGAGCAAGTTCTGAAGAGTTTAACTAGCAACTCAGAAAGCATGTCCACGCTATGGTCTCAGGGAAAGATAGACTGCTCCACCCAAAACTTCTCAAAGATAGATAGGATGTTGAAGGAAACATGGAATTATATAAATTAAAAATAAGTTGAATTTTATGAGCGACAGGAAGACATTCATAGTCAGTACTCAATTATATAGTCAACCTTTGAATCATAAATTATTATGCTCGCAATTTGAATTACTCTCTAATATATACGGTTGGCATGGTTTGTTTGTTTGTTTGGGGGAAGAAACTGTGCATTTGGGCATATTATGTACAGCTCAAACATGGCTGCCCCAATTTCTCTTATGTTCTATAATTGAGTATATAGTTCACTTTTCTTTTCTATGTGAATGTTCAATTAATACTGATCCTTGTAGAGAGAATTTCTTTGGCACTGTATAAGAGCATTTATCTATCAATAAAAGCTTATGGGCAATGAGCTGAGGCAGGAGAGATAGAATTCTGGGATTGAGTCAGGCAAGGAGAGATTTTCCAAAACACAGAGGACAGTCAGATGATGCGACTTAGAATAGAGTACATGGTTTAATTATGTTATGAGCTAGTCGGGGAATAGGCCCAAGCTTATGGTAGAAGCATTTATTCACAAATATCATTCTCAGAGTCGTTATTAAGGGGAACCCACATGCAGGTGGGAAAGATCACAGTTATAATGCTATCTACCATCAGGCATAGAATCGGGTCCACGTAGGAAAAGCCTACAAATACCCAGAGTTGGAACTGAGAAGGGCACAGCAAAGAGACAGCAGCCAGCACCATGTGCTAGCTGAATGGGAGAGAGATGCCAAGTACACACAAGTAGAAACACCTATATGTAAAGTATGCCAGGCTATAAAAAGCCCCAAACTTCTGAACTGGTAAGAGATTAAAATTAAAAACAATAAAAGAGAAAAGAAACTGGGTAAAATAATCATTGAAACATAGTTTAAATTGGTAATAATTAGATAATTAAATAGATTTAAAGAAATAATAATTATAAAGATGAGAAACACAGTGACACAGAGCTGTTGTATTCTCTATAGTACTGCTTTAAATAGTTTAAAGAGAGAAACATAAGAGGAAGACATAAAGAACCAATTGGAATGGGCACATTACTAATTATGATTACCATTGCATTGGCAAATCTTGTTTGAACCCTGAAAGCCTTGATGGCTTCTTATGCCGTCTCAAATAATGGGTTCTTGAGAGAAAAGAAAAAGTTAAAAAAATGAAAACAGAGAGAATCAAAGTCTAAAATGGATTAAATGCATAGAATCAAAATATCAAATAGAAAAATTATTGCTTGAAATTATACAGTCATAAGAAAGAAAGAATATTAGGTTTAAATCAAAACATATAATATAAGTTGCTGATGCCTCTATATGAAAACAGCTCTGAGACTGGCAGAAACATGAAAATGTCTCCAGACCTGATTTCAGGTAAGCATAACCAATTAATATAGTTGGCCACAGAATCCTCAAGACTTATCATGTTATCCTCTCAAATGGCATAAATAGAAATTTATATTGCAGTTTGGTTATACAATCTAAACTAACTTACCAAGACAGATACCTTTTCTTCTCCAACAGAGAGCAGAGAGTCATCTTAGGCTAAATTGTTTACACTGTACATTCCATGTACACATTCATTTAGAAATGAGTGTTACCTGTACGTTTACAGAGAAAAATACCCAGAAAAGCAGCCTTGCAAAGTCTTGAGAATGCTAGAAGGATGCTGAGACACCTAGACAAATTTATTCTAGCATCTTGCTTTATCAAACCTCATTAGCTGTTTTATCAAAGCTTGCTTTCAAGACTGCTGCAACACAGCTAGCGAGACCATCTAGCTTCACAGACTGTCTCAGGTTAGCCTTCAGTTAAGCCCTGGACTTTCTCACCTTGCAGAGACTGACAGCTAATGCTACCGCTTCCTTAAGACTCACCAGCTTTGGGACATTAAAATTGGCTGAGGGAAATTAATGAATAGAGAGTATCACTCTATTCATATTCTTCTAGCCTACACAAACAAATAAAATAAAAAATTTTAAAGTTATAAACATTTCAAAAAAAAAAAAAAAAAAGACTCACCAGCATCCCAATTGTTTGGGGGCACCCAAAAGGCAAATGATGTCCAAAATGAGCTAGAAGCAATTTTAAAGGTGTGATACCACTATTCCCAGGAGGTGGGATGGGTGGTTTTTGGTCCTTCAATGTATAACACATGGTTGTCATTATTTAAGGGGTGGTTACAAGTTGTTACAGGGAAGTTTTTCATGGATTTACTTTTCTTTTTTTTTTTTCTTTATCCCTCTTTCTCTGCTTTCTACTGTTAGGGAAAAGGGGGTGATGAGAAGAGATGAATAGGAAAAGGAGGACATAGGAATACTATAGGAATAAAGGGTAGATTTCTGAATCTGCTCTTAAACTATAGAGTTGTTATTATTCAAAATTCTTACATTGGTATAGAGCATCGCATATTGATACAAAACTAAGATTATAATTAAATACATTGGTATATATCCTTGTATATTGAGAGAAAATTAAGGTTATATTTAATAACAACATACTATGCACCAACTCTTTTTAAGGTATTGTACCTATGTAATTCTTAATAATACAATGTTATGTTCTTGTCCCTTCGAAAGCTGCTGCTACAAATTATTTAGGATAATTTTGAAATGCAAGAAAATGTTCTTAAATCTAAGAAGATGTATTAGCTTGGTAATACAGTTATGATAGAAATTATTTTCCCTACAGAACTCTGAACTCACCAAGACAGGATGGATAAGAAGAATACTTTCTCAGAGGTTGCCAAATTCATAAGACTGTAAATCGTGAATGTAAGTCTTGTCATACAGTTTTCATAATTGTCATTATTGTATATAGTTTATGATTGTAAAAGAAAGGGGTTTTTATTGGGCTAAAAGGGGAAATTTAGATATATCTCTTTTGCACTGTGTAAAAACCATCCGCCTCTGTCAATAAAAGTCTAGGGCTAATGTGCTGAGGGCAGAGTGGAAGATGGGGCGTCTGGCAGAGAGAGATAGAATTTTGGAATTGACTGAGGCATAGAGACATTTGCCTGGATGGAGAGGAAGATGGTCACATGGAACTGAGGACCAGGTAGCCAGTCATGTGGTGGGTAATTATTATAAAATAAACAGGATAATTAAGTTATGAGCTAGTCGGGAAATAGGGCCAACCTTATGGCCTAAGCATTTATTCACAAATATAATCAAGTCTCAGTGTTATTATTTCAGGGAACTCATGAGTGGGTGGAGAATTCTGCAGTTACAGACCCGCCCTGTTATTCATTCTGTGTGCATGGCACCATATAACAGAAGTGTGTAATTAATGATTAATTTACTCATGTCTCTGCTTTTCTTTTCAGAGCTGTTCTTTCTCCACATTTCTTAAATTCTAAAATTACAAGCTATATAGATAATCATTCTATAAAGCAAATAGGGACATCCCTAGCAGAGTGTGAACTGCTTTGGCAGGAATAACACACTATGTACCAGAATGTACTCATTCTCTGACTTTTTGCTTCTCCCAGTATAAACCCAAACCTCCTATTTCCATCCTGAAAAAAACTTAGCAATGTAGCTAATGGCTTTCTAGTAATTCAAGTTCCTTCTCCTTATTCATCATCAACTCCCCTGTCTACTTTTCTAGTGGAACAAGTGAACATCATAGAATTTTAAGATCTTCAAAGTGTAGCCTCTGCCCCGGAAATGAACTTACATACAATAACAGCAAATCTTTGAGAGTCTTAAATAGAAGTTGCCATTGTCAGAATAAAAGGGTATAATTAAGTGTAAGTATCATGGCATACTGATACTAACCAGTACTTTAAAATATAAATGACAAACTAGTTAGTGGTTAATAACTATATGCTTTAATTTTCTTGTTAAGTGTTATTAAAGGGCTAGAAAGATGTCTAATGTTTTAGTTCTTCTGTAAAAGAAATGAAGTAAGTCAGTAGCACCATCAGATAACTCACAACCACCTGTAACTCCAAATTCTGAGGTACAATGCCAAAAGGAGCCTCCAAAGACATGCTCACCCACATACAATGCCACACATATCTATAACTAAAAAATATAATGTCATTAATATCTTTGCAAATAATTCTGTTCTCATGTTTGAATATCAACAACTATAGCACACATTTCTGAAGCAAAAATTTGTACTAGAATTGAAATGAATACTCTCTAATTTTCAAGGAAGTGTTTTTTCCTAAACAGTTTTGGCTTTATAATATGGACTGCTATGATATAATATTTCAAATCCATACATATATTCCCATTCATATAAATCATTCAAAAGCATAAAGTGAAGGCATAGTGAAATACCTCACTTAAAAAGATGAATGTGGCCACATGCAGAGCTTTAATCAAAGGGGGCAGTGGTATTTCCCACTGACTCTTTTAATGACCTGCAGATTCTATACCTCGGAGCAATGTGACAGGGTAAGATTCCAAAGAGCTGAGGGGTATTAAATTCTCTTTTCAGGTGGATAAGAGGAAATTAAGTAACTGGACTAATTTTAGGTATGAGTCCTTCAAGGGAAGTCAGTATCAGGAGATTGTTTCCTGGCTGCGTTTCCCGCCCATTGCCTCTGTGTTCCCTTCTGGGTTACCCAGTGTGAAGATTACTATTATAATAACCTCAATCACTTAGGTGAGGAAGCAGAAGAAGAATATAGGAACAGTTCCCAAGGCCACAAAACATTTGAGCACCAGAGCCAACACTTAAATTGAGGTCAATGTGGCCCCCATCCTTGAACCAAGCTGCTAAAATACAAGAATACTGGCTTATTTTATAGAACTAATAAGGCTGATGTAACATAGATTCATTGTTAAAAGTGTTAAAGGTTCTTTAACACCACCGAAACAATTTAAAAATCACCACTCCATAACTTGCTTGTGATAGAAAAAAGAAACAGAAACAGAAGCAACATTTAACAGAGACAAGACAGCATTGCATTTCCTCAGAATTTGTTTCTTTTTATCCTCAAACAATGATTATTACACCAAAATATCAACCAAGCAAATAGCAATAACAAGAAAACATGTGCATTCACACACACACTCACACACACACACACACACACACACACGCACACACACACACAAGTTGCAATCTTTACTCACTGAAAAGGCAACACAGTAGGAAAGTGTGCGCGTGTGCATGCATTTGCATGGATATAAGCACACACTCTAGTTTCTAAATAGAGAAATAAGACTTGGGAGTTGTCTAATCTTTCTCTATAACCACTTTTAATGCAATATTTTATTTTATTGTCATAAAATATAGACTGACTACATGTTGATTACTTATCTGGGCAACCACAGAGTTCTGTAAATCCACTTAATGTATACAAACTGAAAAGTGCACAACCTTGTAGCACTCTGGTCAGTGAGCACTCCCTGGAAGACCATTAATGTGAAGAGTGAGGTAATTAAATCTGTGGTTCTATGCCAAAGGTTAAATTCCACAAAGCTCTGGGAATTATTAATGAGCAGTTGGAAAAATTTACAGTACAACATTGAGACAAGGAGACACAGGGTGATGTATTAGTCTACACACAGGGAAGCCAGATGCAAGGACTTGGATGCCTGGGAAAACAGTGGAAATAACAATAGACCATTTAAGCTACAAACTAACATACAGATGGGGGGGGGGGGGATGAACAAAGCAGCACAATTCATGCAGTCACCTAATACAAATTTACTGAGATACAGTTTATAAAGGATCATATGCAGCGAAGACATGAATCACAAAGTCTTACTGGCATAAGAGCTGAAGTCATAAATAGCATACTAGCCACTCCAGCATGCTTAAATCATGATTCAGATGTGCGTCCTCTTGTGGAAGGATGGGGTTACATTTTGTGTCCCTTCACGTATACTAGCATAGCCAGTGTTAAAAATCACAAGATATCTTTATTATGAGAAAATTTGTCCGAATGCTCACAAATGTCAAACACCATGATGTGGATGCTAAATCCCAAATCTTTTTTATTTATTTATTTATTTATTTATTTATTTATTTATTTATTTATTT
>CM052704.1:30534833-30554326 GCA_028551405.1 Uromys caudimaculatus | reverse complement strand
TCAGAATGGCTAAGATCAAAAACTCAGGTGACAGCAGATGCTGGCGAGGAAGTGGAGAAAGAGGAACAATCCTCCATTGTTGCTGGGATTGCAAGCTGATACAACCACTCTGGAAATCAGTTTGGTGGACCCTCAGAAAAATGGACATAATACTACCTGAAGACCCAGCTATGTTACTCCTGGGCATATACTCAGAAGATGTTCCAACATGTAATAAAGACACATGCTCCACTATGTTCATAGCAGCCATATTTATAATAGCCAGAAGCTGGAAACAACCCAAATGTCCCTCATCAGAGGAATAGATACAGAAAATGTGGTACATTTACACAATGGAGTACTACTCAGCTATTAAAAATAATGATTTAATGAAATTTGCAGGCAAATGGATGGAACTTGAAAATATCATCCTGAGCAAGGTAACTCAGTCACAAAAGAACAAACATGGTATGTACTCACTGATAAGTGGATATTAGCCGAAATGTTTGGAATACCCAAGTTTCACTTTACAGTAACTGCTGGACTGAGAGTGAGGTCCCAGATGGAGGAGTTGGAGAAGGGACTGAAGGAGCTAAGGGAGTGTGCAGCCCCATGGAGGGAGCAACAGTGTCAACTGGCCTGACCCTCCCCCCCCACCAGTCCTCATAGAGGCTGGACCACCAATCAAAGAATACACATGGAGGGACCCATGGTTCAGACCACATATGTGGCAGAGGAGGGCCTTGTTGGCTATCAGGGGAAGGAGAGGCCCCAGTAAAGGGGAATGTCAAGATGGGAATATGGGAATGGGCAGGCGGGTGGGTGGGAGGTGGAATTCCCTCATAGAGGTGGGGGAGGGGAAGGGGGTAGGTAGTTTCCAAAGAGGAGACCTAGAAAGGGGGAAACATTGGAAATGTAAATAAAGTATCAAAAAAAAAAAAAAAAAAAGAAAGAAAGAAAAAAAAAAAGCTAATATAAAAAATAACACTGTTGGAGCCTGCTTGTTGAAGCTTGCTTCATCTATCAAAAAAAAAATAAAAATAAAAATAAATAAATAAATAAATAAAATAAAATGAGCAATGCTAGGAATGAAGAAGCTGGGGGCCTGTTCTTGTTGTATTGATGCAGACTGTAGAACATCTACTTTATCTGCTTAGAACAAAGGAGTGATCTAGTGTGAACTTCTCATAGAAGGGCCTTTGGCTTTGATTTCCAATTCCTGAGGAAACTAGCATTTAACTACCTTAATTTCTCTAACTTCCTAGTAATTGCATACAAAGGTGCCTATTTATTCTTCTCTATTGCAGTGGGATTTTTCCTTTCTTTCTTAAGGTAGAAGTAATATATGTGTTTCCAGGGGAAAGCCCAGATTCAGGAAAATTGATCTAGCTCCATAAGCCTCAATCCCGTAGTCAGTCAGACAAACCTGAATGGGAATATGCAAATTCTTCCTTGATGAATCATTTTCTCATCATTTTAAGAAACTTTAAATTGACTATACTCAGCAGTAAAATCATCTAAATACATGTTTGCTAATTTCAGTATTCTTTACACTTACCCACAATCATTAGAAATAGAAGGAAGCATGTTATTTATCTGGCCAATAAAATAAGCAAAACTAAAAATTCAATACAGTCCATGTCAACAAATACGTGCTTGCTTATTGACAAACTGATAGCAAAGCAAGTGTGTTTATCCAAGCACTGATTCTTGTATGGTTCAATAAAAAGTAAACCTATCAACAATGAACATAATCCTCTTAAGTTGCTTGATAATAGCTTCTGACATTGACATTCATGGTCTCATAACCTCTCTTCCTGAAGATTCCAACAAGCTTGGCAATGTTTCTCAAGCATACTCTAAATGGCAAAGCAAACAAAGGGATTACTATGACACATTCAAAAATAAATATGCTTAACACCACACAAGTGTACATGACAGAAAGCAGAGAAGTAGCTGCAACCAATTGAGACTACATTAAAAATTGAGGTGAACAGGATTATCCACTCTGGACTGTGGCCAAAAGAAGGATCAGGTATTCAGAGTTAGCACAAAGAAATAATGTTTAAATAGTAACAGCTAACCCAAAACATAAACTTTAGTTATTAAAATACCTCTGTTGATTCCAATCTCTGCAGACCACTCTTAGACATGCTGATTTCTGTAAGCCTGAGCCCCTGCTCCCACTTCATCTCCATCTACTCGGACCTCAAGTACTTGGGTCATTTTTTCCTACTTTTAATTTCAGTCTTTCCTTTCAGACCATCTCATTTCTTTATGACTCCCAGAGGACTTAAAAAACCATTGTATACTAGGTAGCTACAGCTGCCATTTGATTGTGACTCAGTAGATTATATTTGTCTTCTCTCCTGCCTCCATTCTGTATTGTAAGACTTCTAGAAAATCTGTTTATAATTCTGAATTCCTCTCAACCCACCTCCATCAGCTTAGGATTCCCTCCCTTATGTGGGACCCACTCTCTCCTTAATTCTTCCCTGATGTACCTTACGTCATTTAGTTCTAACCCATCTTCATTCCGTTGTGACTTGCAGCATCCCCTGCTCTCCAAATTTGAAGGACTTTTTACCAGGGATGTAGACACAGGAGGTCTGGGCAATGATTGTGATTGTGATATATTATGTGAAAATTATGAAGTAATACAAATATTATGTGGGAGAGAAGAAGCTAAAACTGGATAATGCAGAAATCCAAACAAGAAGCTCAGAAGTAAGTCTCACAGATGGACAAACATGGAGGAGAAAATTTCGGGTCTAGAACGCGAGGTGGAAGATATGGATAAGTCAGACAAACTAAAATTTACTTCTAAAATGATCCAGGCATAAAATATCTAGAAAATCTTTCATAATATGAAAAGAGCTAACCTAATATTAATAGGTATGGAATAAAGGAAAGAAGCTGAGGTTAAATGCACAGAAATAATATTTTGAACAAAATAATAGAAAACAATTTCTCTACACATAAAAATATGAGGTGCCTACGTAGAGAAAACACCAAGTAAATAAGACTGATGAAATGATTCCCCATGGCACAGAATAATCAAAACCCTGCATGTGTAGACCAAATAAATGACTTTTAAAATCGGCAAGGAAATAAAACCCAGTTACATATAAAGTCAGAGCCATTAGAATAATACGTGTCATATCAGTGGGGATGTTGAAAGTTAGAGAGGGCTGGTTTCTACAAGTTCTGAAAGACCAGAGACGCAAGCCTAGACTACTGTACCAAAAATCTGTCAATTGCAGTTGATTGAAAAATAAATAAATAAAAACAATAAATTAAAAAAATAAGCAATTTGTGTCTACCTAAACAGTTCTACTAAAAACACTGGAAGGAAAATACCCAAGAGTGCACAAGATATAAATAATTCCAGAATAGTAAATCAAAGGATATGTAAAAATACACATGGCAACAGAGTGCTAGGAATTAATAAACAATGCTCAATTAACTTTAAATATTAAAAGTCTCAATTCCCTAATAAAAACACAAAACTGGCACATCAGACTACAAAACAGGATCTATTTTTTCTGCTTCATTCAAGAAACACGAAATGCCTATCATGTTCATAAACAGACATCACCTTAATATAAATGGATGGAGAAAGGTTTTCCAAGTACAACCAAGAAGGAAGCAAGTATGAATATTTGAATATATGACAGAATAGTCTTCAAACAAAAACTATTGGTAGATCCATGGAAGGACACTAAAGGAAAAATCCACCAAAAGATGTTATAATCCTAGATCTTTATGTATAAACACAAAGCCACAAAAGATTAAAAAAAAAAAAACCTAATACAGCAGCTAAAATCTCATATTGTACCTCATACAATGGTAGTGGATGACTTCAACATCACACTCTTACCAATAGACAAGTCATAAAATCAAAAGCCAAACAGTTAAGTGCTAAATTTAATTAAATTCTTAAATCAGATAGACTTAATAGATGTTTACAGTATATTTCATCTAAATATTAAGGAATGTGCTTATATCTTCTCCACAGCCATAGTACTTTCCCCAAAACAGACTACATATTAGCACATAAAGCAAATCTCCACAAATACACACTCAAAACAAAACAACTGAAAATCTCACCTTTTATCTTATCTGACCACTATTTACAGCAAGATATCAGCAAGAACAGAGACAACACAATGCTTCCAAATTCATGGAAACTGAATGACTCACTCCAAATAAAAAACAAGTCAAGAAAGAAATTAGAAAGGAAATTAAGATTTTAGAGTTCAATTAAATGAACATAAGGCATAAGAAAGCTTATGGGACACAATGAAGGCAGTTCTATGAAGGGAGGTCAGCCTTTGTTACCTATAAAATAAAGTCAAACGTGTATACCTTATTCAGTTTTTCATGCTCAGAGATATGTATTCATGTATTGCCACATAACTCACTATTACTTCTGTTCTTCATTTTCCTTTCAAGAAAGATTTATTTTTAATTTTTGTGTTATGAGCATTCTTCTTGCATTCATGTCCTTGTACTGGAGATATTCTTCTCCCCAAGGATGTCAGAAAATAGCAGTAAGTCCCCTAGCCGTGTAGCTGTTGAAAATCAAACCTCAGTCTTCTGGAAGAACAGCCAGTGTCCTTAGCCACTGAGCCAATAGTTGAGCCTTCCCATGCACTCTTGGTGATTAATGTCTTTAAAATTTGTCTCTCTCCTCTCTCTTCTCTCTCTCTGTGTCTTTGTCTCTTTGTCTCTCTGTCTTTGTCTCTGTGCTTCTCCCTTTTACTGTCTTTGTCTTTGTTTTTTGTCTCTTTCTGTCTCTCTCCATCTCTCTGTCACTAAATCTCTGTCTCTCTGTCCCTTTCTGTGTCTGTTTGTGTGTGTGTGTGTGTGTGTGTGTGTGTGTGTGTGTGTGTGTGTATGTGTGTATGTGTGTGTGTCTATGGGGGTGAAGTGTGCATGGATATACAAACATACTTGCACATGTACAGGTGTCTATTCATGCAGATTCAGTACTTGTGTAGATAGCCATAGCTAATGTATGATCACATTCAACAGTCAGTTCATGTCCAACTGTCCCTTTTTATAGTGTTTCTTTCTATTCACTGGCTCTATTCCACCTTGGTGATGTTTGTTCAGTATTTGAAGGAATGATACAAATGTCTTGATTAGGGTAAGCAACCAAAAATATATTATCGGTAGAGGCACGTAGACTTGGTTACACATTTTAGAAATTGATAAGATTCAAAATTCTATGCTGAAAGACCCAGCTAAGAGTGTGATGATAGATCTATGATAGATGTATAGTATACAATGTTTAATTGATAAATTCCTACTGTGATAATTTCTTGCAGTAATTATCATCCATCTGTGAGATGATATTAGGCCACCTACTTTCTTGAGAGAAGCATTATATTATGTAGCCTCCCAAGAGTTTTCTATCAATGTATTATAATTCATGAAACCATCAATGGCTAAGTAAATCTTAGGAATGTTATAAAACTGGCAACATAATGAAATGACTTACAATAAGCTATTACACATGTTTTTTTCAGTACAGGATAAAAATATGAAGAATTTTATAATGAAACTGTCTGGCTAGCATACATTTTAAATCTTACATTTTGTGTCACTTCTTAAAAATAAAGATCTTGAAAGGTTCTTTTCTTCTTTTGACATAATTACAAGGTCAAGTCCAGTGTTTGACACAGAAAAAAACAGTAATTTTTGACTTCTGTAGTCTGAAGAAATTGAAAATGCAACACTAAGGAGAATAGACAATAATTTGTGGGCTAAGATAACTATGTCTTTACCACAGGGGGCTATTTAAATCTGACATAGTTCAAGCAGTTGTTACTGCACAGTTAGGGCAAATACATCTGTTCTAACATAACCTTATTTTTATCAGTTCTTTACTACAAACTAATATAATACATAATCCAACCAAAAAACTAACCTTTCTTATATTTTTTATAAATTATTATAGAAATATATTGACATGAAAATACGTCAACGTGATTGATAAAATAATCAAGTGATTAAATTAAATCTTGAAGGAGAAAAGACATGTATAAAATGTATTCTATCCCCAAACAGTAGCTTGCCTATGATTTCATAGTTTGTAAAATATAACTAGGTCATGGCACAATTACTGCTCTGTGAGTGACAGAAATCTATGCTTCTCAAAGATTCTGCTGTGAACAGATGGCACAAAAGTGAAATTCGAATTATTATTGTCAAATAGAATGTTTTTATTAGCAGAACACAATTTTTATTGTAATGCATGGCATGTGAAGAAATATAAGTGCTCATATAGTCACAAGTCACTCAACAATAAAGACGTATTGCAGTAAATAGGGCTTTTGGTCATGTTGGTCCAATGCAAATGCAGTAGCATACTTCAAGTATATCATTACCAGTATCACTGGTATATTATGGACCATGGCTATAAGATGTAATTTGACTTTTGATATTTTGTGGATTTTTTTAATGTCTCAAATAATTATAAATTTTACAATAACATCTCAATTTCTGAGCTGTCTTATCTAGTAATCTTTAAGTTTTTTAATATTAGGTCATCAATTCTATGTTAATATTATTGATACTTTTTCTTAAATTTGCTAAAATATCTATAATTTTGTTATATTTTTACTTAAGTAACTTGCTCAAATACTTGTTTTTATATTGTATCACTCATGGATTTAACGTAAGTTCGATGTATTTCAAGCTGTAACTATATAATGAATAAATGAGTTTGTATCATATTACTATCTTTTTCATTTCTTATGCATTTTATAAGAAGGGCTCAGAGTGGGTGGGGAGAATGACAGTAATTTTGTGGTACAATAAATGTGTGAAATTGTTAAAGAACTAATTTTACAAAAGTAATTAGACAAGAATATTAGTGTTAGAGTCAGAAAATACACAGAACAATATAATCCATGTATTGTTACATGACAGTAGATGTTGGAATTTCATGTGTTAACTCAGTTCATGTTCTTTAAACATTAATTATTATCTCTCTAATGGTAACAGAGATAACTGACAATCATGAGGAAATACAGGAAACATAAAAGAAAAGAGGTAAATTTTAAAATCTCACTCATTTACAGAGAAGTATAAATATTGGCAATAAAGTTGAATGAAAAGTACTTTTAAAGAATGAGATGTGGCAGATTAATTGTTTCTTCAGTGTAGTTGCCTTAGGTTTAGATGTGTATGTGGAAGATATGGGAGTCCATTGAACTTTTGGACTCTTGTCTTTTCTTTTGCTTATGCTATGAGATATTAGAAATGCATTTGATGTTCACCAGAGCTGTCCCCACCTTCATGTTTTCATTCTTTGCACAAAAGGATCTAGGCAGGACATACTTAGTTATGCATTTTCAGGTTCCTGAGATGCTTTTCTTGACTCCCCCCCTGTGTAGTGAATGTTTTAGGTGGTGTGTTTTTCAAATACATTGGGAGTGTGGGGTGCAATTAAGAGGGTCTTTCTGTAATTGATGAAAATTAGCATGACTAAGCTATACATGACACAAAGTCGTAATACACATTTTACTTTTTATAGACATTAAAATTATTGTTTGATAATCTGTGAAAATGGCCCAGAAACTAACAAGATCATTTGAAATATGTTATCCTTACTTAATAAACTTCCATCTAGCAGAGATTTGTGCAATTCTTCTTTACCATCTCCCCCCACCTATGTGTGTGTGTGTGTGTGTGTGTGTGTGTGTGTGTGTGTGTGTGTGTGTGTGTATGTGTTTGTATTTTGGTGTGTGTGTGTGTTGACTCTAAACAGTATATCTGAACAGTTGAAATTTAAACTGTGTATTCCAAAAGATCTTTGAATTCTCTGCTGCTGCACACATTTTAATATGTAATACAGAAGGCTTACAAAACCTCAAAGTGTTTTACAAACATTGTAACAAAAGTTAGATGGCTCACAGTCATACCTGTTTCCCTCCATCACCAAGAAGAAATCCAGATTTGCTTGATTTCAGCAGATGCCCTTTTCTGCTTCTAATCCATCCAGGTGAGAAATAGGTTTAAGAATAAACCAACCTGGGGTCCAGAGAAAGTATTAAAAAAAAAAAAAAAAAGGCTTTGTCCAACTACCATTCCACCTCTCACTGTAGGTAATCTTGTCTTCCTCAGACTCAGTATTAGTTTTCTGATATTTCTGGAAAAGTTACCTAAAAATAGCATCATGTGGACACAGAGATATATCACAAAAGAAGTTCTACAACTATATAAACCAATAACTCATTTTTATTAAAGAAATAAAGAGTTCTTTGTTTATATTGACTTAGAAATGATTAGACAAGTTCATACAAGCATAAATCTACATAAAAATGTACATTGTACAAAGCTTAGAAAGAGTTCTAGAAGAGTAGGAAAATTAAAACCAAATTTTGTACATAAACCTTAATGAATTTCTTTTCTTACATCAAGAGAATATATTTGCATGCACAAACTGTGTTATGAAGATCTCCTTTAAATAGTAATTTCTTTTTATTTATCTATTTTTTTTTTTTTTACTTATTCACTTCACATCTGGCTCACTGCCCTCTTGTGTTCACCCGCTCCCACAATCCTTCCCCCGTAACCCCCTCCTCTTCTCCTCTTCTGCAAGACTAGGAGGAAGGATTCTGGGCCCCAAAAAGTATACAGGAAGACCAATATAGACAACTAACCTGGATGCTTGGGGCTCACCTAGGCTTCCACACACATATGTAGCAGATATGCAGCTTGGTCTTCATTTGGGTGTCAAACAACAAAATAGTAATTGCTTAATCTTAAAGGGCTATAGGCAAATGGATGGAACTAGAAAATATTATCCTGAGTGATGTAAGTCAGACTCAAATGGATATGTATGGTATGTATTCACTGATTAGTGAATATTAGCCAAAAAGTACAGAATACCTAGGATACAACCTATGGACCATGAGAGGTGTAAGAAGCAGAAATGCCCAAGTGAGGAGGCTTCAATCCCACTTAGAAGGGATGAGGAAATAATCACAGGAGGCAGAGAAGGGAGGGATGGACCTGGGTGGGAGAGGAAAGAGGGAGGAGAAAAGGGAAACAGCATCATATATGGTGGCATAGGGGACAGGAGAGAAGCCTAGAGGACCAAGAGAATGATTGGAAATAAGCAACCTCGAGGAATGGTAGGTTGGTGGCCCCTCTAGGAAGTACCAGAGACTTGGGGGATGAGACACTCTCAGGACTCATTCGGAGTGACCAATGCTCAACACTGGGGAAAGGGAACTCAAAGAATTCATCTCCAGTAGATAGACAGGGCCTCAAGTGGAGGGACAGGATTACTAACCCACGGTCAAAATTCCTGACCCAGAATTGTTCCTGTCTAAAAGAACTACAGGGACAAAATTGGAGAAGAGACTGAAGGAAAGGAAGCCTAATGACTGGCCCAACTTGGGATCTATCTCATAGGTGGGAGGTGCATCAAGGCCTGACACACTATGTGCTTATAGAAAAGAGCATGGTGGCTGTCCTCAGAGACGGCTTACCAGCAGGTGACTGAAACAGAAGCAGATACTTACACCCAACCATTGGACTGAAGTCAGGGACTCCTATGGTTGAATTAGGAAAAGGAATAAAGTAGCTGAGGAGGAGGGTGACCCCAAAGGAAGACCAGCAGTCTCAACTCCAGTGAGTCTCAAATCCCCGACTCCAGGGAGCACCAACCAGGATCATACAAGGGCTGGTCCAAGGACCCTGGCGCATATGTAGCAGAGATCTACATGGTCTGGCCTCAGTGGGAAAAGATGTGCTTAATCCTTGAGAGACTTGAGGCCAGGTATGGGGGAGGCCTGGTAAAGTTGGGGGAGCACCCTCTTGGAGGCCAGGGGTAGGAAGAATGAGATGACGGACTCTGGGAAGGGGCACTTGGGTGGGGGGATGACTGGAATGTAAATAAATAAAATTAAAAGAGATGAAAAAAAGAAAGAAACTGGTCGCTTTAATTTCACAGAAGGAAATGAAAGATGGCAATAGTTTTATTTATGATAATGTTCCCAGAAGATTTACAAGATTTATAGAAATTGTGCATAGAATATCCAATTCCTGATAATGTTTGTAATTTTTCTAATGCTTTGAGTGGACATATAAACAAAAGATGTTCCACCATACCACGAGCCAAAAAGTACAGAATACCTATGATACACCCCCAAGGTAACTGAGAAATAAAGCCCAAGAGAACATGCTTGACTTCCACTTAGAAACAGAACAAAATGGCCATGGGAGATAGTAGGAAGGAGGGAATGGGTTGAGAAGGGGTGGGAGAAAGGGTGGGAGGATCAAGTATGAGGAGAGGCCGGAGAGAGGCTCAGATATCCGGAAGAAATAGTAGAAATAAGCAGCTGTCAGAGGTGGGGGTAGGGGAATCTTGGGGAAGTCCCAGATACATCGGATGTGGGAGACTTCCAGGAGTCAATGAGAGTGACCTATTCCAAAATATCCAATAGTGGGGAAACGGAACAGGAAAAAAAACACCTATAGTAACCAGACAGAACCTCCAGTGGAGGGATGGTGAAGTTCTTTCAGACAGGAACAACTATGAGTCAGAGTTTTGACCGTAGGATGGCAACCCCATCCCTCATTTGATGCCCTATCTTTCTACTAGAGGTGGGCTCTACAAGTTCCCTCGCCACACTGTAGGGCATTTCATCTAGGGTCCCTCCCTTGGAGTCCTGGGAGTCTCTCACCTCCCGGGTCTCTAGTACATTATGGAGAGTACCCCCACCTCCTACTTTCTAAGGTTGCCAGTATCCATTCTATCTACTGGCCCTCAGGACTTCAGTCCTGTTCTGCCTACTCAATACCTGATCATGTTTCCCTCTTCCTGTCCCTGTCTCCTTTCCCACACAGGTCCCTCCTTCCCTTCCCCTTCCCATGATTGCTTTCTTCGTCCTCCCAAGTGGGATTGAGGTGTCTTCACATGGGCCCTTTTGCCTTTTTAACTTTTTTGAGTTCTGTAGAAAACATACAGTGTAAAAGTCTATACAATCTAGAAAAATCCCAAAATACTTTATATTTTCTTCACTATAATAAACAAACAAAAAAATTTTAAGCACTGTCTGGGCTATAAAACACCATGTTTTGAAATAAAAAGTCACTAAATGAATGAATAAATAAGTGCATAAGTGAAAAAATTTCAAACAGAAAAGGAAGATATCAAACAACCTTAAAAATAAAGAAACAGCTAAATGGATAACAGATTTTTATTTGAATATAGAAGACATTCTTTAAGTTTTACAAAATAAAGGGATATTTACCCATTTCTTAAGTCAAACTTTTGTAAGATCAAGGCATAAACTGCTCTTGAAATGACCAATAATCAAATTCTTTTCTTAATTTGTGGTCTAACGATGGGAAAGGTTCTAAGTAGAAGACAAAGCACATCAAAACTTATATGTATTATATGATACATAACTACTATATTTCCTAGGGCTAACAGCCTTTGAGTTTTACCTTGTTGAATGTAAACTTCCCTTCTTTTCAAATGTTCCTATATTAGCTAAAAGAATACAAGTCAGGGTTTTCTTGGTAAGAAAACACATTGCATAATGTTGCTATGCATTCATTTATTTTAGCACATAATTTTACCATGAAAATTATCCTAAAGTGATAAATTCACATAAATAGGTATGCACTGGCACTATTTTTTAACTTCACAGAGTAACACTAACTATACAGAAGTGAATAGTTGATTTTCCCACTGATTTCAATAAAGAATATTGCCTGTATAGGTCACAACATTCACAAAGATTGCTACAGGTGTGGAACAGTGTAAATGGCCAGTATTTATTATTATTTTTTGATTAGATATTTTAATGCTACATACAGTCAACTTCCCCTGGCGTCCTATTTCAAGTCTTATAATGCACATGATTCTTCAGCACTTGTCTTTTATACTCCATTATACAACATCCAGTCAACATTATTTGCTGCTTTTTCAACAAATGGTGAGAAAAATTTTATTTTCCAATAAAAAAAAAAAACCAATTTGTCACCTTCTTGTAAACAGGGGTCAGTATGAGAATGTTATTCTGATTAGTCTCCTAAATACAACACTTTAAAAATCAGTTTTTTAAAAAAGTTTTTTTCCTTTTACAAAGTACAAAGTAGGAGTCGGGTCTCCCTCTTGTCTCTGGGTTAATCATTTTGCTCACCTTGCCTCCATTAAACTCTTAAGGACTAGGTTTTCACTAGTACGCCTGCACCATAGAGCCCCATTCTTCTTTAGAGTTCAATGCTAAAAGCGTAACTTGAGTTTCAACCCTGAACAATGGACACTTGATGTTTGCAGAGATAATAGTGCCCAGGCAAGATTGGAATGGCTTTACCATGTCTCTCCAGGTCCCCTTTAACCCAGAACCTGACAAGTAACTTTCAGAGAGGAAAACACAGACATAAATGATGGCAGAAAATGTGAACTACTGACTAGCCCAGTATTCAGAAAATGAGTAATCAATGAGAATAACCTGCCAGGTTTGTAGCTCCAGATACATAGTTCTTAAGGCACTAGTGTGATTTTCTTAAAATACACACATGGTTTTATGGATAAGTGAGTATCAAATGCTAGTATTATTGTCATATTAAAAACACCATGCTTTCACATAATAGTATAATAGCAACCTTAAATGGGCTTTGCAATATGTTTGAAATTTGGCATATTGTTTTTTAAGTCATCTTAATTTAGTATATAATCAAAATGTCTTTATAATCTGTGCATAGTATTTAGATAATACACTCTCATGGTACCCCTTTTCAAGGTCTGTTCTCTATTTTTCTTTTTTCTTTTCTTTCCTATAAAACTGAAAGCTTTATTGAATCCCAGGATAAAACTTTTTTATTTTTTATTGGCTATTTTATTTATTTACATTTCAAATGTTATCCCCCTTCCCTGTTTCCCCTTGGCAAAGCCCCTCCTCACTCCCCCTGCTTCTATGACGCGGCTCCCCCACCCACCCACCCACTCCTACCTCACTGCTCTAGTGTCTCCCTACACTGTGGCCTTGAGTATTCGCAGGACCAAGAGCCTCCCCTCCCATTGATGCCAGATAATACCATCCTCTGCTACATTTGTAGTTGAAGCCATGGTTCCTTCCATGTGTACTCTTTGATTGGTGGTTTAGTCCCTTGGAGCTCTGGGGTGTCTATTTGGTTGATACTGTTGTTCTTCCTATGGAGTTGTAAACCCCTCCAACTCCTTCAGTCCTTCCCCTAACTTCTCCTTTAGGGCCCTGTGCTCAGTCTGATGGTTGGTTGTGAGCATCAGCATCTGTCTTGATCAGGGTCTGGCAGAGCCTCTCAGAATACAGCTATACCAAGTTTATATTCTTAACCCATGTGTTCAGGTAAAATTTAAACTCCTTGTAAGCTTGATTCTGCTACTGTAACAAGATAGTTGTTAGGTTATGAACCAGTGTCATCAAACAAAGATGATAGAGACAAAGAAGAAATCACACAAACACACACACACAGACATACACACACAAACACACACACACACACACACATACACACACACACACACAGTTTTACAAACTTTTTCTTGTCTCTTTGGCATTGCAAATGTGTCTTAGGGAATGCATTTTTATTAAAGGCTATGCTTGCTTTTAGACTCAGACTCAGGATACATCGATAGAAATACATAAGATATTGAGCCCCTGTTCACTGACTAAAACGTCACCTCCAGAATTTATGAGTAGCTTTTTATGAATTTCAGTTTAGGCTGTACTCCTTTGGGATGTCATTGTTTGCTTGATTTGTTGTGCTTTTCCACTGATGTTGATAACATTTTTGAAGTTGTCTAAAAAAATTGAATTCATTATTGATTTTATGTGCCTTTATCAATATTTTATTTCATGCAAAGGCACTATTTATTTTTCTTATAAATACCATTAAGATTGTTTCATTTCATTTGTTTGCCTGCATGAATGTATATGTATCATGTGTGTGCCTGCTACCTGCAGAGGGAATAATAGGGCATCCAATTCCTTGGCACAAGAGTTGCAGGTTTTGTGAGCTGCCTGTTATGAGTGCTGGAAATGAGCCCAGTTCCTCTGCAATATAGCATGCCCTCTTAATAACTGAGCCATTTTTCGAGGCTCTCCATTAAGGTAAGTTTAAACTTCAATTATGCAGTTAACATGTGATTACACAGAACTGCCTACCAAAGAATCTTAAATCTATTGAAACATTGCCGAATTAAGGTAGATTTGCTATTCAAGGACTCATAGAGGTTAGATAATTCATTTAGTCTTAGCTCAGATTCAAACATTTAAGATCATTGGAGGTAGTAACAGAAGGGGAAAAATGACATGATTATATTTTAATTAAAAATAAAGAAAAGATTAGCTCATAAACACATACAAGCCTGAGTAAAACAAAGAAAACAAAGCAAATAAGAGGTAAAAGTAACAGCAGATGTGAGTCCCAAAGTAAATTCTGAAACAACGATATGAAATCTAAATTGGATCTTTAAGCCAACTGCACATAAAAATTCTCTATTTTACTTTTTATTAATTTTAAAATATTTACTTTTCTTTTTGCTTATATGTTTAAATTCTATACATGTTTATGTCCAATAAAACTGCAATTATTAATAAAATATCTGGAATGTGTTCTAAACACATACTCAAAAACTTGATTTCACTATACCAAAAATAGTGTATATTTTCCTGAGAGTTCATTTTTTTTCTTATTACAGTTTTAAAGTAATACCACTAAACTGTTAGTGATAGGGTCATATAGCATCTAAGTTATCCCTATTTATTTGTTTATTTATTTAAATCTCTTAGAACTATTATAATCCTTATGCAGCATTTTATAAGTGTATAATATTTACTATAAATTTATAATGTATGCATGATATGTCTATATAAAACATATACATAGTATATCTATTATGGCTATAGTATTAATAATTAGCATATACATACCTTATACATCATCCAGTACTACATATTTTGTACTGAACAATATGATATAAGCTGATCTAAGGATTTCTGAGTTTGACAGCAGTACCTAGAAATCTTTGTGTTATACAGGAAAGATGACCCTGTTCTGAGGCTATTTACATAGATGCTACAATATACATATAATATTTATAATGTTGCCTATAACTCACCTAATGAAAGAAATACCAATTGGTCTAGGAAGAACAGAGGAACAAAAACAACAGCAACAACAAAACAGTGATTTTCCCCAAATTTTATAATGCCTATAGATGGAAACTCCTTTTGCAAAGCATACAAAATAATTAGAACAGTCTGAGCCTAGCTTTTGAATTTTTATAGGGGATTTTCCTTGAAGTTACCCTCTGCCTTCTAACCGTATTTGTCTCATGCTTTTGCTGTGGTCCCGGTGTCTCTCTTGTAAAACTGCTTCCAGGAAAAACATTCTAAATATTATAAGGCCCTTAAGAAAATATTTAACCTGAAATTGACCAAACTCCATCACAAAGAAGCAGGTCATATGAACTAGGAATTACACCTAAGGTATTTATCCTTGAAGAAATAGAACCAGTGTTCAAGTACAGCCTTTAAATTGAATACCATAAAAACTAAAAAAAAAAAAAAAAAAATTGAATAAAATAAGAATCTTATGGCATGTGTCAGGGGAAACAAACTGCAACCTTGCTTACTCACACCATGGAGGATCTTTCAGCAGTGAGAAGTCACCATGTAATTGCAGTATTCACAATTCACACCATGGATGACCTTTGATCAGGGGTCAGTTAACATATGTCTCTCTTGGTAGAAAAAGACAATCTACAAGCTCTGAGAACATGTGAGTATATTTACATGAAACTCTCAAACTGATTATGTTAATTAGAACTTCCCAGGAATGAGTACTGTTAAAAAGATAGTTGTGGCTCTAATGAGACAGCGTTATGAGTTGCGTTATAGGAATATTCAATTGTATTTACACCCAAAATTTCATATAATTTACATATATGAACATACAGACACTTGGTCAAATGTTCTTATTGTGAATAGTCATCACACATTCTCGGCTACGCTGGTGTGATAATGTGTTACACCTTTCTTGGGAGATATGTTGAACAAACCTTAATGAAAACATACAAACTTTTTCTTTATGCATGTTAATTCAAGTTTATCTGATAATCAAATGCTTAATATGGCTGCACAAAGTAATAAATTCTTTTTACTGATTGTTCTTGAAGAAGTATTTGGGCAGTATGTCCACAGTACTGTTTCAAAGTTTATTTCCAAAATAGAAACTATAATGAAACAAAATATGTTATAGAACACTTAAATATTTGTTGGGCCATTCAATTATCCAGGCCAATAGATTTCATGGTGGACTGATTAATATTTTCACATGTCTGCTCCTTTTTTCTTTCCAATTGTTATGACCTTTGGGCTAGGGACAGATTTGGCCAAATAGGGCCTTAAATAATTAAGAGATGAGACTTGAAGTGTCTTGCTTGGCTTGTCACATATTCCAGTGTCCTTGGCCCGTGGAATACATGTCATAAGATTTGAAAAAACAAGAAAAAAACCTCAGCCAAACAAGGGTGAACCAGCCTTAGATCAAATGAACATTAGGTATACCACATACAGAGAGAGAGAGAGAGAGAGAGAGAGAGAGAGAGAGAGAGAGAGAGAGAGGTATTAATTCATATTTACTAACCATTTAATTTAGAGTAATTAGTTATGTAAATTTATTGTGATTAAAGCTTTAAAAGAATGAAAAATAAGGACTATATACAGCAGACAATCTTACTGAGATTACAATTTATATAAAACTGAACATGAAGTAGAATTGTGGAGAAACGTGAGCAGTGTGTGATTACTTGACATAGCTTAAGTACAAATCTCAAAACATATTTTCTTCTTTTCTCTCATTATTTTGTTTTTGTTTTTGCTTTTGTTTTTTATTTTCTATTGTCAAATTCAGAGGGTTTCACTTTGAAAATCAATTTGGCAGTTTCTCAGAAAACAGGGAATAGTTCTACCTCAAGACTGACCTATAGTACTCCTGGCCATATACCGAAAAGATGCTCCAATATCCCATAAAGACACTTGCTTAACAATGTTCATAGCTGCATTATTCATAATTGCCAGAAACTAAAACAACCTAGATGACCCTCAACTAAAGAATGGGTAAAGAAAATGTGATATAACTACACAATGGAATACTACTCAACCATTAAAAATAAAGACATCATGAATTTAGCTGGTAAATGGAGGGAACTTGAGAATATCATACTGAGTGAGGCAAAGGACATGCATGCTATGTACTCAATTATAAGCTGATATTAGCTATAAAATGCATGTACTATGTTATACTCCACCGATCCAAAGAAGCTATACAAGAAGGAAGGTCCAATCTTGACTCTTACTTAGAAGGGGGAAGAAAATAGTCATAAGAGTTAGATGGAAGGAGGGAACTGGGTTGGGGGAGGGGGGGATGGAGAATGGGAGGTTCACGATCAGGTGTGGGGAAGGACAGGAGTGATGGGTAGATGGCCGTGCAAATGAATGGAAATCTACAACTGAGGGGGGTGAGTAGTTGGGGGCATCTCTTGGGATAAGGAACCTGGGATAAGAGAAGTACCCAAGAACCAATGGAAGTGACTTTAGCTGTGACTCACTACATTGACATATGTAACCTCAATGGGCTAACTCCTGCAGCTAGGCAGGAAACCTGGTAGAGTGACAGGGACCCCAACCAACCCACAAAACTTTCAATCCCAAATTTGTCCTGTTTACATGTAATGTAGGCAAGAGGGATGAAGCAGAGACTAAGGGAATGGCCAATCAATTAACCAGCCCAACTTGAGACCCATCCCACAGGCAAGCACAAATCCCTCTATGATGCTTGCATACTGGAGCAAGTTGTCCTCTGAAAGGATCCATCAAACAGCTGACTCAGACAGAAACAGAAATCCACAGCCAAACAGTGGATGGTGCTTGGGGTCTCTTATGGAAGAACAGAAGGAAGGATCGTGGCTCAGAAGTGGATAGGAACTCCACAGGAAGACCAATAGGGTAAACAACTTGGATCCTTGGGGCTCTGAGAGATTGAAGCACCAACCAAAGAACATGCATGGGCTGGACCTAGGGCTCCCTGTACATGTGTAACAGATGTGCAGTTTGCTCTTCACGTGGGTACTAAAAAAATGGAAAGGGTGTTGTACTGGCTAGTTCTGTGTGTCAACTTGACACAAGCTGAAGTTATCACAGAGAAAGGAGTTTCAGTTGAGAAAATGCCTCCATGAGATTCAGCAGTAAGGCATTTTCTCAATTAGTGATCAAGGGGGGAGGGTCCCTTGTGAGTGGTGCCATCCCTGAGCTGGTAGTCTTGGGCTCTATAAGAAAGCAGGCTGAGCAAGCCAGGAGAAGCAAACAAGCAAGCCAGTAAGTTACATCCCTCCATCACCTCTGCATCAGCTCCTGCTTCCTGACCTGCTTGAGTTCCAGTCCTGACTTCCTTTATTGATGAAAAGCAGCATGGAAGTGTAAGCTCAATAAACCCTTTCCTAGCCAACTTACATCTTGGTCATGATGTTTGTGCAGGAATAGAAAACCCTGACGAAAAAAAATTGGTACCAGTTTAGTGGGGTATTCCTGTGACAACCTGACCATGTTTTGGGGAAGACTGTGAAAGAACTTTGGAACATTGGGCAAGAAGATCCATTCGGTGTTAAGTGCTTTTTGGGATGTTGTCTAGGAGCTTGGAATATAATGATGAGAACAGTGCAGAAGATGGAGGCCTGACTTGTAAAATTTCAGAGGGAAGATTATAGACTCTTATCAGGGTCATTGCTATTCTGACTGTGAAGATTCTGTAGTTTTGGTTAGCTGGGGCTGAAGGATCAGCTGTGAATTACAAGATACCACAACTACTAAAGCAAAACCATTGCATTGCATTGCTGGTTGACTGGAGCTGGGAAATTGGCAGTGACTGAGAGGAGACCAGCATTATTGGGGTGAAACCTTCTGAGAAGTGTTTTCTGAAAGCACAGAGGCTGCGTTCCAGAGATAGCCAGGGTTGTACCTTGTGCTGTGGCTGGACTTGGTAATGAATAAGAGTTACCCAGGTGGTAGTGGTTTTGAAGGCATGAAGGAGTCATGAAGAGCAGCTGAGGCCTGGGCTCTGTGAGAGGCAGCAGAAGGCCATTGGTGGTGAAGGTGCAGCCTAAGTAGCAATTGATGGCCCAGGACTGAAGGGGTCATGCAAAGGAGGTAAGGCTTGAGACCATGGTAAAGCCTAGTTGCAGCAGAAGACAGCAGTGTTTTGGAAATATCAGTACCATGCGATGACCACCAAGAATAGCAGCAGAAGTGGAGTACAGGCATCTGGAGCCATGTGTGCTACAAAGGGCAGAGCTGGAGAAGTGACTCAAGCTCTTGGAGGAATCCAGAAGATGGTGAGTAGATCCCAGACATTGGACCATTGGAGTTTGATTTTGCTTTAGATTGTGACTGTGGCCTGATATTTTTTCTTCTTGAAAGTATTTTAGTGGAACCCACAGT
>CM052704.1:30516756-30534333 GCA_028551405.1 Uromys caudimaculatus | reverse complement strand
ACATAATACTACCTGAGGACCCAGCTATACTTCTCCTGGGCATATACCCAGAAGATGCTCCTACATGTAATAAAGACACATGCTCCACTATGTTCATAGCAGCCATATTTATAATAGCCAGAAGCTGGAAACAATCCAGATGTCCCTCAGCAGAGGAATGGATACAGAAAATGTGGTACATCTACACAATGGAGTACTACTCAGCTATTAAAAACAATGACTTAATGAAATTTGCAGGCAAATGGATGGAAGTTGAAAATATCATCCTGAGCGAGGTAACTCAGTCACAAAAGAAGGAACATGGTATGTACTCACTGATAAGCGGATATTAGCCCAAAAGTTCAGAATGCCCATTTCACTTTACAGTAACCGCTGGACTGAGATGGAGGAGTTGGAGAAAGGTCTGAAGGAGCTGAGGGAGTTTACAGCCCCAAGGAGGGAGCAACAGAGTCAATCGGCCTGAACCCCCGTTCCCCCCGGTCATCCTGGAGTTTGGACCACCAACCAAAGAATATACATCTGTGGACCCATGGTTTGGACCACATATGTGGCAGAGGATGGCCTCGTTGGCCATCAGGGAGAGAGGAGAGGCCCTTGGGCCTGAGGGTGTCAGAGGCCGCAGTAAAGGGGAATGTCAAGGTGGGAATGTGGGAATGGGTGGGCAGGTGTGTGGGAGGTGGAATTCCCTCATAGAGGCGGGGAGGGGGAAGGGATAGGGGGTTTCCAAAGAGGAGACCTAGAAAAGGGGAAACATTGGAAATGTAAATAAAGTATCAAAAATAAAAATAAATAAATAAATCTTTTAAAATATTAAAAAAAAAAAAAAAAAGATGACTGAAAAAGGCTAAAATCAACAGAGTGACCTAGAAAGGACACCTTCCATATTGTTTAACTGTCCACAGGCTGTGCCATGAGCTCTATGTCATCCATGCTGGGTTAGGCTTTTGCTAATAATGCTGCTTTTGACCCATTTCTGCTCCTATCACCCATATTCCTGTCAGTAATCTGAATAAAAAAGATTGGTTCATGAAAAAAAAGTTTTCATGTGGATTAGATATAAGGTAAGTATGACCACATTAAAGGTATTGGTCAATATTTGTTCTTACTTCTACCTTGTGAATTTGGTGAGTAATGACATTAATTCTTTGTTGAAAGATAGGAAGAATTTTTAGGGAAAACCATATGGCATAGAGGCTTTTGGTTCTTGTTTGTTTTTTGTTTGGGAAACTTTTAATTATGACTTCAGTTTCATTAAATATTATAGGCATGTTTAAATTGGTAATATGATCTAGATTTAACTTTGGTATGTAGTATTCTTTAAAAATTATATATCTTTTATGTTATATAATCTAATGGAGTACAAGTTTTTAAATTATATCATGATTCTATAGATTTCTTTGTTGTCAGTATTATTATTCCCCCATTTCATTTCTTTTTCTTTTTCTTTTTTTTAAGATTTCAAAATTTTTCTTTTATTTATTTTTTTCTTTTATTGGATATGTTTTTATTTACATTTCAAATGTTATCCCTTTTCCAGATCTCCCCTCCAGAACCCCCCTATCCCATCCCCCTTCCCACTGCCTCTATGAGGGTGCTACCCCATCCACCCACCCACTCTTCCTTCTACCCTAGCATTTCCCTACACTGGGGTATTGAACCCCCAAAAGATCAAGGGCCGCTCCTCCCACTGATGTCCAATATCATGGCACATATGCGGCCAGAGCCATGGGCCCCTCCATGTGTACTCTTTGGTTGTTGGTCCAGTCCCCGGGAGCTCCAAGGTATCTGGCCAGTTGACAATGTTGCTTGCAAAACCCCTCAGCTCCTTCAGTCCCTTCTCCAGTTCCTCTATCGGGAACCCGGATTTCAGTCCAATGGTTGCCTGCTAGCCTCCACCTCTATTTTTGTCAGGCTCTGGCAGAACCTCTCAGGAAACAGCCATATCAGGCTCCAGTCACCAAGCACTTCCAGGCATCCGCAATGGAGCCCAGGTTTGACGACTGTATATGGCATGGATCCATGTATCACCAGGTGGGGCAGTCTCTGGATGTTCTTTAGTCTCTGCTCCACACTTTGTCTCCATATTTCCTCCTATGAATATTTTGTTCCCCCTTCTAAGAAGCACTGAAGCTCCTTGGAGCTGAGGGGGTTTGCAACCCCATGGAGGGAGCAACAGTGTCAACTGGCCAGGCTCCCGGTGCTCCCGGAGACTGGACCACCAACCAAAGAATACATATGGAGGGACCCATGGTGCTGTCCACATATGTGGCAGAGGAGGGCCTTGTTTGCCATTAGTGAGAGGAGAGGCCCTTGGGCCTGAGGGTGTTAGATGCTCCGTATAGGGGAATGCCAGGGAGGGAAGATGGGAGTTGGTGGGTAGGTGGGGGGAGTATCCTCATAGACGCAGGGGGAGGAGGAAATGGGATATTGGAGTTTCCAAAGGGGAGACCTGGAAAGGGGAAAACATTTGAAATATAAAAAAAGTATCAAAAAAGTAAAATGTAAAAGAAGAAAGAAGAATAAAAAAAGAAGAAGAAAGAAGGAGAAAGAAGAGAAGAAGAAGGAAGAAGAAAGAAGGAAGAAGAAAGAAGGAAGAAGAAAGAAGAAGATGAAGGAAAAAGAAGAAGAAGAAGAAGAAGAAGACGAAGAAGAAGAAGAAGAAGAAGAAGAAGAAGAAGAAGAAGAAGAAGAAGAAGAAGAAGAAGAAGAAGAAGAAGAAAGAAGAAGGAAACAGGAGGAGGAGGAGGGGGAGGAGGAGGAGGAGGAAGAAGAAGAGGAAGAAGAAGAGGAAGAGGAAGAGGAAGAAGAAGAAGAAGAAGAAGAAGAAGAAGAAGAAGAAGAAGAAGAAGAAGAAGAAGAAGAAGAAGAAGAAAAAAAGCAGAAGAAGCAGAGCAGCAGCAGCAGCAGCAACAGCACTGAGGCATCCACACTTTGTTCTTTCTTCTTCTTGAGCTTCATATGGTCTGTGAATTTTATGTTGGGTAATACGAGCTTCTGGGCTAATATCCATTTATCAGTGAGTGCATACCATGTACATTCTTTTAGACTAGGTTACCTCACTCAGGATTATAGTTTAAAGTTCCATCCATTTTTCCTAAGAATTTCATGAAGTCATTGTTTTTAATAACTGAGTAGTATTCTATTCATTTGTAATTTGTTAATCTGTTTTTTTTTGCCTTTTAATTAGTTTGTATACAGGTTTATAAATCTTATTGACATTTTCAGTCCAGTCTCTGTTTTATTGATTCATTTTATTTTATTTTTTAGTTATTATTTTATTGACTTTAGCCCTGAGTTTGTTTCATGCCATCTATCTCTATGATATATGATTTATTCTTTTTGTTTCAGATCTTTTCATGAGGTTACTCAGTCCTTTTAAATCTGCCTTGTTTTCCATAAATCTAGGTATGTTGTATGTTCATGTTAATTATGTTGTAGAAATCTTTTAATTTCATTTTTGACCTATTTATTCATCCAATAGTAAGTTTTTCAGTTCCCAATAGTTTATAATATTTCTGTCATTTCTGTTGTTGCTATGCTTTAATTCGTGTTGGTCAGATAAGATGCAGGGCATTATTTGAAGTTTCTTGTATCTGTTGAGAAAAGCTTTGGCTTGAGCATGTGGTCAATTCTGGTGAAAGTTCCATGAGATACTGAGAACAAAGTATATTATTTTGTATTTGTTTGAGATGTTCTATAAATATTTGTTAGAACTTTTTATTTATAATATCAGTTAATTACAGTATCTGCTGATGTTTTGTCTGGATTATGTTGATTGGTGAGAGTGGAGTACTGAAGCCTCTTACTCTTTGTATGTAATGGTCAATATTGCTATTCATAATCTGAAATAAAAACCATTAGTCTTCTCTCTTTTCATTTAAAAACTGAATCATAAAATATAATCTAACTTAATAAAACATTATATAATCATTGATCTATGAAAATACCACAACAAAACAAATTTCTTACTATTTTATTTCTGAGCAAGTTTGTGTATTATTAATTTTAAGTGTATTTCAAAAGACTTTAGCAATAGATTTCATATTTTTATAAACATATATTTCTGTAGCGCTTCACTAATTTTCAAATTTTCATGCATATGTGCACAGTTCCTAGCACAGAATTTCAGCTTTTAATTATCATTTTCTGACATGAAAGTTGGTTTCTTTTTTCTTTTATTAAACTGTTGTCTGTGTGAAATACTGAATCATTGAATGAACATATAGAACAAACCTTGAAGGACCTAACTCAATTGTATATTCAGCTTTTCCCCTATTATATGATACTTCAACACTTCATTCAAAACTGAACATTCATTACAAGAACTTTGAAATATTTATTTATAGATTTTTTGAAAAAAATTTCTGTACCACATTTTTTTTTCAAAATGTCATCTTTTAATTTGTCGCAAATGTTCCTAAGGAGTTTCACAGCACTGCATGTGGTAGGGTAGAGACTGACCAGATTTGATGACTAATAGAGCATACACCTGAACAAACAGTACACGACAAAAACCAAACAATGGGGTTCGAGGAAATCATGTGCCTTAGTGTTCCAAGCGCTTAAAATTAATTCTTATTGATAACACCATTTATGCTCAAGATGAATGGAAATAATATCTTGAATTTTCACCTACTAAATTAAAATAAATGTAATATTTTAGATTTTAAAAAATGACTAAGGCAGGTTTGACAGTATGTGTTTGCTGACAATGGAATCACAAGAAGCAAAACACACTATGCTTCAATACCAGGCTCTGAGGGATGTTTGATACTGTATTACCATTATTTTTGCTTTGTTCTTTCTTTTTATTTAGATATTTAGATTATGACTTACAGATAGTGATAAACAATGTAGTGATATAAAGAAACAGCAGGCATAGCTTTGATGATAGAATTTTTGGCAGATACTTTTTAAGCAGATTTCAGATAGACTGGAAAAAAATTAAAATGAAAATAACTTAAAGAAAAATCCATGTAATTATCTCATTCTGCATCTAAGTAATGTCTCATAGAGACGACGACATACTGTTAATTCCATATCCAAGGGCATATAAATTTCACCTTAAAACTCAGACTTAGATCAGGTAATTTTCCATATTCATGTCTTCATTTCTCTGTCTATTTCATGTTTTGAATCATATGTATATATATATATATATATATATATATATATATATATATATATATATGATAGTGACTTGGAAAGTCATATATGCCTCAATATGACCTTGAAGTCTCTGCTACCTACTTTCCGAATTCTAGGATTAGAGTGATGAACTACAAAAATCATAATTAATCATTTGGTACTGTAGCTTAGATATATAACTATTTTTCACAATAGATTTATTGTTTTATATATATATATATGACTTTTAAATTTTAAAAATTGAACAAAGCAATTGTTGACTGTGATTAAATTGCCAGTGATATTAAAGTAAAATATATGCTATTATAGTGGAAATAAGAACTATAATTACTTGCTAGTTTGCACACAAAAATTCTATACATATAGCAGCCTGGTCAAAATAACAAGACATAAACAGATAGACGTAGGAGGCACACAACTCCAGGTTGATCTGGTGGTTGATGGCAGCCTCCGAGTCCTGGTAGTAGTTCTGATGCACTTGCAAGGGAGATGCAGTGGTCATGGTGGTGGTGGGGCGAGGCACGGTGGCAATGCTGGAGCATCGGAGTGAAGAAGTTGCAGGGGGCTAGGACTCCAAACGGTTGGTGGGGGTCGGAGGGGTCGAGCACCCAGTTCTGTTCAAGCACTGTTGAAGCAGGAAATCATGGCGATTCGGCGAGAACATCTCTAGAATGAAGGTCTTAAAGCCCACAACCACAGTGACATACCTGCGCCAAGAAGACCACACCTAACCTAATAGAGACATATCTTCTAATAGTGCCATTCTCTGGGCCAAGCGTTTATAAACCATCACAATATATATTCATCTAACATTTCAGTCTTCTGCTTTAGTTCAGATGGGTGAGCAGCTGAAGGAGCAGTGACTGTTCAGGTTCAGTCTTATAATATAACATTTTAGGATGGAAACATGAGAGTTGTTACAGATTGTCATGAAAGTTTGGTTGGATTTTCTAGTTAGATAAATTCACTGTCCATTGTCAACAATTGAATCATGCAGCAGATATTTACACAGAATAATATAAAAGATTAACACCTGCTAGCTGACTAGCAAGATCTTAGAGACTGCTGTGCTCTAGAATATTTTCATGTAATATTTACTTCAGTACACTCTAAATATGTGCATGAACTAGTCTACAGCTAGTAAGAAGCTTTTTTTAAGGGAAGAATATGTACCATAGAAATAGACTGTTAATGGCTCTCTTACAGGAAAAAAAAATCAATGTGGAACACTTCAGTAGACCCAGTGCCCTGATTTCAATAACCATGATGGGACTCCCATAGTTTGTAAAGTAAAAAGAAAGGATAGCACCAATCAACTGAGTTAATTAGTATATAATATGGGGTTGGAGAGAGAGAGTTCAGTGAGTAAGGAAGCATACTTCTCTTGAACAGGACTGAAATTAAGTTACAAGCCCCCACAAAGTTGCTCAAAACGGCCTGCTGCTCCATCTCCAGTTCATCCAATATTTTCTTCTAGACTCTGTATATATATCCCTATACAGACAAGCATACAAAGACACATGGTCACACATATATGCACACACACAGAAACAAACATGAACACAAACACAATTTAAAAGCATGAAATTAGTAAAGCATATGAAATAACAAGAAAGATATCTGATCAGCAAAGAAGTTTGTGAAATACATAGATCAGACAATCTTTCAAATTTTTACACACCATTAAGATGATGGTTTATTTATTTAAGTAACAAAATATCTCCATGCTTGGTGAAGAAAAAAATATTAAATTGCATTGTCAAAAGAAATTGATTATGGCCCTTATACATTCAAATGTTGGAACTTTTTCATAAAAATATACTTCACTAAATAAAGGGAAATAGGAATGTTTAAAGAAAGCTGCAAATCTATATGAAACATGTATGTATGATATACATCTTCCTGTTTTCTCTTAAGAGAGCCTATGATTTACTGGAGCAAGTTAGAGCTGAAAATCAAAATAACATTGACTGCTACAGTATCACTTAACACTAACTGTGAAGTGATTCAGTTTTCTTGAACACAGAATGTAATAATGCTTATTAACCAAACCCTGGGCTTATGACGGTCACATGATGCTTTTTATTCTGTTATTGTACTATAGACTTGTAGAATTTACATAGTTAAAATGGCCATCCTACCAAAAACAATCTAAAGATTCAATGCAAACCCCATCAAAATCCCAACACAATTCTTCAAAGACATGGAAAGAGCAATTCTCAAATTCATGTGGAAAGGTAAAAAACTCAGAATAGTAACAACAATTCTTAACAATAAAAAGCTTCTGTGTGAATCAGTATCCCTGACCTCAACCTATACTACAGAGCCATAGTGATAAAAGCACATGGTATTGGTACAGAGAAAGACAGGTTGATCAATGGAATAGAATTAAAGACCCAGAAATGAAACCACACTTATAAACACTTGATATTTGATGAAGATGTCAAAAATACAATGGAAAAAGAAAGCATCTTTAATAACTAGTGCTGGTCTAACTGGCAGTCTGTATGTAGAAAAATGAAAACAGATACATATTTGTCAACTTGCACAAGGCTCAAGTTCCAAGTGGACCAAAGATCTCAACACTAATAGAACACTCATTGGCACGGGCAGAAATTTCCTAAACAGAACTTCAATGGCTTGGGCTCTAAGACCAAGAATGGATAAATGGGACCTCATGAAACTGGAAATCTTCTGTAAGGCAATGGAAATAGTCAATAGGACAAACCTACAACCTACAGACTTGGAAAAAATCTGTACCAACCCTACATCAGATAGAGAGCTAATATACAAAACATATAAAGAACTCAAGAAGATAACCACCCAAAACCAAACAACACAATTTAAAAAATGAGGTATAGAACTAAATAGAGAATTCACAACAGAGGGATCTGGAATGCCTGAGAAGCACATAGAGAAATGTTCAAAGTCCTTAGTGATCAGAGAGATGTAAATTCAAATGACCCTGAGATTCCACCTTACATCAATAAGAATGGCTAAGATCAAAAACTCAGGTGACATCACATGCTGGCTAGGCTGTGGAGAAAGAGGCAGGCTCCTCCATTGCTGGTGGGATCGCAAACTGGTACAACCACTCTGGAAATAAAACCGGAGGTTTCTCAGAAAATTGGAATTAGATCTATCTGAAGACCCAGCTATACCACTCTTGGACATATACCCATAAGATGCCCCGCCATGCCACAGGGGCACATGTTCCACTATGTTCATAACAGGCTCATTTGTGATAGCCAGAAGCTGAAAACAACCCAGATGTCCCACAAAGGAAGAAAAGATACAGAAAATGTGGTTCATTTACACAATGGAATATTACTCAGCTATTAAGAATGAGGACATCATAAGTTTTATAGGCAAATGGATAGAATTAGAAAATATCCTGAATGAGGTAATTCAGACCCAAAAGATATGCATGGTATGTCCTCACTAATAAGTGGATATTAGCCAAAAACGTACAGAATACCCAAGACACAACCAACAGGACTCAAGAAGGTTAGCAAGTAGAAGTACCCAAGTGAGGATGCCTCAGTCCTACTTGGGAGGGAGAAGAAAGCAGTCACAGCGGGCAGAGGAGGGAGGGACCTGGGTGAGAGAGGGAACAGGAAGGAGAAGGGGAGAACATGATCAGGCAGTGTGTGGGGGAAACAGGACTGAAGCACTGAGGGCCAGCAGAAGGAATGGAAACAGACAACCTCGGGAGGTAGGAGGTTGGGGGAACCCTCTAGACTGTACTGGAGACTGAGATTTGAGAGACTCTGAGGACTCAACGGGAGGGGGAACTTGTAGCATCCACCTCCAGTGGAGGGATAGGGCATCAAGTGGAGGGATTGGTTTGCTATCCCACAGTCAAAAGCTCTGATCCAGAATTGTTCCTGTCTGAAGGAACTGCATGGACAAAAGTGGAGAAGAGCATGAGAGAAAGGAGGTCAAGTGACAGGCCCAAACTGGGATCCAGCTCAAGGGGAGGCCCAGGGACCCTGACACTGCTACTGATGCTGGGGTGTGCTTGCAGACAGGAGCCTAGCATGGCTGCCCTCGGAGAGGCACAACAAGCAGCTGAAAGAGTCCAATGCAGATAATTGGATCCAACCAATGGACAGAAGTCGAGGACTCCTGTGGTTGAAATGGGAAAAAGTTGGAAGAAGCTTAGGAGGTGGGCGGCCCCAACAGTCTCAACTGACCTGGACCCCAAGATCTCTCAGACACTGAGCCACCAACCAGGCAGGCAGCATACACCAGCTGATATGAGACCTCAGACCCATGTACAGCAGAGGACTGCTGGCTCTAGCCTCAGTGAGAAAAGATTAACAAAACCCTCAAGTGATCTGAGGCCCCAGGGAGTGGGGAGGTCTGGTGGGGTACTGCTTGGGGGAAGGGAACATCTCTTGGATATGGGGGGAGGAGGAGGTATAGGATGTGGAACAGTCAAAGGGTGGATGAGGGGGAGGGGGATAAAGTCTGGGTTTATGAAAGTCACATGATGCTTTTTATTCTGTTATTGTACTATTGATATATTTATAAATCCAACTCAAGAATTTATGATTACAATAGAAAGTTTCAGACACAGTTAAATTCTCAGTAACACTTCTGTATGGAATGAGGCATGTTTGTTTCCAGGTAATGGTGAGACTTTCCAAAAGTAGTGAATAGCCACTGAAAGAAAGTAGCTGAAGTCTTTGTAGGAAATAGAGTTTTTAATACATTCCAAACTATGTTAAGGCTGAACTCTCTAGTTAAGTTTCATTTTTGCATTTTTATTGTGATAAATGATAGCACACTAATAGTCATTGGGTAGGAATTGTTCTAGTAACAATTATGTTCTTCCCTTCCGTCTCCATTGCCAGAGAAACATCAGAAGCATGTGGCTCCCTAAACCAATGGGACAATAAATCTTTGTTGGTAAGCCTAGGACCAGATTTGTGGGCAATAACTTCTATTCATCTAACTTAAAGAAGCCCCAGGATATGATCATGCAACATGGTGTTCTCTAGATGGTGTGTCCTGTAGATAGTAAAGATGCAGCTTCCTTGTGCCAGAATGAGAGGTATATTTCACCCCAATTGGGCATCTGAAGTCTGGCAACTGTAGGTCTAGCTGTGTCAGGATTATTCTGCCAGAAAGAAGGAGAGTTGCTGCAGTGTAATTTCTCTTCTACTGAGAATGATACAGAATGGTTCTTGGGTCTGTGGATGCTGAAAGCATCACCAATGTACTTAGTTATATTGCACTGACACACTTATTAAGTGGCTTGTCAAACTGCCAGATCCTGAGTCAGATGAAGAGGCAAAAGGGCTTTCCAGCTGGCTCTGACTGGAAATACTCAAGGACCACTTCATGCCTTGTTCTTATTAGCCTCTGAATGTGATGATGCCTAAACTGCCTGTCTAATCAGGATGATTGATGAAGACTATTGAAGGCTTAGAGGGTGACTCAGAGCTCAAGCTGCTTAGATTTGGGAGAAAGTTTGATACTTCAAGGTGCCAGAAATAACTCTTCACTTGTTATTGAGCCTTGATAAAATTGAATATGTAATGACATGCTATAAGAGAAGAAGCATGTATTCACCACAGGCTCCATTACCCTCAATGATAACTTACTGAGTATTTTCGTGTGGTCGGTAGTGTTATACAGAATTCTAATCGAAAAGCTTCCATTGCCCCGTATACTTACTGCTGTCATTTCTGCTCCCAGATATAGTCTTATTAGGATCCCTTCCAGGTAGTCAACTAAAGAAAACAAATTTGATTCAGAAGTAGAATTTCTCAACTGAACATGGAGTGGGGGGGGGGGTTGTCAAAAATATCTTTGCACAAAGAAAATAGTTAAGACTTGCATTTTGATTAGAATTTATTAAAAGTAAAAATAAGTGGTGGTTCTTTGGAGATAAGGAATGGTTCATTCAAATGAAGGGAACCAGGATACTATGATTTCAAAAGTGGTTCTACAAAGATTAGGAGAAGAACTATAGAAGAACTTATTGAAAAAGACCAGGAGTTAAAGTCTTTTTTAAATGATTTGAGTGTTCATCAGAGAGTCTTACTGGCATGATAAACCATGGAACAGGCTAGCATACCTCAGGGACCTCTTCACATATCCATCTTAACATTAGGTCCATGCATAGAAAGGTCATGGTGGCAAGGGTAAAACAGTGTCAACAGTGTTGACTATTTCACTATAAGACTTACAGAATAGGCTAAATATACTGCCTATAAATTGAAGTTTACATTGCTTGTATGTTGCTACTCAGAAGTCTAAAATTTTCTTTCCATACTATTATAAACAATTATATATATTTTTACTACTGGATCTTTTCTTTCTAGTCTGATTTTGATTAAATCTCACTTTAAATACATTTATTAAATACTTCATTTACCATTTAGTCTTCACAGACATTCATTTTGTCTGAGTGTTTTTTTTTTTTTTTTTTTTTTTTTTGGTTTATTTTGTTTACCAGGTGGTGATGGCACATGCCTTTAATCCCAGCACTCTCGAAGCAAAGGTAGACAGATCTCTGTGAGTTCAGGTTGAACTCTGGTCTACAGAGCAAGTTCCAGGACATCCAAGGCTAAACAAAAAATAACCCTATTGTAAAAAGCAAACCAGAGATAGATAGATAGATAGATAGATAGATAGATAGATAGATAGATAGATAGATAGATAGATAGACAGATAGATAGATAGATAGATTAGATAGATAGGTATGTAGATAGATAGATAGATAGATAGATAGATAGATAGATAGATAGATAGATAGATAGATAGATAGATGATAGAGACAGAGAGACAGAAGGAGAGCTAGAGAGACAAGGAGACAGGAGGAGGGAGGGAGAGAAAGAAAGAGAGAGAGACCTGGAGAGTCAGGCTAGAAGTCTGATCTTGAATAGTGCTCATATATCATCATCACCACCACCACCATCATCCTCACAACCACTATCACCATCATCATCATTTGTATTAGGGAGAACTAGAATACTCAATTTCCAACAATGAATATTTCACTAATTTTCTCTTTACACTATGTTAACCTATTGACATTCTCAGTAAAGGCAAAAGGAAAAGGATATAAAATGAATGCTATAAAATCAGCAGTCTTGAGTATACTGAAGTGGACAAGGATTGTTTAGTTGACCAAGTTTCTTTTTCTTCATTTAATTACATCAATGGGATCAAAACTATCACTATATCAACTAAGTAGCTATTTTTATTCACTTTATAAAAATAACTTTATAAAATTCATATTTTATAACATAATATATGTAAATTAATAAAAAATTTAGTTATACATAATATAAATATGACATCGTGTTATGATATATTTAAGTATAGAGTATTGTTTATTTTCTCCATTAGAGTAGAAGACGAACATATTTTTACCTAGCTAGAACATAATCAAAGAATTTAAAAAAATATTTTGAGGTAATACATGTTGGAAAATAATCTGTTTTATGTTTTACATATTTAAAAAAATTTTCATTGAGATGTGGAATTACTCCATTAAATTGAAACTATCTTTGGGGATGACTGATACTTAGGACATATCAGAAGCAATACTGTGTGATTTTTGAGGCTGTATCCCACAAAGGGGACAGAACATAGATCTGAAATGATGGCTCACTAGGTAAAACAGTTGCTATACCCGAGAGAGAGCATGAAATTGCATCTTCAGAGCACATATAAATGCTGGGTGGTTATGGCTGATCACCTATACTTTTGATATATATGAAGTGGGGCAGAGAATCCTCTAGGACAAGCCATCTAGACACAGTCACAGCAGAAAATCCTTTCACAATGTACAATGTAGAGAGAGATGAAATAACACATTTGATGTCAACCTCAGACTTGTAAAAGCACATGCACACATGCTTGTGCAAATTAATACACATATGTTCACGTATATATGAATCTGAATACATACACACATGCAAAAATAATGTATGAAAAATAAAATAAAGAAGAAAGACTGAGCACTTTCCTTGAACTTAGGAACAGACGCCATGAGCCATTGTTTGCCATGCTACGAGAAAGCCAAAGCCAGATGCATAGAGCAGGGTGGAAATTTATATTCATGACACTGGTTCCATGACAGTCATCTGATAGGAAGATTCTCCCTAATAACCACTCTAGGCAAACAAGCATATAACAAGGCTGTACCAATATTTGAGTTTAACCATGCCTAGATTTAGACAAGAGCCATAGGAAAAATATGTCATTTGACATTACTAGGCTGTTCTATATTTATTTCACAACCACAGACATTGAGACATGGTATTTTCAGGTACCAAGTAACCACAGGTTCAACTGAACTTTATCCAACATCATTCACGATATGGAAACTGGAATATCTTTCAGTTTCTGTATTACAATATAGCTCGGGCATCACATGTGATTTTTGTTCCTATAATTAAATTCCTTTAGGATGTGTATATTTTCCAAAAAATGTCACTATGGCAGTATATTTCTAGATTAGTGACCTTAGTGCTTTCTTTATAATTGTTCTAGAATGGTATTCACATTCCATAGTATTTGTTTCATTTCAAAAAGTTGTGTAATTTAGGTTATTATTAGTGGTTTTCAAGTTTGGCTGCTTCTATCAATGGCTTGATCATCACGTTTCATCTCTCAGTGTAACAATGCCTTTCAAATTGTGCAGTTTGTATTCTCTTACCTGCAGAGATCCCCTTTGGACTCTTCTGACTTCTTGATAGGTTAAAAACAAAATAACTTATCTGTAATATATAAACTCAATAAATGTACATTTTCTTTACTCCCTGTGTTATAACTTCAAGAATGGTAGTAGAGATTTTACTAACAGCATTTTATATTAGTCCCTATCAAATATTTTTATGCTAAGAATTACTTTAACAGAACAAAGTCCAATTGCTACCATGAATTTCGTTAATGTACTGTTTCTACAAAGTTCTGCTCTTTAGAAAGTATAATTTTTAAAGTAGAATATTATGAATAAATATGCTTATTTCCTGTACTTCTAATGCAGTTTTAATAACATGGGTAACTATAAGATTAAAATCAAATGCAGTTGCCTTTTCTGTTTAATAAGACTGTCATAACCTCTTTTCATCTTTTATTACTAAGGTTTATCTTTCATAATCATGTTCAATCCTATGGGTTCAGAATAAAGGATTTGAAGTAGCTAGCACAGGGAAAGTTCATTACAGTAGGGAACAGATAACCAGTATTGGAAAAATAATCTAATAATAGATTACAATCTTGCATTTTAATTTAAATTGACTAAATAGACAAACAGGTCTAAGGATCTTCAAATACCTTTAATATTTGAGAAGGAAAATAATTTGAAGTCAAAATCATGTCATCTTCTTGAAGATGTACTCATTCTTTGCCTCTTCACATTTAATGATAAGTTCTCTCTTTTATGTTACAAGTTTAGCTCTAACGAATGAGCAAACATTGTTCATTTTCTTATGAGGTTTGAGTCTGTATGTTAATGTTTGAAATTCTCTTTTGCTTCCCTAGAACATTTGTGAAAAAATGCCACAAAAGTAGTTTCTGTTTTTTGTTTTACTATTTTTATGCAAATAATAAAAATATAGGGACTATACCTGCCCTACTGAATGAGAAACAGAAAAACCATTATTAAAAATACTAATAGCTATATAAAATGAGCAAAGATGCAAGAACAATTTGAAAATGGCATGGCAGGTTACAAACAATAAAAACAATGAAGAAAAAGAATCCTGTATATTAATCTTCAGAAAATTAGTTATATACAGTATTATTTCCCATTAATTATTTATTCAAATTACATCCAGATTACAGCTCCTCCCCCTCCCAGGCTCCCCTCACATAGCCTTTACCCCATCCTCCCTTCCATTCTCCTCTGAAAAGGTAAGGTCTCCTTGTGAAACAAGTTACCCTAGCATTTCAAATCATTTCAAGTCATTTCATTTGCAAGACTAGGCTATTCTCTCCCGCTAAGGATAGACAAGGCATCCCAGGCAGGTTTCACAAGCTGATAACAAGAGTCAGGGACAGCCTCCAATGCAGTTGTGAGGGGACTTACATGAAGCTGTGATTCTGCTATGTATGTATAGCATGCAAGCATTAGACTTAGCTACTACTAAACATATGGAAATTGTAAGAAGAAATCATAAAACATAAGAGGAATGAATAATTAATTCATTACAACAATGAAACCAAGTATTCTTTTGTTAAAAAAAGATTTATTTATTTATTTATTTATTTATTTTGCATATAAATACAATGTAACTGTCTTCAGACACACAAGATAAGGGCATCAGATCCCATCAAGATGGTTGTGAGCCCCCAACTGATTGCTGGGAATTGAACTCAGGACCTCTGGAAGAGCAGTGCTCTTAACCACTGAGCCGTCTTCCATCTCCCATATATTTCTTAGTGGCAATAATGCTGATAACAGTGAGTGGAAATTTGTTATCCCATTAAAAAGATATCATCAAATCTTAGAAGATGATGGCAAAATAAATTTTATTTTAACATGTATGAAACCTAAGTTGAAAAGGAATTTAATTCTATACTTTTATTTATGTGATAGAAGATGAAGAGCTAAGAAAGTGAAAAAGAGGAGAAAGAAAATAAAAAGACCACTGCGAAACAATCGTAACAGGAAATATTGACAATTACAATGTGAGAAAATCCCAGATAGCTATATTATGCATGATATAATAGGCAGAAATTACAGGCATTGTTTGAATCTAATTGCTTTCATTACAAGGAAAATAGAGTACCAAAATACTCTAGTTTTTAAACAAAAATACAAATGTATTTATGATTTGGTGTTAAATTGGCTCTCTGACTAAAAGTCTTACAAACTAATTGCAGGCTCATTTCCACAGAGAGCAGATTGTGCTACTCAGACCAGCTTTAACCACTTTCTGAAAGCAGAAGGGAAGTGAAGAAATGTTTTAATACAAACTTTTATTTTGAGAGAAAAAAAAAAGCCAGAGAAAAATAGAATTGAGTACATTTAAGTTCTCACCTTTAAAGAATCCTTCTTGTTAGATGGTGTTGGAATTAAACTCAGGCATCAGAAATGATAGCAATTGTCTCAGTTCATGGAAAATTATTTAGATATTAAAATGCTAAGGTTTAAGGTTGATGAGAAACAAACCAAGATTTATTTAATGCATCTTCCATATTAACTAAAATGACAAAGGGTGAGAAATCATTAACAAACTGTAGAAAACATGTCAAATGCCTGAATAGGAATCTGAAGTGCCATTACATGTGATGAATTATAAAGAGCACCTGTTTTGATTAATTAAAACTGATGCTAGTTAAAGTAGTGACATTCTGTGAAGATCAAGAAATTAACAGAGGGACTAAAATGAAGTATATATAATTAAACATTGAAAACTTTTACATCTGTGTTCCTGAACTTGAAGAGAGAAAACACAGAATACAAAGAAAATAGCAAACATACAATAAAGAAAATATACTTAAGATAAAGGTTAATATCAACTCACTGGTAAACAATATCCAGTCTTGAGATGAATCTTAATTTTTGCCTGCATTCAATGTTATGGAAACTGCATTAGGAATTAAATGGCAGATTATTTTAGAAATGCTACATTCCTATATGGGAAGCTTGTATGGGGAGGGAGTCTGTTTTCCTTCTGTCTGATTCAGAGTTCTGACAGCCATGAGATCTACTCAGAATACAAAGGTTTGGACACCATGCTTCTGTTGTTCCTCAGTGCATATAGAACTGCACATGTCCATAGAGTATTCTCAGTTCATTATTGGTGAATTTTTTCATAGGAAGGGAGAAAAGTGTAGGTACTTATAACTTTCACATTGTCTTAAAGAACACAAGTTGAGAAACCATGTGTCCAGAATTTCTGTCAAGGTGAGAAAAGAGGGAAAACCCTTAAAAAGTACAGGCTCTAATCAGAAGTATGGCATTGCCTTAGCCCATTCTGTAATAGTACAACACAATACCACAGATAAGGAATTTGTGAAGAATAGCAACACACTCTTCCATGGATCTCCAAGCCGAGAAAGCCAAAATCAAAAACCTAGCATTTTGAGCAGGCCTCAAGAGCTAAGTAGTTTTCCTTCTGTAAGAATGAGAAAAGAGTAGTACTCCATTGTGTAAATGTACCACATTTTCTGTATCCATTCCTCTGATGAGGTACATCTGGGTTGTTTCCAGCTTCAGGCTATTATAAATATGGCTTCTATGAACATAGTGGAGCATGTGTCTTTATTACATGTTGGAGCATCTTCTGGGTATATGCCCAGGAGAGGTATAGCTGGGTCCTCAGGTAGTATTATGTACATTTTTCTGAGGGTCCGCCAAACTGATTTCCAGGGTGGTTGTACCAGCTTAAAGTACCACCAACAGTGGAGGAGTGTTCCTCTTTCTCCACATCTTCGCCAGCATCTGCTGTCACCTGA
>CM052704.1:30489446-30516256 GCA_028551405.1 Uromys caudimaculatus | reverse complement strand
AGTTCCCGGGTTTCGGCACCATTTGTCCGGCGCACTGTTTGGTCTCGCCAGCAAGAACCCACGCGGACACACGGATCCTTCTGCAGCAATGCGTTTAATGCATAATGAAAAGAGGAAAGACCCCGGGGCCCCAGAATGGCGCTGTTATATAGCCCCGAGGCAGCGTGCTCTCCACTGGTTGGTGTGCCCCGGGAGTGGGCGGTGATAGTCATGTACACCCATAATGCGCTTCGGGGGTTTTCCCGCGCTTCGGGGGTTTTCCCGCGCTATCCGTAAGTTTCCTTAGAGCGACAGCTGAGGTCAGCGCCATCTTGTAATGGCGAATACTCTAGCCGCTCCTTACAAAATACAAAGAAATTAAGAAAAAGGACATTATACAAATACACATAAAATACACATATAACAGTATGAATCTGTGTATTTGTATATATGTATTAATGTATTTAGATGTATGTCTTTTGGTCTCCAAATGAAAGTAGTCTCTTATTAGTTGCAGTTTATGTCATTTCCTTTTCCACGACACAATGATTCTCAGACAAAGACAGTATCTCTTAGTTGGCAGATATTCAAAGTTTACAGGGTTCATGTTTTTAGGATTTTGGGGGAATGTGCTTTGTTAAATATGTGAAGTTTACAATTATTTTATAATTAGTTAGCAATATAACATTATATTATGCTCCCTTAAAAACATATAATAGCCAGGCAGTGGTGGCGCATGCCTTTAATCCCAGCACTTGGGTGGCAGAGGCAGGTGGATTTCTGAGTTCAAGGCCAGCCTGTAAGTATCACCAACAGAATACAAGAAATAGAAGAGAGAATCTCAGATGTAGAAGATACTGTAGAAGAGATTGACACAATTGTCAAAGAAAATTCAAAACATAAAAAACTCTTAACCCAAAGCATCCAGGAAATATAGGACACAATAAAAAGACCAAATCTAAGAATAATAAGAATAGAGGAGAATGAAGATTCCCAGCTCAAAGGACCTTAAAATGTCTTCAACTGAATCATAGAAGAAAACTTCCCCAACCTAAAGAAAGAGATGACCCTAAAGGTAAAAGAAGACTACAGCACAGCAAATAAATGGGACCAGAAAAGAAAATTCTCTCATCATATAATAATTAAAACATTAATCCCACAGAACAAAGAAAGAATATTAAAAGCTGCAAAGGGAAAAGGGCCAAGTAACATACAAAGGTAGACCTATCAGAAATACACCAGACTTTTCAACAGAGACCATGCACCAGAACAGCCTGGTCAGAGGTCAGGCAAACTCTAAGGGAACAATAATGCCAGTCAAGACTACTATAGCCAGTAAAACTTTCAATCAACATAGATGGAGAAATCAAAATATTCCAGGACAAAACCAAATTCAAACAGTAGTATATATCTACCAATCCAGACCTCCAGAGGATTCTAGAAGTAAAACTCCAACACATACTAAAGAAAAGACAAGTATTAAGTATCTCGCAACAAAGCCAAAAGGAGAGAACCATAAGCACATAGGCCACCTATAAAAACAAAAATATTAGGAACCAATAGTCATCTGCCTTTAATATATCTCAATATTAATGGACTCAACTCACACATGAAAAGACATAAGCTAACAGACTATATATACAAAAAAATCCAGCATTTTGCTGCATACAAGAAACACACTTCAATAACAAAGATACTCATTATCTCAGAGTAAAAGGACGGAAAAAGGTATTCTAAGCAATGGTCCCAGGAAACAACCTGGAGTTGCCATCCTAATATCTAATAAAATAGACTTTCAACCAAAAGTTTTCAAGCATGATGAGGAAGGACACTTTATATTCATCAAAGGGAAAAATCCACCAACAAGAAGTCTCAATTCTCAACATCTATTCGCCAAATGCGAGGGCATCCACATTCATAAAAGAAACTTTACTAAAGCTCAAAGCACACATCACGTCTCCCACAATAGTGTGAGACTTCAAAACCCCACTCTCAGAATTGAACAGATCATGGAAACAGAAACTAAACAGAGGCACAGTGAAACTAATAGAAGTTATGAACCAAATGGATTCAACAGATATTTATAGAATATTTTTTCCTAAAACAAAAGAATATACCCTCTTCTCAACACTTCACGCTACCTTCTGTAAAACTGACCATATAATTGGTCACAAAACAGGCCTCAACACATACAAGAACATTGAAATAATCCCATGCATCCTATCAGATCAACATGGACAAAGGCTCGTCTTCAATACCAACAAAAACAATGGAAAGCCCACATACACATATAAGCTAAACAGTGCTCTACTCAAAGGTAACATGGTCAAGGAAGAAATAAAGAAAGAAATTAAAGACTTTTTAGAATTTAATGAAAATGAAGAGACATCATACCAAAACTTATGGTACACAATGAAAGCAGTGCTAAGAGGAAAACTCAGCTCTAAGTGCCTCCAAAAAGAAATTGGAGAGAGCATATACTAGCAGATTGAGAGCACACCTGAAAGCTCTAGAACAACAACAACAAAAAAGCAAATAAACACAGGAAGGGGTAGACAGCAGGAAATTATCAAGCTCAGGGCTAAAATCAACCAAGTAGAAACAAAAATAACTATACAAAGAATCAACAAAACCAGAAGTTGGTTCTTTGAGAAAATCAACAAGATAGATTAACCCTTAGCCAGACTAACCAGAGGGCAAACAGAGAGTATTCAATTTATTAAAAAAAAAAAAAAAAAAAAAAAAAAAACAGTCCCAGATGGGTTTAGTGGAGAATTCTATCAGTCCTTCAAGAAGACCTAATACCAATACTCTTCAAACTATTCCACAAAATAGAAACAGAAGGAACACTACCCAATTCTTTCTATGTAGCCACAATTATGCTTCTATCTAAACCACACAAAGACCAAACAAAAAAAAAAAAAAAAGAAAAGAAAATTTCAGACCAAATTCCCTTATGAAAATTGATGCAAAAATACTCAATAAAATTCTCACAAACCAAAGCCAAGAATACATCAAAATGATCATTCACCACAATCAAGTAGTCTTCATCCCAGGAATGCAGGAATGGCTGAACATATGGTAAACCGTCAATGTAATCTTCTACATAAACAAATTCAAAGGAAAAATAAAAACACATGATCATTCATTAGATGCTGAAAAAGCATTTGACCAAATTCAAAATCCCTTAATGTTAAAAGACTTGGAAAGACCAGGAATTCAAGGCACATACCTAAACATAGTAAAAACAATACAGCAAAACAGTAGGCAACTTCAAGCTAAATGGAGAGAAACTTGAAGCAGAGAAGCACATAAAGAAATGTTCAACATCCTTAGACATCAAGGAAATGCAAATCAAAACAATCTTGAGATTCCACCTCACACCAGTCAGAATGGCTAAGATCAAAAACTCAGGTGACAGCAGATGCTGGCGAGGAAGTGGAGAAAGAGGAACAATCCTCCATTGTTGCTGGGATTGCAAGCTGATACAACCACTCTGGAAATAAGTTTGTTGGTTCCTCAGAAAATTGGACATAGTATTATCTGAGGACCCAGATACACCACTCTTGGGCATATACCCAAAAGATTCTCCAACATATAACAAGGACAAATGCTCCACTATGTTCATAGTGGCCTTATTTACAATAGCCAGAAGCTGGGAAGAACCTAGATTTCCTACAACAGAGGAATAGATATAGATAATATGGTACATTTACTCATCTATTAAACACAATGACTTCATAAAATTCTTAGGCAAATGGATGGAACTTGAAAATATCACCCTGAGTGAGGTAATCCAATCACAAAAGAACACACATAGTATGCACTCACTGATAAGTGGATATTAGCCCAAAATCTCGGAATACCCAAGATACAATCCACAGGTCACATAAAGCTCAAGAAGAAGGAAGACAAAAGTGTTGGTTCTTAGATCCTTCTTAGAAGGGGGAATAAAATACTCAGGAGAGCAAATAAGAAGGCAAAGTGTAGAGCAGAAACTGAAGGAAAGCCCATCCAGAAACTGACCCACCTGGGGATCGATCCCATAGAGAGCCAATAAGCCTAGATACTATTGTGGATGCCAAGAAGTGGTTGCTGAAAAGAGCCTGATATAGCTGTCTCCTTAGAGTCTCTGTCAGAATCTTCCAAATACAGAGGCAGATGCTCACAACCAACTGTTGAACTTAGTGCAGGGTCCCCCATATAGGAGTTAGAGAAAGGACTGAAGGAGCTAAAGGTGTTTGCAACCCTATGGAAGAACAACAATATCAACCAACCAGATACCCAAGAGCTCCCAGGGACTAAGTCACCAACCAAGGTGTACACATGGAAGGACCTATGGCTCTAGCTGCATATGTAGCAGAAGATAGCCTTGTCAGTCATCAATGGGAGAGACCCTAGGTCCTGTGAAGGTTCGATGGATGTCCCAGTGTAGGGGAATTCGAGGGCGGGGAGGCCGGAGTGGCTCCGTGCGTGGGGGAATACACTTATAGAAGCAGGAGGATGGGGAATGGGAGAAGGTGTTTGGGGGCAGGGGGAAACTAGGAAAAGGGATAACATTTGAAATGTAAATAAAGAAAATATCCAATAAAAAAAACAAAAAACAAAAACAAAAATAAACCAAATAAAACCATATCACATAAATTCATCTCACCTTGCTAAAACAATATTAGAAAATAATATTTTGGAAATATTGCTTCCAAAATTCTACTATAAAAATCTGTCTTCATATATGCAGGATGCAAGGACAACATATAACCTATCAAAGACAAAAGTTATTCATACAGCTGACCCCAGGAGCTTCAACAGAAGGGTGTTGGTATTCTGCAGATTTGCTTAGCATTTCACATAATACAAAAATCATGAGAAAAGTTTAAGTTAAAAATATCATTTATAAAATGCAGAGGAAATAATTTTTCATTCCCTTAATCATTTATGAAAAAATAGCCTACAACTATGACCTTTTGTTGTTTATTCTTTATGTCTGTGTAGAAATGGTTTAGGAAACACTGACAAAGAAGAATGTTGAAAAGGTCAGTGAGGCACACCAACACCATTGCTGCAGAATTAGCAGAAGGTTCACGTTGCATCTTGCTGACATGCCATAGCTACTAGTTGGTAATTACAGCATAACAAGATTAGAAAATAATTTTAAAAAATTTCCATCGAAAACACAATAGATCATTTTGCTCTGTTAACCTGACTGCATTAATTAGAAGCTGACAACAGTCTGATGCTACATAGATGTTAACAACTACAAAAACAGGAGTGAAAAATCACACTAATTAAATAATAAATGGGAGGATACAAGTTTCTAAATGATTTCAGCTCAGAAATCATCATGAAGTCAGAGAGTAATCTTTCTTTCAGAAATTATATATATATAATGACCAGGGCTAGGGATATAGCTTAGTTGATAGATAGATGGCTTAGCATTCTCAGAAACCTGGGTTTGGGCCCCAGCTTCTCATATAACAGTGTAAAGTGGCACAGACATCTTATCTTTACAGGAGAATCAGGTGATCACCTCATCCTCAGGCACATGGTGTGAAGAAGGCTACCTCAATCGTATAAGGTCCTGTCTGTGTGATTGAAACAATAAAGTGAAAACAAACAAGCAACAAAAAGTGATAATCGAACAAAGGAAGTAACAATGGAAGTAAAATTGATTTATTATGAATGGATCTTAGACTTGAGATCAATAGCAAATGTAAAATCTAGCAAAAAGTACTCAGTTACTCCCATGAGATTCATGTCAGTCTTGTGGGATGTAAGTTGGCACATCCTGCCAAGCCATTTGGTATTATAGCCTGCAGGATTCACAGTTGAGTAAGTGGATCATGTTTAACTTCGAGCAGTGCCGACTCCATTGATTAGGACTATCAATTCTAGCTACTAGGGATGGAGCTTCCATGTTCCTATTCTGACTCAATTGTGTAGTATCAAATTTTATATTCAAGTTTTCGTTTCTGACAAAAGAGATGACAAGAGGTTACAACATTTTTGGGGGTCTGGGGGAAAACTACTGATGAACAATTCAGTGAGCAGTGATCCACTAGTCAAACTAAAGACATAACTGGAAATCAATAAGACTCTAGACTTCTTAAGCAAATATATATTTTGATATGACTTCATTTTCATATATGGGTAATAATATGCAACCACGAAATTACGATCTTTTTCTAATAATATTTTTATGACATGCACAGGAATTTTATCTGGCATGAAAAGAAGAGTAGAATAAGCCCAATGCAATTTGGATAATATCATTTATTGGAAGATGATGTATTTTCCTCAAAATCATTAGAATGGATATCCATATATAAATTTGATGCAAGAATGGATTTATAGAATTTAGAAGTATTAAAGAATATTTCTGGATGAGTTGTGACAGAGTAATTTTTTGAACAGATGCATTACTATATAGAAGTAAATTTCTTGAAAATATAAGCAGTCCAAAGTAAAGGGTCTGTCTGTTCCTTTCCCTTGTGATCTAACAACATAAATTCAGCTTTTCTGTAATACAGGCTGTCTCTTTATCTCATCAAAACACTAATTGGCAGGATTTAGAATAAGGAATTAGTAAATAGAAAAGGATCAGAAATAGGGAGAAAAACCAAGAAGGAGCTAGTTTTTAAGTGCATTGTATTCATAATGTTATAATTACTTTGTCAGTCACTATAATTATATTTTCTTGAAGTTTTGCCAATTTAAAATCCTTATCACAATCCTCACAGAACCATAACCATGTTTTTTGCTTAATATTTTTTATAGAAACTTTGTATTTGTCTATGAATTGTCTTCACTATTCCTTCTCCCATTTTCCTGTTATAAAAGAGTTAATAATTTCTAGTTTACATGATATACCAGATAAAGAATATATCATTTGTAAGACATGTGTTAAACTGTGTTCTGATTAATTTCTTTGACAAGTTTCTCCAAATAGGGCATGGAAAATGAAGTGCATGTGTCTTTTTGCACAATTAAAAATAGTTTAGTTTTTATTCCTTCAATAACTCTTGTTTATTTAGGTTGAAGTTATTTTAAACTCTATGAACCTGTGTTAGCTATAGTACAAAGATAATTTTTAAGTTAGACATAACTTATATTGCAATTACCTCTTTATTAACTTAAAATATTCTTTTAAGCATATGTTATAAAATCAGAAAAGAAGATAAATAATCTATAAATATTTTATTTATGTTTTTATTAAGAATGAAAATAACGGTTTTGTTATCTCATGAAGAATATTTCCTATATAATTGCTATCAAGATGAAATTATTTTGACTATTAAACAGATAACTATAAGAAGTTACATAAAACCTGTAAATTTTCTGTATGATTCTGTTGTAAATAATCTGTCTTTTGGGAGAATAACATGTTTGTTTTGAAATTGATTTAAAACAAGTTGAAAGTGTGGATAAATTGTTTTTCCTTAATAGTGAATACAATGGTATTATATGATCCTACTTATATTTTCTTAGCTGTAGTTTTTATACTTGTGATATCTTAATATTACTTTACTGTTACTCATTGAAATATGTTATATTCAATTTACAAAATGAATCTGCAAAGTGTAGTGCTTTATTATTGGTTTTGATGTCCTCTATGCATGTACTTTTAAAAATTCAGTGTTACATTAATGACATCTCTTTTAAATCAAGAAATGGAATAATTTGCAAGTGTAAAAATTAAGCGAGAAAGACATAACCACTTAAACAAAAACTACAACTCAATGTTACCACAATGATCTAGGACATTTGTATTTTAACTAAGCAGATGGCCTCTCTTGCATGGGACAGCAAACATAAAGCATGTTTCTGAGTAATGATTAGCATTTAATGTTACCACTTTGTGTAGCATATGCTTTCTTATCAAATTTCACTTAAGACTGAATATTCATGTCAGGAATTTTAAATAAGCATCCATTTCTTTATCAAATTTATGTTTAAAAGGTACAGCGTGCTTGCGAGAGGATTTTCCCTAGGTTTTACTAAGCCATGTCTATATAATGTTTTTGGTTACTGTTTTCTTTTTTTTTTAATTGTTTTATATTTAACTTTAATGTTGCCTTTTTCACTTATATGATTGATTCTCATTTTAAAATATAGCACAGGAAGAATTTTAGAAAGGGGAAATTCAAAGATTAGATTTTCATTTTCCTCCTACCATCTGTCTTTAGTAAGCAATTGCTGCTTCTCTACAATATTTCAGTATTTTAAGAAATGTTACACATTAGCCACACCAATTTAATTTTTTTCTGTCTTATAAGTATACTTAAATTCAGCGATGAATAGGTTTTGGAAATATATTTGTTTATGTTGCTTTAAATTATGTTTACACTAATGAATATTTCATATAAGTTTTTATGGCAAGTACATCTATATTTGCGAGCTATGTAAATTGATCTAGGCTAAGACTAATCCAGAGGCAATCACAATAGCAAAATACCTGTTTTAATTTTGTGTCCAAAATTTCCTTAATGATTTGAAACCTATGTTTTAGATTTGATACAATGAAAACAGTAGTTTGTCTGATCATAGGCCTAAATCTAGATGTAGACTAAGATGGTTTCTTATTGTGATCAAAGAAGATGTGATCTAAGACAATGTGATCTATGAATAAACTGGATAATGGGATTTTATGTCCCTTAAAGATAAATCCTTAATTACTACTTCTTCTCAAGTCAGTAAGTTGCTTCTCCCATCTTTCTTTTTACCTTCTCAGTTTCCAGGACACTGGATTTGAGCCTTTCTCTAGTTTCTGAGATCACTGTTCTAGAGAACACAAAGCCATAAGGGGTTACAAACATAACCCTTTTCTAAAATAACAGTAAAAGTAAATTATTGGCTAATTATAAAATCTTGACTCTAATCTTATTTATGCTCTATTAATTTTTATTGGTATTGTACCAGTTCTGGTTATTTGTGCTTTTATAGAAATGTATATATTTTTAATAATTTTATCTAACAGGAGTATAATAGCACAAAAACTCATAATAGCCTTAGTATTTTCATATGTGTATGAAACAACCTATATTGTCCAGTTTTTCTTTTTTCTTTTTAATTATTTAATATTCCTCCATGGACTTTGTACTTATTAGCTTGAAATTTACAAGTCTTAAAAATTTGGGAAATTCCTTAATAGGAAAGAGGGGTTGTGTAAACTGTTTAGAAATAGTTTTGGGGGAGATTCTAATCTTCATTGCCAGCAGTCCAGTCCACTGGAAAATACCAAGCACAAATCAGCAGCAGGAGTCCACTCCACTTAGCAAACATCAAACATGAATGAATAGCAGTGGCTTGATCCAGAGAAAACTTTGAGGATCAGCAGAAGTAGCCAGAATACAAAGAGAAGTTCTTTGGTGTGTTTCTATCTACAAAGTCAGAACAAGCGAAGATCAGCAAAGACCAGCAAAGTGCTGCATGGTAAACCAATGCAAGAGCATTGTCCGTTGACTGTTGGGTTATAATTATATTCTTTCCAAACATCACATGTCTGCACAAGCATCAGTTCTAGCTAAACATGACATGACTTTTCACCAGCGAGGTTCCAGAAAATCACCATATATCTGTTCTCAGCAAAACATCTTCTCATAAGACAGTCTCCAGAAAAACATCACACAACACAACTGGATCATGAACAAGACCAGAAATTCCTACTTCACATCTGCCAAGATCTGTATGACATACTAACTCTGGGACAAGATAATGTAGTTAAAGGCTATCAATGACATTCAGTGGTCCCAAAAGCAAGAGAAATAGCCAGTCCTTTGAAAATGTTCACCTGAGGAGTCTTTGTTGTCCTATAACTTAGGGAAAATCTTTCTGACAGATTGGTCACTGTGAAGTCTAATGGTCATAATAGTACATCTGTATTCTTAATTACAATAGCTATGAGTCAAAAACATACATTAATTGATTTCTGTGTCACTATTGAAGTTACTACTGTTCTCTCTGGAATCTATTTTTGTTCCTTGGTGACATTTTTAGATGAATAAGTTCAGGAAATGAGAGATGATTCGATATTCTCAAATCAGAAATTAAAATAAATACACATCTGTGGAGAATGTAAAAGAAGTTGAGTTTTGTCATAAGTCAAACTTACTTGCATCCTAACAGTCATTATAATAGTTGTTGTTGTACTTTTGGTGTGACTTGATCTCCACAGTGTGTCTTATATCTTTATTATTGAATTTTGCATTTTATTAAATCTTCCTTTATCACCAAAAGAAAAGTTGTTGTTTTTTTAGATTATGGTTTCTGTTTTAAATCCAACTAATTCTCAAATATGTCATCATTCATGTGAATTCAATGATGTATACTTAGTAACTATTCTTGTTACCAGTCAAAAGGTATATTTTCCTTTTCAGGACTTCTAAAATAGAAATTCCCCTATCTATATTAATGTTGATCTTCAAAATAAAGGCTTAGATTTTTTTTTAAAACTTACTTTAATAAAGGCTCTCAATGTTTCGAACCCCCTTCTAGCCAACCATCCAAAGGTAGGGGAGAAAAGATGGTAAATATGACAAGGGGATGTGGGCATGTTTAGAAATAGTTCTTTTGGGGTGATTCCAATCTCCATTTGTCAGGGTACCGGCAATCCAGTTCATTAGTGCCTGGACACCAAACACAAACCGCAGCAGTGACACGATCCAGCAGGAAAAAAATAAAAACAAAAACAAAAAAAACCAGGCCTCTGCACAAGTCAATGGGAGAAAAATTCTTTGTCTTGCCTATTTCAACAATGTAAAGGTCAGTGAAGATGGAACACCCACTATCTATTGCAAGGCTAGCTATGAAAGTGTCCTGTCATTGTTCACTGAGTCCTGTTTATTCTCTCTCCAAACATCACCTGTGCTTCCATGAGTTGTGCCTCAGCAAAATACCACATAACTCTTCATTACATGACACAAACAGAAACTTCTACTTCATCAATATTTAAACACGATATATATATATACAGATATATATATATTTCTATTAGAATTTACAAAAAATGTGGATCAGCAATGGAAACAAATATTCAAACTATCTTTATAACTGTAGCCAAGTTACACTTTTCAGCTACATTTGAAAATATTACCTGGATCTATTTAGGTAACTTGGCTAGTTTTAGATACCAATATTTGTCTTGCTTTTATAGTAATAGACAAGGCTTATATTAATCACACTTTCGTTCATATGAACTGCAGCTTATCATCTTGTAAGCCAACCTGTATTTTCCTGTTTACAACACATATATTTGCACTGCAGATGGGTGGGAATTTTTTAGATGCTCTCATACATATCTCATACATACATGTATCTCATACAAGATACATCAGATATTGCAAGAATATGAGAAAAATCATCAAAGTGAATATAAGTAATCACCTATTAAGATAGCTTCCATAAAAAATAAGTACTTTTATCTTCATACAGAATAAACAAAAAATTGTAGAGCAATAAATTTAAAAAGTTACAAAATTTGTGCCAATCTTACTTTTGATCTTAAGAAAATTAATAAAGTAACTAGGGTTTGAAAATACTAAAATATATCAATAGCTGAATTGTCAGACATTAGTAAATAATCTTTGATTCTTTTTCATCAACAGATGAATAATAATTATATGTCTTAAATATTGTAGTGCTTTATATGAATATATTCTACTTTAAATATTAAGATCCACATGACTTTGAAACTTACCAAGCAGACACTAGGACATGCGTCACAGATCAAGTTTTTCTGTTAATACCCAGTTGTCTATCACTATCATGTACAGAAAAATCTTGGCTGATGTACTTATCTGTCATTCAGCAAGCTACAGTGTTTTCTTCATACAAGTAGGGTGATGAGAAGTCATTATGTTAACTATACAAATTAACAGGATATTGGAAGGATGAGAGAGAACTCTTATCCTGCTAGAAATAACATTCTCATAAAAGGGCAAGTGGAAACCTTGTAGGACTCTGTTTAACTTTATAATCTTTGCTCAGATTCCACCAGATTTAAGGAGCAATACGAATGATTGAGAAAAGAATGAAAATTCCTATCATATATCTCAGTTGTCAAAAGAAGCAAATAAAGGACATAATTTGTCTTATCCAACAGGAACATTTTGACAGAATGTAAATATCAGAATACTTCATACCATTTCTTCAGCAAAGATGGAAGAAGTTCTGATCAGAAGACTCTAACCACTGCTTTGAGGTCTGAAAAATCCAAAACAAGGTCACAAACATGAAATATTAAAAAAAAAATTGACACTGGATTTTGTGAAATATATATATATATATATATATATATATATATATAATGTAAATTTGCATGTGTTTTCATACATATACTCATGCATGCACATACATCCTTTTACATGTAAACACACATTAATAAAACTCTTTTTTCAAATACTCAATCTGTAGTAGACGCCCACATTATTAAATGTCAGTTTCCATTAATTTGTAGGAGAATTTCTACTAGTTATTTAAAGATGACAGGTAGCCAGTCACTGGATGAAGATATGGAAGAGGGATATTCCTGTCAGAACAAGAAAAGAAAGGGGAAGATAAGGGTCAGATGAGGTGGAGGACAGAGAGAAAGATGGAGGAAGAAGATTAAGCAGAACCACTTAGCTTGGAGGAGCCGCAAGTAGCTAGGGATTTTATAGGTGGGCAATAGAGTAGTGTAAGGTATATATATATATATTTATATCAATTCTGTGTTGTGTTCTTCGTGTGGGCATTTTGGGGTTGGAGATTCATTGTTATAAATCTCTTGATATAACTCTCTAGTATTTTCATTTCATGAGGCTTAGGGAATCTGAGTGAGTAGTAGCTGGCTTTCTGAAGGCCAGTCTGGGTAGTGTGAGTGATGGCTCCAGGCATTTCAGGAAAGACTTGTTCAGTCAGCTTACCTAGCAGAGACCTAGAGCTAGCTTGGGAGCAGGTTTTTTGTGGCAACAAACCTGGCGTGGTGGAAAGAAGCCCCACATGTCTGTCTCTGGTGCTGTGGCTCTGAGTGGGACAGGAGACACACAGGAAGTGGCCTGCATCTTCCTACACAGTCCAAGGGGCAGATGGGGGCTGTAGGAAGCCTTTGCAGGCCCTGCCTGTTGGTGAGGGAGCACCGCAGTGGCAGCAGGGTGCTGTGGACAGGCTAGCTGGAGCGCTGCTGGAATTCCCACCAGGATTGGGTTTCAGTGGCTTGTGCCAGCTAGCTGCAGCTTGGGTGAATGGGTACCATCTGGGAGCGCTGAGAAGCCCTCGGTGAGAAATTAGACATGGCTCCTTAATCAAGTGCTGGATCCCTTGCTTCCCATGGCGGGTCCACATGAAGAGACAGTCCATAATTCTAAGGCATTTATTGTCATCATGTGGAGTGGAGTGGATGGAATTGTACCTCCCAATCTCTGGGATGGGCGAGGGAGATACAATAACTGGGAAAGGGCATGGCTAAGTCTCCAGGTGTCTCATTAACCTAGGGATGGCTTGTGTGGCCACGCCTCTACCTGAGGAGGGGCTGGGGGTGTGACCCATTTTTACATAACAAATGTCACAGACCTATGGAGAGATGTAGCCACATGTTAGAAGCTGTATTCTAGGAGCTTAGGCAAACAGTTGCAATCCCTTGTAGGCTGAGGATAGCCCCTTGGACCTGCAATGTTCAAACCTTAGCTCAACCAGAAACACAGACTTTCAGTCATGGCCCGACAGTTTTTGACCAGAGCGGCTTGGCAGCAGATTAGCCACCAGAAGCAGGGCAAAATGGCCACTTGGGCTAACCATAGGGGTGCACAAGACCACTGATGCCGGTGCCTAGCTGAATTTAGCATGGTTCATTTTTTAAAACTACAGGCTACATTAATACATACTTTGTCCTTAGTGAGAATTATGAGTAATTCAAGTTATGTTATGTTCTATATTACAGGAAAGATTGATGCATTTGTTTGTTTATTAATGATAATATTCAAAGCAATGTGTTTCATTATGACATTTGTTATTTATCATCTTTCATTCCTCCCCTTTATTTCCATTTATTTATTTACTTCTTCACCCTGTGCCCTCCACTTCTCATCTGGAAGGGTAAAAGTCACCATTGGGTATATACCCTCACTCTAGCACATCAACTCTCTGCAGGGTTTTGCACATCCTCTCACACTGAGACAAGAAAAGGCAGTCTCGTTAGGGGAATGGAATCCACAGGCAGGCAACAGATTTAGGGGCAGCTTCTACTTCACTTGTTGGAACATCCAATGATAACTGAGCTGCACATCGGCTGCATATTCCCGGGAGGCCTAGGTCTATCTCATGCATGGTCTTTGATTGAAACCCCAAGAGACTAGGTTAGTTTACTCTGCTGCTCTTCATGTGGAGTTCAAATCTTTTGGGGGGCCATCAATCCTTCCCCTAATTCTTCCATAAGAGTCCCCAAGCTCCATCCAATGTTTTGCTCTGGGTCTCTGTATCTCTTTCAGTCAGCAGCTGGCTGGAGCCTCTCAGAGGAGCTTTATGTTAGGTTCTGGTCCATAAGCATAGCAAAGTATCATTAATAGTGTCAGGGACAGGTCTCAAGTTGGGCCACTTATTGGTTGGCCAATCTCTCAGTCTGTGCTCCATCTTTGTCCCTACATATCTTTAAGACAGGACAAATTTGGGGTCAAAATTTTGTGAGTAGTTTGATGTCCTTATGCCTTCATTGGTGGTCCTTCCTGGCTGTAAGAGATGGCCTCTTCAGGTTCCATATTCCTATTTCTATGAGTTTCAGCAAAGTCATTCCCATAGACTCCTGGGAACCTCCTCCATCCCAACACTCTGTCACACCCTAGAGATGTCCACTAATCTGGAAATCAATCTGGCATTCTCTTGGAGAACTGGAAATAGTTCTACCCTAAATACAAACAATATCAGCTATACCACTCCTGGGTATATACCCAAAGTATTCTTTTTCATAACCCAAGGACATGTGCTCCACTATGTTCATAGCAGCTATAGTACAAACATGTCTATTTTGTAAATTGTGATTGGCATACATAAAGGTGTGTTTGTCTTTTCTTTATGGGCACAAATTCTACACTTAAGGAAGAAGTCTATTTTTTCATGAAATGATTGGACTAAAAAGATCTCTCCTGTTGCTCTTTTTCTTTCTTTCTTTCTTTCTTTCTTTCTTTCTTTCTTTCTTTCTTTCTTTCTTTCTTTTTTTTTTTTTTTTTTTTTTTTAGGTTTTTCGAGACAGGGTTTCTCTCTGTAGCCCTGGCTGTCCTGGAACTCACTCTGTAGACCAGGCTGGCCTTGAACTCAGAAATCTACCTGCCTCTGCCTCCCAAGTGCTGGGATTAAAGGCGTGCGCCACCACTTCCTGGCTGTTGCTCTTGATGTTGGTGTACCCGTTCTGTTATTGAGATGGAGATTCAGAATCCATTTTTCCCACTGTGTTAGCTAATTAATTATTTAGTTGTGATGTAATGGGTAATTCCCATGTCTCCTCTCATAATAAACAAGGACTCTGTCACTTAATTATACCTTTATTCCATACTTTCTACTATATTTGGAACTGGAACATATTTATAAAAACAAAGTTTACTAACCATCTAAAAGTGATATTATTAGTTAACAAAATGTTGGAATTTCTGCTTTCTAACTTCTTCATCTTATATTTTGATAATATTAACATAACTCTTGAGATACTCATTACTGATTTGATTAGTCAGTGAATACTAAAGTAGACATTATAATTTAGGAGTTTAATCTTCTCTTCTTGAAAAATAATCTGGTAAATGACCATGCACAACAAAAATTACATTGATAATCATTGAGAAAAGAGCTTTTGCTCATCACTATCTGAGCAACAGGCATTTTTACTAAAGAGCATTTATGACCCAAATAACTACTGTTCTAATATTCTGCATATGCAAAAGAGAAAGGAAGAACCAGGAGACCCTCTCCACCCTGTTATACCACAGTTCTTTGGATAACTCTGCTCAGATGTTCTGGACTATATTTTATGCTTAAACCTTTAAAGGAAGATAAGCAACATTCTGTTTTGTTTTGTTTTTGATTTTTTTATTCGTTATTTTCATTATTTACATTACAAATGTTATCCCTTTTCCAGTTTTCCCTCTGCAAACCTCTTTTCTCATCCCCCCCTCATCCTGTTTTATGAGGGTGCTCCCCTACCCACCCACCCTCTCCTGCCTCACTTCCCTAGCAGTCCCCTACGCTAGGGCATCAAGACTCTACAGGACCAAGGGGCTCCCCTCCCATTGATGCACAACAAGACTATCTTCTGCCACATATGCAGCTGGAGCCATGGGTTCCTCCATGGGCACACTTTGGTTGGTGGTTTGGTCCCTGGAAGCTTTGGGATATCTGGTTTGTTGATATTGTTGTTCTTCCTATAGGGTTCCAAACTCCTTCAGCTCCTTCAGTCATTCCCCTAATGCCTCTATTGGGGTTCTTGTACTCAGTCTGATGGTTGGCTGCAAGCATCTGGATATGCATTGGTCAGGCTTTGGGATATCCTCTCAGGGGACAGTTATACTAGGCTCCTGTCAGCAAGAACTTCATGACATCAGCAATAGTGTCTGGGTTTGTTGTCTGCAAATGGGATGAATCCCTAGGTAGGGCAGTCTCTGGAAGGCCTTTCCTTCAGTCTCTGCTCCACTCTTTGTCCTTGCATTTCCTTTAGAAAAGAGTAATTCTGGATTAATATTTTTGAAAAGGATAGATGTCCACATCTCTCAACTGGGGCCATGCCTATGCACTGGATATGGTCTTTACTGGTTCTATCTCCCCTTTCTTGGGTATTGTGGCAAATGACATCCCTTTTGGGTCCTGAGAACCTCTTGAATCCTGGCATCTAGGACTTTCTAGTGGCTACCTCCAGTTCCCCATCCCTCACTGCTACACACCTCAGTTCAAATCCCTGACCCTGTGTACTTCTCCCCCATCGCCTCCTCCATCTGATCCTGCCCCCCTTTTCCCCTCCTTGTCCTCTATCCTTCCCAGATCCCTCACTCTCTCTAACTCTTGTGATTATTTTCTTCCCCCTTCTAAATAGGATGATACAACTCACAGACCATATGAAACGCAAGAAGGAGGAGGACCAAAGTGAGGATAAGCAACATTTTTAAACCAAGTACATGGTTAACAAGATTAATTTGTGCATTTCTTTTTTGTTTGCTTGTTTGTTCGTTTTTGTTTGTTTGTTCAAGACAGGGTTTTTCTGTATAGACAGGGCTGTCCTGGAACTCACTCTGTAGACCAGGCTGGCCTCGAACTCAGAAATCCACCTGTCTCTGCCTCCCAAGTGCTGTGATTAAAGGCATGCGCCACCACTGCCCAGCAGTTTGTGCATTTCTTAAAACTGAGCACTCATTAGCTTTCTGTTTGTCTGGAACTGAAAATGCAGACATGTACCATAGAGAAAAAGGATGTAATTTCTTTCTGTTTTGACCTGGAGTTTCAATCTGCTTTGACTTTGTGTATGATTACTCTAAAGTAATTACAAATGTAAATGTTTATTATGTATAATATGTACATATGTATACATGTACATATATACCCCACAATGCAATGTAATAAAGTAATTTCAGCTAATCCTAAGATAAAAAAATATGAAATGATGTATTAGAACATGCTCAGTGGATCATGTTAGTTGAAATGTCTTTGGAATACCTTTTTGAAGACTCTATTGAGGCAAGAAAAATTAAATATTTATTTGGAAAAAATACGTTACTTCACATATGAGGAAAATTTGCCTTAGGAAAAGAAATATGAGAAAAGGCACTTTGGATGTAGAATTTGACTGTTAAGGTGAGGTTAAGAGAGCAGTTGTACTTTTTATACAGACTATTTCTAACTTTCAATTCCTACCCTTTCTTGTAAGATTGTCACTTTCGCCGGGCTGTAGTGGCACACGCCTTTAAGCCCAGCACTCGGAAGGCAGAGGCAGGAGGATTTCAGAGTTCGAGGCCAGCCTGGTCTACAGAGTGAGTTCCAGGACAGCCAGGGCTATACAGTGAAACTCTGTCTCAAACAAAACAAAACAAAACAAAACAAAACAAAACAAAACAAAACGACAAAAAAAAAGTTTGTCACTTTCATTTCTGTATAAGGAAAGAAGAATTTCATGGGGGAATTTGATTTCCTGCCTGTTTAGAGAAGAAGATAGATTGGAATGTTTTCTTGCATCTTCTCTTTCTCAAGTTCCTTTAACTTGAAATAGTCAATATGCCAGAATGGCATATTCGTGGGTGGCAAGTTCTGACACACTCATTAGACAACTTCTGGTTCCAGCAGAGCAGCAAGTGTGGTTTTGACAAAAGTTGGTTGATATTTTCTTTACATTAACAAGCAAGATAAAAATGAAATAGCAAAGCCATGTGTTAAGATTTTTACTTGTCATTGGCTGGGTGTGATTTCTTTGTTGAAACAGATTATGATTTTCAAATACTGGAAAGATTTCATCTCCAGGCTTGTGATATTTAAAATGTAGTGGCTATGGAAGCTACAGTGTTGAGTTTAATTTGTGTTACTAACACATTCCTTTAGCCCTGGTTTGTAGCATTTTTCAATTTCAGCCTGCTAAATAAGTGATAGCAGCAGGAAGACAGGAAAACTTGTAGAACCCAATTCTCCAGTGCTGGCTCAGATGGAATCTTAGGAGGACATAGGACAAAAAATTCTCAGAAAAGAAATTAACCACAAGCCAGATAGCCAATAGTGCTACACACTCTTCCCAAGGAAATACCTGCTCTGTGTGAGATCTGTAAATGGTCAAAAAATAAATATTTAACACAGGACTGTATTCATGACATTCTAATAGGAGACAAGCTAAGCTTACAGTTAACCAAATAATTCCAAGAACCTGGTCTTGGAGTAGGATACAGTAAAGCAAGGACTACTGGTTCATGATAAAATAAGTAAAGTTTATAGTGTTTATTTAAATGATAATGTATGCAAATAAATGTTTCCCATTCTTTTCATTCATAATTACTTAAGTACAAATTTTTACAGTGCTAATATTTTCCCTACTATCTATGTGTGCATACTACTAGTATGATGACTAGTAGTCATCACTGTGAATAAATTCTATTTAAAGAGATGAGTGGTGAGTTCTAGGAAGTTGATCCTTGGCCATATGTTTTAAGTGTTAGAAAATAGTCCAGTCTGTCTCTGAATAATTCTAAGGAGTCCAGTATAACCAATGTGGTTGGAGACAACCTCTTAAACTTGGTTAACATTTCAGCTGAGGAGCAGCAAGCTAAAATGTACGCTTGCAACACATGCATCTGTAGTCCTGAAGCTGTGACAGGAGGGCCTGAGGGTATGTGGTCATTAAATACCATCTTCTGCTTGTCATCCACACATTGGTATAGTGACACATTGATATTTTCTGTAGGAATCCAGTAAACCAAGTCAGGGTAAGCATGGAGAATAGAGAAGAGAATTATTTTTAAAAGTTTCATTCCAATTCATTTCTCTTAAATGTGCCTCTGAAGTCACTTTCATCTCAGCTGTAGCAACTCAATTTCCATGCATATATTAATTCAAAACATTCTTTAATATCCATGGAGATTTGTCAGGTTTTGCATGCTGCTTGAATTCCTGGAATTCATTTATAATCTTTTGCTTCATGTTTTTCTTAGGTGCCTATTTTGAGGAAAGAAGCCAGCGAGCTATGGTAGTCTAGAATCATCTTCAGTAGAAGAAAATAAAGAGTATAACATAAGGAAGGAAGATCAATTACTTAGTTTAAAAACATAAGAGAGTTTGTCATGTGAATATCTCAGCAGGATTTACGAATTCTTGACTCATAAGAAATATTTCACTTTATCTTCTTTGTAGAATTGTCTCACCATTAATTTGCTTACTTACACCTAATTTTTACAAATCTACCTGTACCTGTAAATATTATAATCATTCATGTCAAATATGAAATTAATAAGATATATTTGAAACATAAAAACTGAGAAGAATGGGAATGATGAAATGATTAAATCAGTAAATTGCTTGATGCTCAAGATGAGGCCGAGAAGCCTTGTAAAAAAATAACACCCAAGATGATGCCTGCTGGACTTATCATGCCTAGAAGATGGAGATAAGAGGCTGTCTTTAGCTCCTTCAATAGCCAGGCTAGCCCAACTGGGAATCTTCACAACCTACATAGAGATCTTTCCTCAAAGAACATTCAAGTTTGCCCAATAGTTTCCATATATACACAGGCACACGTGTACACCCATAGGCATATATACATATACCAAAGTTAAAAAAAGAACAAAAAACATGGAAGAGTAGATATTAAAATTGCTGAGTATTTTGGAGCACTTGATACCCTTACAGAAGACATGGGTTCAGTCCTTAGCATCCATATGGCAACTCACAAGCATCTTCAAACCCAGTCCCACAGGCTATAACACCCCATTTTTGCAAACATAAGCACCAGGCATGCACATGGTACCCATAGCGCATGGAGGCAAAGTACTCGCACACATAAACCATACCAAAGTAATCTTTATAAAAACAAAAGGGAAAATTAAATAGAAGTATTTCTCATTTACGTTTACCTAATATATTTTTGTGTTAATTTAAAAACTATTAGTACCTTAAAGATTATGTATTTCCTAGTCACCTAAACTATTAATGTTAGTTAGGGATTATTTAGCCTATAAATCAACAGAAATAATTTTGTTGTCTTGCTTATTTGTTTATTTACCTTTTTATGTATTTTTTTTTTCTGAGATAGGTTTTCTCTGTGTAGCCCTGGCTGTCCTGGAACTCACCATGTAGGCCAAGATGGCCTTGAACTCAGAAATCCTTCAGCCTCTATCTCCCAAGGGATTAAAGGTGTGAGCCACCACCACCCTGCTAATTCAATTTACTTGTAACATTTCTTAAGTCCAGTGTTCAAATATATAATTTTAAATGAATTTTCAATAGCATGTGATGGAACAAATTATTTATTGTACTATTTTTCCAATTTAAAAATACATATGCAATTTATACTTTCTAACATATTCTAGAGTCTTCCTCTAAGTCCACAAAGAAAATATCATTCTACATTAATATGAAGAACAGCTCATTACATGAGTTTAAGTATTTCTTTTCTCTTTAAATTCACTGTGCTTTACAAATAAGTACTTAGTTATTTTAATGTATAAGAAACCAAATGTAGTTTTCCAATCATGAGTCAATGGTAGAAATAGGAAACCCAATCACTTTGTGAATGGATTTGAAATTAGGCAATATTTCTGCTTAATTGAGAAGAGCAGACTATTATTATTATTATTATTATTATTATTATTATTATTATTATTATTTGAGTTTCTCTGTGTAGCCCTGGCTGTCCTGGAACTGACTCTGTAGACCAAGCTGGCCTTGAACTCAGAAATCCACCTGCCTCTGCCTCCCAAGTGCTTGGATTAAAGGTGTGCGCTACCACTGCCAGCTCTTATTATTATTTTTAAAACATTATTGAGTCAACTTATTTTATTAGAATTCCCTGAACTCATGTACATGCTTAAAACAGTTCATCATCACAATTTCCATTTGAAGAAGACTTACTGACTGGAAGTTAATTTACTGTACTGAGAATGATTTGTAGAGCCTGAACCTTTTGCTCATGAGTTAGTTAATATACTTTTATTCATATATCTTCAACTCCACATTCATGCTCTATTGCATTAAGATGAATAATTAATTAAGTAAACTATTTGACTGTATGAATTACACAGAAAAAGTATTTATAATACCTGTTTATATTCATAATAATTCTGACAGTCATTTATTGTATAAGAGGAAAGTTCTTGAATAAATAGTACATGAATTAATGAATGAGCTTCAGTCTGCATAAGGCATACAGAAAATATGCTTTTGATTTTTGAAGATACTATAAATAATGATTAGGAAGCATCGCAAACATTTAAATTTCATAGTAAAAAACTTTATTTGTTCTTTTGTATTTTAGCATCATTTGTAAATCTGCTCTCAATTGGCAAACCTTGCATACAACTGACTTAATTTTATGAAAAATCTAATTTAAATCACTTAATTCATCACAGCATCTGAAGACCAGGTGATAAAGACATTGTATAATCTAGCTGAATACTGCAGCTTCTCTGTGTAATGTGTTTCCCATGTGCCCTGTAGTAGTAAAGATCCAGTGTATGCAAGAAGATGCTGGGGAAACTACAGGGATTACAGTTAAAGGGGTCTAGTTTCTTAAGCTACAATAATAGAAGTTATGCAAATCTAATCAATGGAGGGAAACTATTATCTCTACTAGTTATGAACCACACCAATGACCAGCAAATGGCAGAGCCATTGTGATGAAATTCACAACAATGGAAGCTGCCTGAGCTCTGCATGCACATAACTGGGCCTGTCCATAGCTGTTAGTGCATTACGGATGAGATCATAGAGCCCTAAATCTTTCTGATGAACTTTTGGCAACTAATAGATTTTGGAGGCAGAGACAGACATTGGCCGAGGCTCCAATGGGTAGTTACTAATTGTTAGCACACAAAAGATCCTGGAAAACTCATTACTTCAGAAAACAAAATAAAAACACAGGGATGTGGAAAAGGGACCTTGGAGGACTAACAGATGTGGATGGGAGGTGAAAGAGAAGAAGGGGAGAGAATAAATAAAACGGACTAAATACTTGGACTAAATTGTCAAAAAACAAAACAACAACAAAAACACCCATCTAGTTTTGCTTTTGTGACCTTAATTCTAGTAATTGAGTTTAATAATAATCTAATCAATACATAACTTGTCCAATGATACAAAGTAGAGCTGGAATAGGTTTAAATAAACACTCCAACTTTCAAGATAGTGATGAAATATTATGTGGGAATCAGATCAGTTATACTAGTAACACAAAGGAGGTAATCAGAACAGAAAATCCTATGGGAGTCTGGAATTTCTTAAGAAGTATCTCAGTCCACAAACTAAAAGAAATTAAATATATGTATATCTTGATGGGTAGTGTAAGATGGCTTAATGAAGAGTCACTCCAGGAGTTGTTGATACTTGGTCAAGTTTACAAGAGGTCAGTTACAGTGAAGTATGCTGCTCATGTCCTCAGTAGTCAACAAGTGTCAGATTACGTAGATCATTGATATTTACCCCTCTTGAAAGGAGTAATAGAGTTTATATTTATATTTGATAAAAGCAGGTCTTTATAAATAAAAATGCCAACATTTTAAAGATATCCCTATAAATTCTAGATGAAATTTACATGTTGATCTTTCTCTGACAGTATAAGAAAATAATCCATATGCATAATAAATGTGTTATGTAGACTATGTTGGAAAACTAGATTGAATCAAGTAATATCAATGCTGTAAATATCATACAGAAATATCAATGATATAAGCAAAGTTCACCTTTCTTCTAATGTGGTACATTATTTTATTTAAAGTATTTGCCTGTGTAAATAGCTCTGTGTGTGTGTGTGTGTGTGTGTGTGTGTGTGTGTGTGTGTGTGTGTGTGTGTGATGTCATGGAAAGCATGCAGAATTCAGAGAGAGTCTTGCAACTCCTTGTTTTCCCCATGTGGATTGTAGAGACAGAACTCAAGTTCTCAGGCTTGGCAGACTTTCTTGCTAAGGAATTCTACTCTCCCTAAAATGGTACCTTTTTCAACTTGGGACATTAAAAGATATTTATATGTCAGTCTATAAATGCCCTTAATGTTTAATGTTTTGTTCCTTCCTTATAAATCTCTATGTGCTGACCAAAATGTTAGTAAAAGTTTTAATTATTAGAATAAATGCATTAGGAAAGAATGACATGATTTGTACTTCATTGGATGGATTGTGTGGATGCCTGAAGTTACAGTTACCTCTTCACAAGCATTACTGGTTGCTTTTCCAATTCAACTGACAGTTCTTTACAGAGTTCTGATTCTTAACTGTGTAATACCTTCTTTTTTTTACACTGCCTTTTATTCTTGTTTTTGCTGCCAATGCTTTTAATTAGATCACCCACTCCTGCCAGATCCATTCTTCCTGGGTTATGTGAGAAGTGTCTAAGCTCTGCCAAGACTCTCAAACCAAATTCAGATCTTCAACACCATCTACCTAGCCAATACTTCATTCTCATACACTCCTTTCACTTACAATGTCATACTCTCAGTAGAAAAATGAGATAAAAACACCATCTGTGTCCCTACAAATACACTCTCAATTCACTAGACAGAACTGTTATTTTATTTTAGCACCAGTCAGAGGATGATACAGCTTGATAGGCTTAGTAAGTCTTGCCATTCCTTTAACCTTTCTAGGTAGAATATTTCAGGAGACCCAAACATTGCCAGATTAGATTCATGCAGTTTGGTATTTAAATTTTGTTTATAACAAACAAATAAAACATAAATTAATATTTAAAAATATCTATCACCAATTTTCCTATTGAATTCTAGTAGATGCTAGCATGATTTGCAATTAAGAGTGAATTAATCTTCTTGACTTTACTTTTTTTCTTTTCTTCCTCCTTCTCATCTTCTTTCTCTATTCTTCTCCAGCCTCTGTTTCTTATTTCTTGTATTCCTATAAGATGTTCATTCAGGGGGCTGGAGAGATGGCTCAGCAGTTAAGAGCACTGACTGCTCTTCCAGAGGTCCTGAGTTCAATTCCAGCAACCAGATGGTGGCTCAAAACCATCTGTAGTGGGATCTGATGCCTTCTTCTGGTGTGTCTGAAGAGACAGTGACAGTGTACTCATAAATAACAAATAAACCTTTTTTTTTTTTTTGTAAAGATGTTCATTCAGTCTGTCCTCAAACTCTAGATTTTTTCTGTCTATTTTCTTTGGGTGGTTGATGATTCTAGTATAGTTTTCTTAATGCTTAATCTCTCTGGACTCAATAAAAGAACTACAAAGAGAAATTTGCACATATGCTTATGTGTACTATGCATGTATCTGTTTGCATTAGTATGGGTACATTTGTGGGGAAGATGCATGTGCTAATGTATACATGTGTGTATAAGGCTAATGATGTCAGTAATCTTGCCGGATTTCTCCCTATTATATTAATTGAGTCAATATCTTTCAGTTAAATGCAGAGCTCACTCAAAATGCTATTTTAGTTAGTCAATTTAATCCTGGTAGCTGGTACCCTCTGTCATGGCCTTCTGAGTTCTGTATTACAAGGGGCCTACCAAACCCATGCAATGTTTGCAGAGGTGCTGGGAATCTGAACTCTAGTCTTTGCACTGTAAGGACTTTACCCATGAAGCCATCTCCTTAGCTCTACAAAGAAGTAATTTCATTAACCATCAAATCCTCATAGACTGTTACACTACTTATTATTGTAATCCCTAGTTAAAGCTAAGAATGATTTTTAAATTATTTTAATTGATAGTAGTTAACAATCATTTAGCAATTATAGTCACATTATACTCCAATAAAACTTGATGTCATACTAATTCACTGTCACTTACTGTGAAATAATTATGTTCACTGGAATTTGAACCCTATAATTCTAAATATATCTCTAAACTTTTCAGTTAATATACTAGTAAAGTCAAGCATGGTAGCACCTGACTTTAATATCAGCACTCAGAAGGCAGAAGCAGGTGGAGTTCTGGTAGATCGTTGTCAGCCGAGTCAACAAAGTAAATTCCAGGACACCTAGGGCTCTTACACAGAGAAACACCAACTTGACACAACAACAAAACAAAACAATAATAATAATAATAATAATAATAATAATAATAATAATAATAAAGGTATAGTAGTTAACAAAATGTTCTGCAGTCTTAATTTGCTTATAAAGAATTAAATACACATACATGAGCATTTACTAATATAAAACCATAGCTGTGAATGAATTACATAAATAAATGCTTAATATTTTATCAAATTATCACAAAATTAGCTGCTTGATTATTTACTAATTTTTAAACACTTTTTACTACAATTTGTCCAATCTGAAAGCTGTTTATTTGTAATGTATTTGATAGCCAATTTTAGTTCTTAAGATGCAATATTCAATATTTTTACATGTTATATGAAGATAAAGAAAACATCTCACACAGCAAGGTGGTAGATGGATAGCCTAGATATACCCATAGAATCTACTTGAATTGAAGAAATTGTTGTATAACAAATAAAAGGACAGCCAAGTGACATTTTAATATTAGGAAAAATTTTGCACACTGTGCAAAATGCAGAGGAGACTTAAAATAGATAAGAGAAGATAGTGTTGTGAATAAATAATGCAAGGTCAACGCATTTTCTTGTGATACTATGAGGCAGAGCTGAAGAAAATGATCCAGTGAGTACCCTGGTATATTCCATACATGGAGAGAAACATATCCTAAGGGGATGGAAGCTAGCAGCAGAAGACAAACGAGTTGGGAACAAAAGGAGGATATAAAGCTTTGGAAGTCAGACTCTTCTTAACCAATTTTATTTCTTTTTTTTTCTTTTTTTTTTTTTTTAATTTTTATTTTTGATACTTTATTTACATTTCCGATGTTTCCCCTTTTCTGGGTCTCCTCTTTGGAAATCCCGTGTCCCCTCCCCCTCCCCGCCTCTGTGAGGGAATTCCTCCTCCCACCTACCCGCCCACCCATTCCCATATTCCCACCTTGACATTCCCCATTACTGGGGCCTCTAGCACCCTCAGGCCCAAAGTCCTCTCCTTTCTCCCTGATGGCCATCGAGGTGATTCTTCTGCCTCATATGTAGTCCAAACCATGGGTCAATAGATGTGTATTCTTTGGTTAGTGGTCTGAACTAGAGGACGACCAGGGGGAGGATCAGGCCCATTGACGCTCTTGCTCCATCCATGGGGCTGCCAATTCCCTCCGCTCCTTCAGACTTTTCTCCAACCCCTC
>CM052704.1:30456589-30488946 GCA_028551405.1 Uromys caudimaculatus | reverse complement strand
GAAGTTAGACTCCAGAAAACCAAATAACCCATCAAAAAGTGGAGAACAGAGCTAAACAGAGAATTCTCAAGTGAGGAAATTCGCAGGGCTGAGAAGCACCTAAAGAAATGCTCAACATCCTTAGTCATCAGGGAAATGCAAATCAAAACAAGTCTGAGATCCCACCTCACACCAGTCAAAATGGCTAAGATCAAAAACTCCGGTGACAGCAGATGCTGGCAAGGATGTGGACAAAGAGGAACACTCCTCCATTGCTGGTAGGATTGCAAGCTGGTACAACCACTCTGGAAATCAGTTTGGCAGACCCTCAGAAAAATGGACATAATACTACCTGAGGATCCAGCTATACCTCTCCTGGGCATATACCCAGAGGATGCTCCAACATGTAATAAAGACACATGCTCCACTATGTTCATAGCAGCCATATTTATAATATCCAGAAGATGGAAACAACCCAGATGTCCCTCATTAGAGGAATGGATACAGAAAATGTGGTACATTTACACAATGGAGTACTACTCTTTTCTCATTCTTACAGAAGGAAAACTACTTAGCTCTTGAGGCCTGCTCAAAATGCTAGGTTTTTGATTTTGGCTTTCTTGGCTTGGAGACCCATGGAAGAGTGTGTTGCTATTCTTCACAAATTCCTTATCTGTGGTATTGTGTTGTACTATTACAGAATGGACTAAGGCAATGCCAGATGTCCCTCATCAGAGGAATGGATACAGAAAATGTGATACATTTACACAATGGAATACTACTCAGCTATTAAAAACAATGATTTAATGGCATTTGCAGGCAAATGGATGGAACTTGAAAATATCATCCTGAGCGAGGTAACTCAGTCACAAAACAAAGCAAGAAAAATATTCAAAGACATTGAAATTTCATCCCTTTGGATCTTCTCTTCCTACGATATTTTAATATTAAATTTAATGTCACATTCGTCTATAATGGGCATAAGTTTTGGCGAAGACACTGAGTGTTGTGTAGTGTATGAGAACACCCTTGTTTAGAATTGCAACAGCAGGCAGAAACAAAACGTAAGATGTTGTATTGAAACTTAAACAAAAAATAGGGTAACAGAAAATCTTCTGAAATCATGTAAAATCATTATACATGTATGAATTCATAAGCATTAGCAATACAAATGAACAAATAAACAAGATTTTTACAAGGGTTTTTGGGACTCCCATTACAGAAATCAAGAGTAAGCCAACAGTTTTCTTCCTCATAATTCTTCAGTTTAACTGTACATAGAAACTTTAGGCCTAGGTAGTCTTTTCATCCATAAGTTCTTTATATAATTCTACTAAAAGGAATGCTTAGAAATCCATTTTCCCTGTGACCTTTAATAATTATCTATGTCTTGAATTAATTATTTATTGCATTAGAATTCAAGATTCTCTAAGAAATAAAACATTTATTTGTGAGCTTAGTGGCATGCAAACATTAACCTTTAACTGTACCCCATCTATTCTGATCCCTTTGTTAGCACAGTGACAGAATTTATTAAAGAAAGTTCAAGACCTCATGCTTAAATCTTATGAATTAAGAAGTCCTAATGCTGTGGAAGTATCTTCTACTCTCCATGTTCTCTAGTAATGGACATGAGATTTATAAAATCTGCTGTCATACATGCTCTATTGATCTATTAATCAACAAAAAGTTAATCATAGTGATTTTTGTATGTGATGACAGTGCCACAGGGCTAATAAACACAAAGCTTATATTATGGGAGAATTTCAAAAGTATATTTTGAAGTTATTTGAATACGTTCCTCCCAAGAACTGGTGCTACAGGGCAATGTGCTTATTCAACTTAAAGTTGCTATGGTTTCACCTACCACCATGTTGAATTTTTCATAATTGGCTCCTACATGCACATAATGGAGTAAGTATTCCAGAACACCAGCTGTAAAAATAATGATGACTGAAGACATATCACAAATATATCAAAGTCCTTGACCTTACAAGAAGTTTTTTCCCAATAAAACCATTATTAATTGGAATGTATCAAAACTATAAATGTATTAGCATATTCACCAAGAATTGTATACTATCCCAGCAAACCTGAAGGTAGCTCAGGGAATTTGTACTGTTCTTCAGTTGAGATTAGTCATTTAATACCTTCTTTGCTGGATTTTTATCACAATTTATAATATCTAAGATATTCAAATTTTTAGAAAAGATTTATTTGAGATTGTGCCTTTTGGGTTTCAATCCATGTTTTGTGGCTCCATCACTTTGTATTTGATGTAAAACAAGACTTAAAAACAGAGCCAGTTTGTGGCTAAAGGGATTGTTCATCTTAGGATGGACATACAGCAAAGAGATACCCATAAATTAGGTTTAGAACGTGATACAGTTCAGATGGTATCCCCCATTAACTTTCCCTCCAAACAAAAATGTCTTCTAAAGTTTGTAGAATTTCCTAGTAAACCAACACTAGCTGGGAACAGAGTGATCAGAACCTGAGTCTGTGGAATCTTTCATGTACAAGTCAAAATGAGAACAAAGCAATTTCCTAGAAAAGTATTGAATGTATCATACATATATTCATTTGCACCTGTAGTAGATATGGAATGAAAAGCTGCACAAAGTAAAAAATAAAAGAGTTCCATATCCAAATATAGTGAGCCTACTACAATTCACACTTCAAGATACAGCTTCTACTGTACACATATCATTTTATGCCATAAAAAGTTGAAAACTGTTAGTTAAACTATTGTGAACTTTTAGTGGGGGAAGGAATTAAATCAAGAGACCAACTAACTCTTCCTCATAAAAGTATTTTATTTCATTTGACATCAACTTTTCTATGATTAAAGTATCGAAATAGTCACAATACGTACCATCTTTTGATCTACTAAGTTCATTAATTTCATATTGAATATCTATATATTACAAATTAAATAATTAATATATCTGTATATTGAGGATAATGGACTAAAGAGCAAAGTAATACAGGTCAATAGATATAAAATTTGAAAACAAAAACTTAAAATATTTTTTAGTAAGCTGAAAAGGTTAATGCAAAAGCTAAGAGATTCTGAGCCACATAGCCCATATCAAACAGGCATAGATCTTTCATAAGTTAACAAGCATCAAGGTAATGCTGTGCTGAGGGTCATTTTATTCTGGAGTATGTGCTACCTCACAGAAATCTAATAACTATTAATCTCTCCAATATCTGCCTGCTACTCATTTAAGGCATCTGAGTTTTAATATTCTTTTGAATGTATTGTCTTATTCGTGGCCTTTGCTACCTGACAGCTAGGACTAAAATTAAATTAGAGCTCTACATTTTAAAAACTTCAATATACATTCTGGTTATTAAATTGTTAACTAAATCTCAGAATGCTGTGTCTGCTTGTCTGAAGCACAAATTTAGATGCAGCCAGTGTCTTATTGAGAAAAATGTGAGCTTTCAGAAGTAACTTTATTTATAGTGATATTTCATTTGATCTCTGTTAGACTACTAGTTCTTTTTAGAGAATCAATTACAAGAGTATTTTTAGAATTTCCTGGCAATGGGCAAAGACATAGCTTGTTGGTGATGTTGTTCTTATAACAGACAGGGACAGAGCAGATGTTGGTCCTTCGTTCATCCTACCTTGATGCCTGGATTGGTGGCCAAAGCTATCTTATGCCTTGGACTTATAAAAATCAAATCAAATCAAATCAAATCAAATCAAATCAAATCAAATCAAATCAAATTCAGTCAGTGCAGCACAGGAGGGGAAGACAGAGCCCTACCTATGTGCTAACCACAGACCTTCCTTCCAGCCCACAGCACAGAAAGGCCTTAGCAACCCACGTACTGCCATACCTCAGCAGCTAAGATGGAGAATGTCACCTAGAGGCCCGCCAGCCACAGAGCCATTCTACAGCAGAAGCTAGCACAATGTGCAAGTATGTGGAGGTCAGATGTGAGAGAAAGAGAAATGGAGCAATTTGAACCTTGTGAAGAGAGATGGAACTGGAAACACGAGGTTGGAGTGGAATAGGCTGTTACGAGTGGCCAGACCCACTTGTGGCAATGGTGAGGTCTCATCCAGAGCTATCACTGAGGCCCATGTCTCTATCCATAGATATAGAGTGGCAGGGGTTGGTGTCGATGTCAGTGTCTTATATTACCATCACAGAACATGAGATGTTCCTGGTCTGGGCAGCTGTCTGAGATCCATGGGCTGTGCAAAACTGACCCACCAATTCACTGGTGTAGGATTCTGTTGATGCCGCCCCCCCTCACCACCTGCAGTAGCAGAGAAAGCTGACCCCGGGGTCATTAGAACAGTAGAGCTAGCCTTGCCACCTTAATGGCTGCAGCACTTGGAAGAGCAGACCCTGAACTTCTGCTTGACCATACAATAGAGCTGGCCCTTATGGGGAAGGTGCCGGTGTGCCAGACCCTAAGGTGTGCGAGTGAAAAAGCTGGCCCAGCCTCTCACACGCTGCAGCTCTTGGAAGAATGATCCCTGCACCTAGACTGGGCAGCACAGTGGAGCTGGGTCTGGAGCTAGGGGTGAGGGTGAGCCAGTCCTGAAGAGATGAGAGCAGGAAGGGTTTACCTTGCCTCCTGCCTGTGGAGGCATTCGGTAGCCTAGCTCGAGCAGTGCTAGAGAGTTCACCCCTGGTGTTGCAGAAAAGGGAGAGCCAGCAGGTTGAGGAGCTCAGTTCCTACCCAATCCCAGATCCAGTGCTCTGAGTTAGTTGGCCCACCGACAAATCTATATTATCTACAAATGGGTGGTAGGCTCGAAATGGTCAGTTCTGCTGTTCCAAAGCTATATGATCTCCATGACACAGAGCAATAACAAGATAACCAGAAAGAGTCCTGTTGAGGATCCAATATTGATGGCATCACAGAGCCAGGGATCTTGAACCAGACCAATGACTCACTGCAATGAATATTTGCAAGTGAAGATGTGTGGACAGAGCCCTGAGTCAAGATAGCATTCTAAAATTAAGAAGCAAATTCTATGTTGGGAAATTAAGGAACATTGGATTTTTGCTGGTTGTTTTTCAATTCACTACCCACGTTAACAACTGTCCACTATAAAATGACTGAAACTCAATAACTACTTCTTCCATAAAAATACCTAGAAATTAGGTGTGAAGTCACATTCAAACTGTAGATCACATCTCGTTGTTCTGACCGCTTTTCCCCAGTGACTTCCGGAGTGGAATAAAATTTAAACCAGGAAATATCTGCATCTATGACTTTATATCACTTATACATGGACTGTGTTTATCAGTAACCAACACCTGAATGCTATTTTATTTAAGGAGGCTTTGGAGTAAAGTTTTATAAAATATTTTATGATAACTCACACAGCAGTGAAAACTTATAATTTTCACAATCCAAATACCTGTGTTTGCATGTGTATATGCAAGGAAGGGAAAAAATACAGAAAAAATACCTTTGTGACCTATGATACACTTTTGATTTGTTTTTTAGTTGGATAATTTCATCTACTCTTTAATATTCCTTTCTTTTACAATCTGACTTATTTTTAAAGGTGTTCAGGTTGTTAAAGTTGAATTCATATTTGGCCTTTTCTGAACTTTGTCTCCAAGGTATGAGGGCCCCTATCTGCATTGTCATGGACTCTTTCTCTTCAAAGTCAACATTTGTGTTACCATTTAGTCTGTATCCTAAATCCCTATACCCATAACATCTTCTAGTGTGTAATAAAGTATTTCCAAGAAGTTCATAACATTCACATATACCAAAAGACATGAGGCTAATTTGGAATTGCTAATAAAAGATTTTTCAGAGCATGTTTTTTCCCTAACTTTTGAAGCTTGACATGACTTCAGGATTTTTTTTTAAAACTCAATTCTATCATGTTTAATATTTCATGTGTTACTTTTGAGTTGTGTATTTTTGAAGCCTATTGAGCTGGAATTGAATTTGCCTCCTAAATTTGACTGTATAGAAAATTACCTTCTTCCATCCTTAGAAACAAAGATGATCAATTGTCCTTCACACAAAAGGACAATTGAGGATTGAACTTCCCTTATTCTATCTCAGAGCTCATGTCTCCAGCCAGGCTGTTACATCAAACAAAAATCTCTCATTATGATGAATGTATAAAGCCTGACCGTCTCTGACTGGGAAGCTGTCAATGGAGTGTAAAGAACTAAGGCTTTTTTCCAGGGGAAATATAATTTCTCCACAGGAGAGCAGCAGGACAGTGACGCTGCTGGACAGTAGCATTAGCTCTGCCCCCAATTTGTCCCAGGCTGAGCTGCCTGTCATAGCAGGCCCGGGATCAGAGACTAGCTAGCAGTGTTCGTATACTTTCTAAACCATGTTGAAGGTACTGTGTCCCCCTGTTCTCCTGAACAAGTGAGCATTCAACATCTGCCTAATTAATTTTATACACACTTCTTCTCTTAGGACTAATAAAGAAAGGGGGATATACAGAAATCATTTAAAAATAGTTTCTAGAAGTTATAATTGTACACATTCAGAATTTCCAATATTTTGATACTATATTTTGAACTTAGTTTTCAAATAATACATCTAGCTGCTATGAAAATTGACAAAACAATATACATTTATAAAATTATTGTAAAACATCACCACAATCTTTTAAATATATATTATATTTTATATTAAAACCCCAACATCAAAAGAGATAGATTTTAATATTTTATATAGACTGATATACTCTGAAATTTATAATAAATGTCAATAAGAGCTGCCAACAAAGACAAACTTACACTAATAAGGGTCAACATGATGAATTAGAATGTAGATTCAACTTTATATGGGCCTGAGATGCTGAGTCCAATTTCCCAACCAAAATGGTGGAAGAGAGGATAGACTCCAGAAAAAGAATAGTCCTCTGACCTCCACAGCACACGAACACCATGAATTCACATATACAAACACACACAACAAGAGAAATAATAGCTAGGTAATTCAAATTTTATATTAAATAAGAAGATTGATGTATTTTATTCTATGGTCAAGGCCATAGACCTATCCAATTTAAGCATTTTAATTTATTAAAAACTATAAGGTAAAATTTACAGAGTTTACAAAAATGATATATTTTTCAAACATGTAGTTAAAACATTAGCAAATAAAACTTTTTCGCAGCAAAAAACTTAACAAAAAGTCTGGCAAGCACCTGTGACCACAAAGTTTATCAGACTTCTACAACTTGACACATACATAAGATGTAATGTTAATAATCCATAAGACAGCACTTCATTCTAAACAGATGTGGGGGCTGATACCTTCTTTTTACATTAAAGCATTGTAATTTCTTCTAAATCAGACCTTTCTCTTATCACTTAATAACTATTCTTAGCAGTAGTTCACAATGATATTTACAAAGCACAGCCTGAGTCCTAGCTCCAAATATATATCTTTGTCAGCACTGAAAGCAAATATAACTCTCTGGATAAAGCAGGTGAGTGGTGCCCTGTTATCTTAGCAGAGTGGAGAGGCAATGACCTACTTTTCTTTCACATGCTGCCTACGAGTGGTATTAAATCAAATGGAGCACATTAAAACCATCACGAAAAGGCAGACAATAGCTTCCCTCTGATTGCCTGCCTCAGCCTGGTAGCACTGTGGAAGTTGCAAAAGTCATTTGTATCAACTCATTACCATGTCACCTCATTTCATGCCCCTGCTGAATAAGTGGCAATGAGCCCCGTGTTGCTGTACTCCACGTTCTCAGCATTGGAACAAATCCTAATTGCACCCAGCTGTCAAAGATTACCCCAGATAGTTACTCAGATTTAGAAGGGGCAACTTGGTACTGGTTCAGGACACCTTCTTTAGACAGGTCTATCATTTCGTTGTGAATGTTGAAATCAAGCTAATTTTATAAAGAGTGGTTACCCACGAATCTTTCCCTCCCTGAGAGACACTGTACCACTCCCAGCAGAGCGCACTTCTTGCACTTTTACTCAAGGTAAGGATGTTGGGACTTCTTATACAGGCACATAAAACACAATTTAAAGTTGCAACCACTGTTTTCTCTCTGTATATCTTCTTAAAATAATAAAATTTGATGCAAATTAGTGATTACATTAATTTTTAAGTGCAATACCTAAAAAAATAGAAAGAAAGGAAGGAAGAAAGAAAAAGAGAAAGAAAGATAGAAAGAAAGAAAGAAAGAAAGAAAGAAAGAAAGAAAGAAAGAAAGAAAGAAAGAAAGAAAAAGAGGAAAGAAATAATACCCTGAAATCATTAGGGCACCAATTCTCTCTAGAAACACCATTCAAAATGATGAAAGCAGAAGAAAGAATTACAGAAGTTCATTTTTGTGGACCCTCCAGCCAGCAACTAAGGACGCCTAAGGAGCCAAACAATCAGCATTCTTTACAATCTACCTGTTGTGTTGGCAGCTTATGGCAAATGGATCCACAGGTTTAAGTTACATTTTAAAATCAGAGCATCTATCTTGTTGTGTTAATGAGCAGTAATCCTACAATTTATCCCGTTTTCTGCACAGCAGTTTTATATCCATTTAGCAAGATGGAGAGGGAAAAATTAAAGCAAATTGTGTAAGTAATTAGGCTCATCGTCAAGTTTACTGTAGGCTAAGTCACTTTGTAATTAACACATAAATACACAAATACTTGGTTTATGCAATATGTGAAGTACCAAACACAAAGTGAGCTTTAGAAAATGTATGATTTTTGCCGGGCAGTGGTGGCACACGCCTTTAATCCCAGCACTTGGGTGGCAGAGGCAAGTGGATTTCTGAGTTCGAGGCAAGCCTCATCTACAGAGTGAGTTTCAGGACAGCCAGGGCTACACAGAGAAACCCTGTCTCGAAAAAAACAAAAAAACAAAAAAACAAAAACAAAAACAAAGAAAAGAAAGAAAGAAAATGTGTGATTTTCATTGTAGCTCTCTTTTGTGAATACCAGCTATTGCCTATAATTTTCTCTCTCTCAAGATGGTTATAGTGGCAAGGGTTAAATAATTTTTTAACAAATAAAGATTCTAAATGAGTGTGCTTGGGGAGAATTCAAAAGAATGAGATAGCAATTTAATTGATTTCCTTAACTCTGAAAAGTTTGAGGAAAGGTAAATCTTTCTTCACACAATTTTTGTGAAAACTATACAATAGAAATTATTTCATGGAGCAATATTCTCTTAAATATTTATTAGAAAATGTTGAAACAATGGAGTATTTCTCAGATTTTAAAAAGCGAAATAAAGAATTTCAGAGGTAAATGGATGGAACTATAACAAAACATCCAGAGTGAGATATCCTAAAACCAAAAAGACAAATGTGACATGGATTCACCTCTATGTGGATATTAGCTGTTAAGACCGGAATAACCAAGCTAATGGAACCACAGAGTTTGGGGATGGAGTAACAGAAGAGAGGGAGCAGATTAAACTTGTTCAGAATCGAAAATAAAATGAATACACAGCATGGTCTGCAAAAGAAGGACCAAGTGGGGATGGGGAGGGTTATGAGAGAAAATAATGGCAGAGAAAGCTGAAATAAAGGTCTATTGAAGAAGCAGTATAAATACAATGTGCTTCACAATCGATATGCAAATATGAAGGCAGTCTAAATGATATCACCAAATAATGAGGGAAACAGACCCCAAGGCACACTCTTTGTTTCCAAATGAGGTTCCCAGTACCAATATTTGGTTATATATTATTGAATTGTTGGACAAAAGGGGCCCATGGTCTCTCCAAATAACCCAGACTGTTGCCAAAATTATAGTTTGTTCCCCAGAAACTAACAGCAAGGCCCCATTGCTAAAGACAACACCCACACAACTCATTAGATGTGGTCAAATCAGGCTGATACCTACAAAGTACCTTTGCTCATACACTTTAGCATCTTTGGTATAGAAAGGTATTGCACTCTACCAAAGGAAAAATGTAAACACCAACCCAGGTACAATCCTTTGATGTACACTGGTGACTTGCCTGCAGTATATCCTTTGTATACTGGTGTCACAAATCTTGTGGCAGTAACCAAGATACGATTTTATTAAAGCCCTACTTGATGAGATGGAAACCATGCCTGGCACTGCTTGGGGGACCAAGAACCTAAATCTAAACCACCCAGGAACCCAAAGTAGAACAAAACACTACTACGTTATAAAACAAAAAAAAACACATTGGCATATGATGACTTCTACTGAAATTCTGCTATACTCATGGGTTATTGCCTTAATCAACCATTATCAACGAAACTACCTCCTTGCACAGATGACAATACATACAGACATACACAACCATACATGAAGAGAGTTAGAGAACTAGAAACACTTAGACCTAAAAAGGATCTGTCAAATCTATCCCCTCAAAGCTCAGGGAACACTGCTAGAAGATGTGACAGAGAGACTGTAGGAGCCAGTGGGGATTAAACACACCAGGGAAACAAGGCCCCTGAAGCATCATGAGTAAAAGTCATGTGACTGGGCAGCATGCAGTGGACCTGCCATGGCCTGCCCCAGGTCCTCTGCTACGGATTATAGCTTCTAGTTAAATGGTTTTATGGAACTCCTGAGTATGCAGAAGAGTGAGACTCTGATTTTTTTTTGGGGTGGGGGGTTGGGGGTTTCGAGACAGGGTTTCTCTGTGTAGCCCTGGCTGTCCTGGAACTCACTCTGTAGACCATGCTGGCCTCGAACTCAGAGATCCTCCTGCCTCTGTCTCCCAAGTACTGGGGTTAAAGGCGTGTGCCCACACTGCCCTCCCAGTCTCTGATTCTTGTACTCTTTTTCTTCACTTTGTTTTGTCTAGTTCTGATGCTTTATCTTATGTTTTATTTTGCTATCATTTAGTTTATCGATATCCTTTACAAACATATTTGTTTTCTAATGAGAGATGGAAAGGGAGTATATCTGAATATCTGGATGCCAGGGGCTGTGGGGGAAACCTGGAGAAGTAGAGGGAAGGGAAATCATGATCAAGATAAATTTGTTAAGAAAAAAAATTCTATTTTAAATATTAAAAGAATAAAAGTGTACTCAATATCTTCTAAGACCTGAGTAAAACATTTCCGAACTATATTTGTTATTACATATTAGCAAAACAAAAATAAACAGAATTATTTGCAATATTAAGCTGTTTAAAATGTCCAATTTGGCCTTAAAAGTATGTGATTTCACTTTACTTGGTGTTTCAATAGCATCATTAACCAGAGATACATGTTTCCAATGAATAATATAAGTGAAATTATGGGTAAAATTTCCAGAAAAGACGGTGCGATAAGCAAAGTTACAATTTCATAATTAACCAAATTAGAGACACCTATGATAACTCAGATATTTGTGAAAAGCAAAATTTAGGGTGAGGAAACCATTGCCTAAGTATTTGTTTGGTCATTTAAAAGACTGATAATTAATTGTTAGCCTCACATTTTAAGACACATGATTCCTAGAATCTAATACAGTCCCTCTGCGATTTTAATAGTAATTCTGTCACCTAAAACTTAAACTGTAAAAACAATAATCAAATAATTCAGACCTCAATAACAATCTTCAAAAATTCAGGCCATGGTATGTTCTAAAACAAACAACAAAACATTCATTAGGATTGTAATAAGTTTTCTTCATATATAATTTGCCTCAAGAAATCATTCAGTTTCCAGTTAATTTGTCTTTAAAACTCATTAGCATTATAAACCTCTTTGAAAATGAGCGAATTGGCCTTTATGTCTGTATCTGCCAACACAGCATCTTTCCTCCCACAAACGAACTTCCAGCTTGAGTGCATTGAGTATGCAGATTTCTTAGCCTGGAGAGATTCATAATACTACAACTGAATCGGATCCTCTCATATTTCCTAATAAAACAGACAAAACCATTGACAATCTTATGGGACACAGCTTCTGTATGTGCTTCGGTGTTCATAGCTTTCCTAATTTTATAAAAAAAACAAATATTGTACTGTCAAATATTTTATGAAAATGTCCCCCAAATTTAGCACTTTGAGTTGTATACTATTTTAAGTTAATTTAAACAAATGAATGATATGATATTTTTTAACAAGCATTAAAAAACTGTCAAGTGATGAAATACAGTATTTTCACAAATATACATGGATGACTATACAAACATTTTTTTTGTGTGTGTGTGTGTGATTGTGTGTGAAAAGAATTCTTTTGAGAATACTTTTTAAAATAACTTATATATTTAAGAACACTGTTTATATAGTAAATGATGGGAGTATAAGGCCAATATCCTTCAGATGTTTATAGATGACTACATTTAATATCAAGTATTTTTTTAAAGCTTCATTCCTAAAACTATGAATATCAAAATAGGGATATTTCTAGTGTCAGTTGACCCTTTCTATGAAACCATGGATCTGAAACTGCACTCTAAAGAGGTCTGCTAGCTCATTTAAATTTCATCAGTACCGTATCAAACTCTAATAAAATTTAAAATTTATTCTCTGTTATTTATTGGGGGAAAATAAGCACGTTTAACTTTAGTTACCCTATTGCTACAGTGATTTATTTTTTTAATAAGTGTTTGTAACATGGTTCATTGTGAACAACACACACACAGAGATCTGAACTTCATCTCTTTATTTCTTTTTTGACACCATTGGACTGAGAGTGGGGTCCCTGATGGAGGATTTAGAGAAGAGACTGAAGGAGCTGAGTGGGTTTGCAGCCCCATGGGTAGCAACAATGTCAACCGGCCAGACACCTGGAGCTCACAGTGACTGGACCACCAACCAAAGAGTACACATGGAGGGACCCATGACTCCAGCCTCATATGTGGAAGAGGATGGCCTTGTTGGACATCAGTGGGAGGAGAGAAGTCCTTGGTCCTGTGAAGTCTTGATGCCCCAGTGTAGGGGAATGCCAGAGTGGGAAGTTGGGAATGGGTGGGTGGGTAGGAGAGCATCCTCATAGAGGCAGGGGGAGGGGGGATGGAATTGGGGGTTTCTGGAGGGGAGACCTGTCAAGGGGGTAACATATGAAATGCAAATAAAGAAAATATCCATTAAAAGAAAACAAAAGAAAAAACATACTTGGGTTATCAGTGCAAAGAGTACAAACCTCACACCAAACAGAATAAGAAAGAGTTTATTATGGAGACAAATATATTTGATCATGGTTCAGGAACACGGATTTAGGTTACCCTCAACCATGCTTCAGTGTGGAGGCAACTTTATGAGATTTTTAAAATAATAGACAAGGAATATCTTGAATCAAAATAGTTTTTAAATACACTGGTGGGAATTTTAGGCAAGTGGTTTAAAGCAACAAGGGTGTCATTTGGTACATTTTACAGAGTTCTTAGGTTTGCAGTTGGCTCTGAATCTGGCAATCTGTACATTCCAAGTGATTAACCCACTGGCCACAATATGTTAGATTGGGAACAGAGGACGACCAGGCATGAGCATTAAAAAGGTTAAATATGGTCCAAGATAATTTGACTCAGGATTTGCAGCATTCTATCCACAATCAGGAAATTCCTAATCAGTTGATCAGCCTCCCAGTGGAAACTGGCTCATTCCCAGAACTTTTGTTCTTGTGGCACATTCATAATCTCTTCTTTCTCACACATGATGAAAAGGAAAATATACATTAATCATATTCTGATGAGTGTGTCAAGAATAGGCTTGATGGGTTCATGTAATTTAAGCAGAGTTTGGCAGCCTTAACACAGAATTACTGTCACTGTTTTGTCCTTTAGTGTGGATGCTGTATTTATATCCAAAGGAATAGACTTTCTTATTGACTTCAATATATACATGGCATTAACAAAAGGTTTTCTCATGCATGCATTCTGTCATAAATATTACAAACACGTTTAATGAGAATTCGCATAGCTGCCAAGCTCTGGAAAGGGCAATCTTAAAACTGTATTCGGCAATCCATATCTCTGAGTACTTGCAGATATAGAAGCCAAATAACTATCTGTCAACATTTATGATCTGATAGTTTAAAAGTTATCCCTAGGCAGATAAACACATAGCTGTGTGAAAACAAAGACTATGAAGGATGCAGAAGGATGGGAATTATGGTCGGTGAGATGGCGCAGTGGGTAACTATATCTGCTGCCAAGTCTCATGACCTGAGATTTAGAAATGGGACACACATTGTGGAAGAGAAAAAGCTTCCATAGGTTGTCTTCTGACTCCATGGGCTCTGTGTGCCTGTTACCAGGTGCACACTCAGACACACGCTAACTAATTGGAAAAATAAAATGTAATAAAACTTTTAAAACAGAAGATAATGTTGTAACTCCTGGACATTGTAAAGGAATATATCAATTATTTGGGAAGTTTAAATTTTCATAGTGTATGCAGGTGGGACATGTTCTCCAAAAGGTAGGAATAGCATCTTCTGGTGTTCTTGCATTGAAAAGGCTGGTCCCACCTCCTCAGAGAACTGAGTTCCTGCATGCAATATTTTCACACATTTCACATTTTAGGTATGAAGAAAAGCTGAGAAGTGATATTGAAGGAGATAACTACCACGGATTCTTAAGCAAAGTCTACCTTCTCACTTCCTTGCTAAAACCAGAATTAGACCTTTGTTTTCTCAGAGGAGCCCAATATTCCACAACCCCAGTATCAGAAACCTGTATATCGTCATTTTATCTTCTAGTTAATGTTTATAAAATTGGAATGAATAATCTTATATTTAATATATTAAACATATTGACACATGTATCAGTAATAAATATTCTCCAAAATGATAATTCGTGTATTTTATTACATTAGGCTGCAATTAAAATCTATTTAGGACAAAGAGTTGGTCGAAGTCTTGTGTTTTGAAGGACTTAGGGAATTTAAAAGGAAAATAGGGTAACTCCTGTGATCATATTTCATTGTGAATATACGTAAAAACAAAAGTAATTCAGAAAAATAATTTACTAACATAAAACAAAAAATTTTACCCTTTTTTGATTTGAAATTTGCGATAGCTGAGAGTGCTGAATTTCAGAGGGTTTTACTGAGTAAATGATGAAATTCAGTGACAGGAAATAATTGGTACACACTTGAAAGCACTTTGGGATGGATAGCAATGAATAAAAACTGGTAAGGGACAAAAGAGGTCGTAGATAGTAAGACAAAAGGGAAAAGTAAGACAACCCTGGGTGGGTTTATTTCAGATATCCCAACATTTATTCAGAACCTGTGGAGACAAAAATATGCAAATCTCCTTACAAATCTGACAGCATTAATAATATAAAGGAGTCACTAATTCTTGTGGAGAATATGGTCTCAAAGGAAGGACAAGAACAGAAGACAGTCCCAATGACTGAGTGTTGAATTTGTGATACTAAATCAGACACATTGTTCAATCCTGGTTTTGGTAAATGGATGTGTATAGATTGAAGCCAGATCACAGCCTATGTCTGGTATAAAATTTATTTTAAAATAAAATATAAAAATAATATTTATTTTTGAGATTACATTTTATGCTCTTTAGAGAGTTTACCTGATCTTGATTTAACTTTGGTATGTGGTGTCCATCCAGAAAATGATCCATTTCAACTAGATTTTCCAGTTTTGTAAAGACTGGTTTTGTAAAGACAGTTTTTTTAGTAGGTTTTGATGATTTTTCTCAATTTTCTCAGTTTCTGTTGTTATCTCTCCCTTTTATTACCGATTTTGTTAATTTGGATACTATCTCTATGCTGTTTAGTAAGTTTGACTAAAGGTTTATCTATATTGCTGATTTTCTCAAAGAACCAGTTCTTGGTTTTGTTGATTTTTTGTATCATTCTTTTCCTTTTTTATTTGGTTGATTACAACTCTGAGTTTGACAATTTCCTTCTGTGTATTCCTCTTGTGTGGATTGCTTTCTTCTGTTCTAGAGGTTTCAGGTGTGGTGTTAAGTTGCTTATATGGGATCTCTCTGATTTCTTTATGAAGGCATTTAGTACTATGAATTTTTCTCTTAACATTGCTTTCATTGTGTCCCATAAGTTTGGGTATGATGTTTCTTCATTTTCATGAATTCTATAAAGTCCTTGATTTCTCTCTTTATTTCTTCCCTGACCAAGTTATCACTAAGCAGGGAGTTGTTTAGTTTCCATGAGTATGTGGGCTTTCTGTTGTTTTTGTTGTTATTGAAGTCTAGTCTTGTTTTGTGGTGGTGTGATACAATGCATGGGATTATTTAAATCTTCTTTTATCTGTTAAGGCTTGTTTTATGTCTGATTATATGCTCAGTTTTGGAGAAGGTCACATGAGGTACGGAGAAGGTATATTCTCTTGTTTTGGGGTGAAATGTTCTGTAGACATCTGTTAAATCCATTTGGTTCTTAACTTCTTTTAGTTTCACTGTGTCTCTGTTTAATTTCTGTTTCAATGACCTGTCCATTGGTGAGTGTGGGGTGTTTAAGTCTCCCACAATTATTGTGTGATGTTCAATGTGTGTTTTGAGCTTTAGTAAATTTTCTTTTATGAATGTGGGTGCCTTTGTATTTAGGGCATAGATGTTCATAATTGAGACTTCATCTTGGTGGATTTTTTCTTTGATAATATGAAGAATCCTTACCTAACTCCTTTATTAACTTTTGGTTGAAAATCTATTTTATTGAATATTAGAATGGCAATTCCAGCTTGTTTCTTGAGACCATTTTCTTGGAAAAAAGTGTTCCAACCTTTTACTCTGAGGAAGTGTCTATCTTTGTCACTTAAGTGTGTTGCCTTGCATGCAGCAAAATCCTGGATCTTGTTTACTTGTACTGTCTGTTATCCTGGTTTTTTTATTTATTGGAAAGTTGAGACAATTGATGTGGGGAGATATTAAAGGCAGAAGATTGTTAATTTCTGACATTTTTGATGCTGTAGGGGGTATTTTGTGCATATGATTCTCTTATTTTGGGTTTGTTGTGCTCTTTTTTTCTATAAAAAGTCTTGATTTGTTTGCTTTAGTTGTTTATTACCATACACTGGTCAGTACGAAAACTAGTGGTGACTTGAATTTGCCATTTTAACATGAGTCTATAGATTGTATAGATTGCCTAAGAGATTTATAGGTTCTGTGTTCTAAATAAGTGGGCCTTTCATGGTTCGTTTCAGGTGATGGCTAGACCAGGCTGAGAGGCCTCAACAAGTTTTCCTTCCTGTGTCTAGGATATATGAATTCCCTATATGTCCTCTATATTGACATAGATCTTAACTCTAATTTCCAATGGAAAAGTTTAAAAAACAAAAACAAATAAACAAACAACAAAAACCACAGCCAAACCTTGACTTACAGGTTTGATCCAGCTTCTTCTTGTCAAATACTTGAGTATGTAACCTGGGTCAAAGCAGTAACTGGACAAACCCCATATCTAGAAGAAGACATTGAGAGAGTGATGCTTCCTGAGCATATGAGAAGTCTGTCTTTATATGTTTTAATTTATTAAGGGTTTCAAAGTTAATATAACCCAAAGAATTTAAAAGTAAATTTAATTGAACTAACTAAAAGTCTGAGTATCAAGAAGGAGGATGTCCATGAAAGTGGAGGAAGGTCTAGAATTTCAACAAGACAGAGATGCTGTGTGTATATGAGAACAAAAAAGGGAAGAGAAAGTGAATATGGGAACATGTACTTCATAACTTAAATCATGCAACATACTTTATGGAGATGTTTTCAATATATTTATTTTTTCTCCAAAACATGGATAGAATTAGGAGTTATGTTAGAGAGAAAAATAATGTGGCTAATTGCTATAAGGCTTGGAAAAACTTACAACATACTAATGAAGTTGTGGTTGGGAGCAAAAAAATCAAAATAAAAATAAGTATGTTTGAATTACAATGCATATTAAGGAATTCTCTGAGTCTAGAAACCAATGGGCACTTCTATTTGGTCCAATGTGCTTTACTACTGACAAAATGAGGTATAGGCTGACAAGATGCTTTTCAGGTAAAGACACCTGTGATGCAAGCTGAGTTAAGTCCCTGGGACCCACTCAGAGAGGAAAAGTGAACACACACACACACACACACACACACACACACACACACACACACACACTAATTCACACAGATACACACATGCACACACACACACACCCTAACATTGTTCAAAGTTTCCATTTATGGGTTATGTACTCATGATGACTGTGTTATCAAAATAGAAAAACTAACAGAAAAGCAATTTGCAAGTTTTAAATTGTGCATTGTTTTGATTAGTATAATGGCATTTCAGGCTATCTTGGTTTTTCCCACTGGCAACCAGACTGATCATTCACCCTACTTACATTAGCCCTTCCTTTCTCACTTAATAAGGAATCTGATTGCTGCACTGGCTATATATCTAGAAAAATGGAGATTCTGACAGATTTACTGCAGTATATCATTTAATATGTTCTATATTAGTGTAATTTAAATATTCTTCTATATTTACTTTATGAATTAAGATATGTAAAAAGTAAACACGAATGAGAAATTTAAATATAGTATTTGTAGGATTCAGAGATATCTGGGATTCCAAGAAGAACCTGGTGCCTTGGACTTTATCCCTTATGAGCAAAGCAGAATATCAAGTGAACTGTGCTGAGCTAAGTTTCTGGCACAAAAAGCAATGTAAATGGAAGATGCATTGTGGTGAGTATTTTGACCATAGTTTTCAAAACCATAGCTCATCAAACAAGTGTTTATCATTTGGAAAAAAAAACAGTGATAAATAAAACGTTAAATAGTATAAAACATTCATTATTGATATACCTACGTGGGGCTTCAAAACATATGTTCCCTAGTTTGTAAAGGACTAGGGATCTGTCACTTAGTCTGTGTGGAGCTAAAAGAGCTGTTTATATAACTAACTAGATGAGACATTTATGTAGGGAACATGATGCAATCAGTTGTTAGTTTGCCTTTCTGACTCCCACTAGGTCCAGGGATCCAAATTAATTTAATATGACTGAGGCAGAAAATCATTAGAAAAGCACAAATAGAAATCTGGACTGTAGTTTTCTATTTGGACAGGCACTAGTGGAAAACTGATCCATTGGTCATATCATTCTTCAGTCTGATGAAGACCAGAGACAATAGCAAAAGCAATCAGAGAGGATAAAATTCTCTATGCACTCCACAGTGAAATATCAGGTAAAGTTTAGATATTGGCAATGTTCCATTTGGAGCCAAGATATGAGATCTTTCCTCTGCATGAAACTGTTTATTTATGCAATATTAAATGACACTGGCAACTAGCTAATTAGTAGATATTTAAATGTGATGTGCACATTGATATCATGTAGTCTAACTGCACAGTACTGAATACAGAATTTAAACTGTATTTCTAATGAATATAACAAAAAAAAAAAACAATTGCATATTTTTAAATGATTTTCTATTGTTGGCTTTTAATTTAAAATTAATCCTGCATGCATGTGTGTATGTGTGTGTGTGTGTGTGCAACTATGTGTGTGCATTTGCCATAATGTACAGATAGAGGTCACAGGAATACTTTAAAGAGTTGTTGCTCTCTTTCTACCACATGGGGACTATGGATCAAACTCAGGTCTTCAAACTTGCTGAGAAGTACCTTGATCCACTGACCAATTCCAGTTACTGTGTTTTGTTTTGCTTTGCTTCATTTTCTGCATATAAAAACCTAGCTTTATACCCAACGTGAGATTGAATCTGGGATTTAAGTGTGATAAAGAAAGCTCATATATTAAAACAGCTAAATTGTGTGAAAAAAGGAAAGGAAAGTATTTCCTGAAGTCATAAAAACACCAGTATCAGGCAAGCATTTCTTTTAAATGAGACTGATACTGGTAGCATATACATGTGCATATGTTATAATTAACATATATCATGTAGATAAGTGCATCTTTATGAACTAGCATTTGCAACCTAGACTCTAGTGAATAACCATTGTAACTGATTTTAAGGAAAATTATTACCGATAGGTCATAATTGCTATTGGGAAAATCTTGATTTGAGCAGACATACCCTAGGGAGCTGTGGTTTGTCACCCTATTAAACTATATTCACAAGCAAATTCATGTTAATATTTAATTATGTGTTTTCCACAGGTGTTAAGAAAACTATAATGATCATACTATACCAGTAATAAACAAGGAATAAAACCTTTTTCACATTCTAAATTGTCCAAAAATGCCAAGGGAAATTATTTTCACGATTTAACCAGTCACATTTCTCAATAAGGAAATACAGAGCACTGAATTGAAGGAATCTTCTAGTTTCTGGAATATACTGACTTTTAAAATAGTTACTAAATGGTATTTTGTCATTGTGGAACTGTATTAGGACCTCATATTGTAAGGCTCTGGAAATCTTTCTAGAACTTACATTATATAATCTCCATTGCCTGCGTTTGAAAATCTCAGTTGCCCCATGTACCAACTGTGCAACTCTGGGCAGGTTAATTAATCCTTCAAAGTCTAAAATTCATTCTTTTTTAACTACAGAAATGGTTAACTTAGAATATAGATTATGGACATTTAATAATACTTCCCCCAATCCCCCTGCCCCTTCTCCTCTGAGTGGGTGGAGTCCCCTGGGTATTCCTATGTCCTTAAGGGCCTGAAGCCTTCCTCCTAACCTTCCATAAGACTTCCCAAGCTTCTTCCATTATTAGCTCTGGGTATCTGTATTTGTCTGAGTCAAGTGCTGGGTGGAGCCTCTCAGAGGATAATGTGCTCCTCTCTGCAAGCATAACAGAGTATGACTGACAGTGTCAGGGACTGGTGATTGTCCATGGGATAGGTCTCAAGTTTGGCTGGTTATTGGTTGGCTATTCCCTCAGTCTCTGCTCCCTCTCCCATACCTACATTTCTTTTAGACAAGATAAAATTTGGGTTGAAAGTTTTGTGGGTGAGTTTGTGTCTCTATCCCTCCACTGAGGTGCCTGTCTGGCTGCAAGAGATAGTCTGTTCAGGATCCATATTTCCAATGTTGTGCTCCTCCCTTATCCCAGGTCTCTGCCCCGTCCTGGAGATGTCCTCCACCTCCTTACCCCTGTCAGTTGCATATTTTCATGGCAATCTAGCCAACACTTCTGTCTTTTCCAACACCTGATCCAGAACCCCCCCCCAAACATTCCACAAAGACACTTACTCAACTATATTCATAGCAGCTTTTTTTGTAATAGCCAGAAACTGGAAATAACCTAGGTGTCCCTCAACTGAAGAATGGATAAAGAAAATGTGGTATAGTTAGACAATGGAATACTATTCAGCTATTAAAAACAAAGCCATGATGAATTTTGCAGGCAAACAAATAGAACTCGAATATATCATCTTGAGTGAGGTATCCCAGCTCCAAAAGGACTCGCATGGAATATACTCACTTATAAGTTGATATTAGCCATAAAGTACAAGTACCATGTTAAATTCTACAGACCCAAGGAAGATTTTCTTCCATCTTAAAAAGTAAGTCAAACATTTCAACTGTGTAAAATTTAGTTATTTAAAGAAACTAGATTCTAAAAGGTATACTTAGTCCATATCTTCAGACCTTCCTTCGATGAATGAAATAATACTGAGCTCATTATATAAGACTAAAGGTCAAAATTCCTCAACCTCTAAATGGTTAGTTTTTAGGAATTACAATCATATAAACTTTAAATTATCACCTGAATCTGGATCCTTAGTATATCAACTATTCTAGCCTATAAGTGACTCTGGGGTATGGTTGGGAAGAAATCAATGACAAATATTCTCCTCCATAATAGTGTGAACAGAGATAAAAATAAAGCATTGGTATATTCTTTGCTACTGCTCTGCATTACTTTTAAATATATAACTGGGTCAGCGCCATTTATAAGCTGTTATTTTTGCATTAGACTTCAAAGATTCATGGTTTTAAATGTCTCCTGTTTCACACACATCTTGTCCAATTTTTGCTGCAAATATTTTCACCCAAGAAATTGGCTGAAGCCTTTTGAGTCATTTTAGTCACTGAATAAGAAGGCAATAATATTGAGTTACCATGCTAGGAAATGTTTATAAAATGCATTTCATGAATTTCTATCATAAGCAGTAATGATTTTAGTGCAGTAAATGCTGTTAAACAGTATAATCTCACAAAAGTTGGAACAACAAACAAGGTCAAAACTCTTTAACAGTGAGAGGATGTTTGCCTTCATCTTTTTATCTTCAGAGTCTGCTCACTGCACAATGTTCTTGTAAAAACACATCAAAAGGCAAAACAGCCAGTCATTCCATTGTTAAGATAGACATAAATAATAAGGTTCAAAGAAAAGCACCAACAAGTGTATCAAGAACATTTCTACATCTGGCATTCTGTTTTGGGAAAGTCAAAGTCCCTTCAAATGAAAATCACAAGCAAAAAGCTCCCAAAGTCCAGGAAATTTACATATATCATACACAGTTCTCTATGTGGACAGACAGATAATAGATAATTTTATTTAAAAATATTAAGAACTATAGCATGCTATAGAAATATAAAGTCATTTAAGCTAATTGTTGAAGAAGATACCATTTGAATCTGTCCTATGTATCATTAAGGAAACCTGTATCCTATGCTGAAACCTATAAGAAGTAGACAGAAATTGCTGCAGCTGCACCCTGAACCCTGGGTCACAGATGTGTTTCTCCCCTAGCAGTACAGCAACATCTGGAGCATCAAGCGATCAGCTGCTTGTAAACTCTCTTTGCCTTTACCTCTGAGTTCAAGTAGAAACTTTGTACATATCCTAATCTAGCCCCATCTTAAGTCTAAATTCAAATAAGTTTACTTATGATGATGAAAACAGCACAGAAAATAATAAAAGTATTTCTTATGTGCCTAAATGAAGATGATGCAAAAAATCATATTCTTTAGATTATCATAATATAGATTTTCTGAATAAGAACAAAGCAAATCATTGTTGTCTTTAAAGCTTCTTCAACATTGATAAGGCGAATATATGTAGCTGATTCAAACATCTCAGTGGAATCTCTTCTCTTTAACAAATATGGAATTCAGAACCAAACCCAATTAACATTCAGTCATATTTCTTTAACTGGGTGGTAAAATACAGAGGAAGAAAGAAGAAATTCAGCAAGAACAGTTTTCAATCTCAGCCCAATTTGTGCGGCCTACATACACCTCACAAGCTCTGCTCCCAGCCAAGCAAATGATCTAATATTAATATCTGTCATACAGAAAGGCAATCTTGTCTTTTAACGATGCCCTTTCTAGCTCCAGAGTTCAATTCTTCCTTCACACATTAAGACAGTGTCAAAAAATTATAATGACTAATGCAAGGTTGAATTTTAGCACTCCTTGTTAAATCTGAGTTTCTAAGCATGTAGTTTCAATCTCATTTTATAGCAACACCCTTTCAGTCATGGAGGGACAAAAATGTATCCAGTTTTTAGTAGTTTAAGAATTAAAGTTATCTGATATTCTCCCAGAGAACACACATTCCATTATATAAAACCTTATTCTTAATATATTAGAGCAGGTTCTTATTTAAAAAATTCAGCCATGCCATTTAGGTTGAATGATATTTAATAAAATTAACTTTGCTATTTGACAATAAAAGTGATGTCTTTCAGATTGGCTGCTTGAGAAAGGAATATGAAGACGCTGCCTTGAGTACAGGAGAATTATCTCTTCTTCAGGGCACGAAGCCTAGATAACAGTGAAGGTATAGAGAGTTTGATTAAGAAGTGTCTTGGAGGGACATAATCTGTTTTTATTGCATAAGCCGTGTTACCTACTTTGCTGTGAGTTCTGTCATGCTCTTTTCTTCCTCTCTAATCGAAATTAATTTTCTGAGAAGTATTCATTGAATTAGGCAGATTTGTAGATGGCACTAGTATTAGAAATTGCCTCACCTCTCCTCAAGTCCAACCTTGTAATTTTCCAGTTGTAATTGAATTGATTAAGGAGGATTTGAAATGAGTTGGAATGGAATTTGAATTGAGTTGGAATTGAAATAGTAGTCAAGAATTCAAGACAGAAGTTTCAATCCCCAGCTTAGCCTTAATGCTGTCTTTTGCATGTAGCATACGTTATACTCCGAAAACTATGTTCAAGTAAAAGAAATTAAGGAATGCTCTAGATTTTGAAAGAAAGTGAAAGCTATATTTGCAACATTAATAATCAGGAGAGAAGAGCACACATGAGACTTATACAATCTCAAGGCAAAAATAAATAAATAAATAAATAAATAAATAAATAAATAAATAAATAAATAAATAAAAAAGTCCACCGTGGAGGAGGATGGTGGGAATGAAGTTGTACCCCCTACTGAGGCATTATAGGAAACAGATAGTTATTGAAAGATGGAAAGCCAGGTTGCTTTAAGGATGTGACCTCTGCTAAGCATACACAACTCCATGGGATGGCCTCTTGCCCAAGAATACTTCAACAATACAAACTGGACCTAATTGGTTTAAAAAACGAGAAAAGTAATGAACATACATGTATAGGACAGTGCTGGTGGACATTGGAGGAATAAATGAAATCAAAGGGCATTGTATGAAAATGCTAAAGAATTAATTAATCATTTCAAGAAAAGAATGGAGGCTGATTAAAAGCCAAAATAAGTACACAAAAATATTTGATGAAATGGAAGTCTCCAAATATGTTTTAGTATAAATATTTTTTATTTTAATATGTATTATTTTCAAGTATCTTCTTTAGATAATTTTAGGCTCTGAAGGGGACAACACTGGTCATCCAATCATATGAGACTCTCCAGTGAAGAAAATATACAATGTACCCATGAAATAATGAGCCAGACATTTCCTTCACTAAAATAGAAAAGTCGATCTACCTCTGAGAATTAGGCACTGGAATCCAAAATAATTTTTCAAGCCTGTCCTTGACACTAGGATTTCTGGTGTCTTGCCACCGCCACAACACTGCTGGAAATCTCCTAATGAGACCTATGCAGATATTCCCTTCCTACTGACTCACAGTGTGACAGCTTGTGGAGTCAAATATGTATCAATACCTTCTTGCTATAGAAAAGTCTCCAGGGAGACATGGCTATCTTTTCCCCTGTATGGGAAAGCCTCCATTGGTGAGAGTTTCTAAGAAAGTGTGCAGTAAATATACCCTTGAATCCTGTTCTAGGAGAAGGAAATGTGTGTGTGATTGTGTGAGTGTGTTTGTCTGTGTGTGTGCCTATGCGTGAGTGTTATGTATTCATAAGAGTGTAAAAGCAATCCTGATTATGTGTGCCTGTGTTTCTGGGAGTGATAGTGATATACGGGAAATAGATGGATATGTGGACCAGCCCATGATGCAAATGCACAGGCTAAAGTTGCACACATCCGGTGCCTAATTCTGTAACTCTTCCTCGCTGAAGTGCAAGCCAGCCAGTTTGGCAAAGCTGGTTAGCCTGTGAGCTCTTGGAATCTGTGTCTTCACTCCTCCAGAGTTTTTCAGAAAAGCAACTCAATGTGTCTTGTTTAAGATCTTTTTCTCAGATCTGTGGTATAGACACATAAAGAATGAAATGATATATCCAAGTCTCAAAGCAAGAAAGGTCTCAGTGTTTTTCTAGCATACAGAAAAGCTTATAGTTCTGAAAATTTTTACTTTTATACAGAAACGTGATGAACAACCCTGTGAAGCTTCCTTCAAACTCATTCTAACTTAAGGATCAAATGTCAGTGTAGAAGAGACTAAACTTAAAATTACTTTATATGATACTTACTATGTAAACTTTCTCCAAATGCATATAAACAAAATTATTTTTCAAACTTTAGAAGCTACAGATTTTAAGGAGTGGCAAATGTATAATGAAATGTATAATGCTCATTACTTAAGTCAATTTACAAAATGAATTTGTTTCATATAAAGGTTAATTTACTATAACATTTTAGACTCCTCATTCTCCCTTTACCTGTGACCCAACAGAATATGTCAGAAATGAACATTACAACCTCATAATGACATGTCCACAATGAAGCATTTAAATTCTAAAAGCATTATGGTTTTTAAATTTGGAAGTAGTTATTACAAATATCTTCATGATTGATGAGTGCACACCAGAGTTATTTGTGCATGTAGTTAGTAAAAACAGTGTGTTAAAAAAAACAACAACAAAAAAAAAAAAAACAAAAAAAACCTAGCATATTGAACCTTGATTTGAATGCTTGCAGTAGAAAAAAATAGCCTTTCCATTTTGAAGATGTAATATGTCCTAATGAATACTCATTAACTTAACTTCATAACTCTCATTTTCAAAATTAGCAGGCATCCCAAATGCGGACTTATGTTACCAAAAATGGCTTAGATTTCTCCAATAATACTGTTTAGATTACACTTTAAAGTGATGCACTTAACCTGGGATTTTCATTTTAAATGTTCATATTTTCATTTTTTTTTCTTTTATTGGCTTTTTAAAATTTACATTTCAAATGTTATCTCCTTTCCAGGTCTCCCCTCTCGAAAACTCCTATCTCATAACCCCGTCCCCCGCCTCTATGAGGATGCTCCCCATCCACCCACTCACTCCCACCTTCCTGTCCTGGCATCCCCCCTACATTGGGGCAACTAACCCCCACAGGACCAAGGGCCTCTCCTCCCACTGAAGTCTAACAAGGCCATCCTCTGCCACATAGGCGGCTAGAGCCATGGGTCTCTCCATGTGTATTTTTTGGTTGGTGGTCCAGTCCCTGGGAGCTACAAGGGGTCTGGCCTGTTGACCCTGTTGCTCCCTCCATGGGGCTGCAAACCCCCTCAGCTCCTTCAGTTCCTTCTCCCAACTCATCCATCCAGGACCCCTCGCTCAATCCAATGGTTGGCTGCGAACATATGCTTCTGTATTTGTCAGGCTCTGGCAGAGCCTCTCAGGAGACAGCTATATCAGGCTCCAGTCAGCAAGCACTTCCAGGCATCCGCAATACCGTCAGGTTTTGGCAACTGTATATGGGATGGATCCCCAGGTGGGGCAGTCTCTGGATGGCCTTTCCTTCAGTGTCTGCTCCACACTTTGTCTCCATATTTCCTCCGATTATTTTGTTTCCCCTTCTAAGAAGCACCTAAGTATCACAGTTTGGTCTTCCTTCTTCTTGAGCTTCATATGGTCTGTGAATTGTATCTTGGGTATTCTGAGCTTTTGGGCTAATATGCACTTATCAGTGAGTACATACCATGCGTGTTCTTTAGTGACTGGGTTACCTCACTCAGGATGATATTTTCTAGTTCCCTCCATTTGCCTAACAATTTCATGAAGTTATTGTTTTTAATAGCTGAGTAGTACTCCATTGTGTAAATGTACCGCCTTTCCTTCTGTTCAGGGACATCTAGGTTGTTTTCAGCTTCTGGCTAGTTTCAATTATGTATATAAACACACTTGTGTGGAATGCATTCGGTAATGCAAATGCGTGAAAGAATCCAGGAGCAGATGATCTTCAGAGAAGGAATTACAGGTGGTTGTGAGCTTCGTGTATGGGTTACAACAAATGAAGTTAAGTCCTCTAAATAGTACTGTATACTCTTTTTAGATATTATTAGGCATTTTATTTTTACGTTTCAAATGATATCCCCCTTCCCGGTTACCCCTCCACAACTCTCGATCTCATCTCCCTCCTCCACCTACTCACCCATTCCTGCCATACAGCTCTAGCATCTCCCTATGCTGGGGCACCAAACCTCCACAGGACCAGGGCATCCTGTCTCCTTGATGTCAGATAAGACCATCCTCTGCTACATGTTTCTAGAGCCCTAGATCCCTCCACAAATACTCTCTGGTTGGAGGTTTAGTTTCTAGGAGCTATGGGTGTTCTGGTTAGTTTATATTGTTCTTCCTATGGGGTTGCAATCCCCTTCAGCTCCTTCAGTCCTTGCCAAAGCAATTCCTTTGGAGTTCCCGAGGTCAGTCTGATGGTTGACTGTAAGTATCTGCATCTCTATTGATCAGATGCTGGTAGAACCTCTCAGGGAGTAGTCATACCATGCTCCTGTCAGTAAGCACTTCTTGGCATCAGCAACAGTGTTGGAGTTTGGTGCTTCAGGATGGAATGGGTCCCTATGTGGGGCGGTGTGTGGATGGCGTTTCCTTCAGTCTCTGTCCTGTCTTTCCTTTGGGCAGGAACATTTGTGGATTGAAAAATTTGAGCGGATTGGGTGGCCCCATCCCTCATCTGGGGGCTGTGCCTATCTACTGGAGGTGGTCTGTACAGGTTCTATCTCCCCTTTGTTAGGTATTTCAGCTAAAGTCATACATTATACACTCTTATACACTAAAAAATCTCTTCAGCCATATCCTCTCATTATGTTTTATCCTGAAATTGTGTCCTCAAATATGCTGCTATATACATTACATATAATATAGTTTTTACCAACATACATGAAAAATCTGCTCAACAGACCTAGCTTAATTTCACACCATGATTTAAAAACATAGATTTCTACATCCCTGTTTATAGTCTGTTTGTGATCACATATTATTCTGCAATGAATTCCCTCCCCCAAACCACCACTACCACTGTTATCCATCTATGAGCATCTATGGAACTTAAGTATTGGCATATCAAATCACTATTCACTTTCAAAGTAGAAAAGAGCCCCAAATTCATGATTCACATGCATATGCAAGAATGACATTCTATAAGCAACAAGCAAACCCCAATTTCCCCTTCTTTTCATCTACCATTTCTGGATAGAATCAGTGGCTTTTATTACTGGAGCTCTGACTCATGATTGCAGGCACGGCTGTGCCATTCTCTGAGGTCTTCTGTGGCTGTCTACACTACTAAGCTTTGTTTCTCATTTTATTAGGGAAATTAGATCAAGGAACAGATGAGAAAAAGTACCAGTGATCAACAAACACATGAATAAATCAATGTTCAGCAAGTTATCCTGTTGTTATAGCAACATCAATTCAAGAGACCTACTCCTTTGGAAAATTGGCAGGTGAGGCTAGCTTACCTACTTAAAATCTGCAATGATATCCTACTCTACTTAACGATTCTTGGGAAATAATGGTTTTTGGAGAAAAAATACTTAGTTTATAAATTTAGAAATGTGTGAATGTTCTTATTGTTTTGTACCTGATAATATTAAGATGAGAGTTATTTTTTCACTTTTAACCTTTGTAGATGTGTTAAAACATTTTATGTGCTCACAGCCTCTCCGGAGAAATTGGAAGAGGTTGTTATTTCTAGTTTTAAAAATCAAACATTGATTTTTAAGAGTTTAGAATTTTAAGTCCAGGATTTAAGCAACAGCTTCTTTATTCTTTGTCAATAATTCCAAATTTGCATGAAGCTCTAAACTAATTTGACAGTCCTGACTTTTAGGAACATAGTGTTTGTTTTATGTTCGTTAATGCTACCCTTATCTGGAAAGATATGTAGCATAATCTCTCAATAAACTGCAGATTTCTTCTTTATACTGAAGAACAGCAGTTGCAAATTTATATATTGATTTCCTGTTCAACCTGTTTGCTCATAGAGTACGGTGTTTTATGCTGTTAATTATGGAAAAGCAAGGGATAAAATGTATTCTGACTTGCATAGAATATTTATAAATACATGCACTGTGTGTGTGTGTGTTCATCTCAGTAAGCAAACACTCAGTGCACAGATAAGGCTATAAGTTTACATATATCTAAATGCAATAGTAGAATAGAGTGAATTTATGAAGAAAAGTATTTTCATATATTTTTATATGCATATATTATGTTGAATATTATGAATATTACATTGGAACATTATTATTTTAGTTAAGGATCATGGGTATGACTCAGACTAACTTACTTTGTGTACTTGATGTGTGTGGGGTTTGGGGTTCAGACTTGCCTTAATATGCCAAGCTGAAGATTATATTTTTTAAATTGCATCTGTAATGATCACAGAGGTGCCCAGTAGGAGAAGCTATGAACCATTTATACATGCTTACTGTATGTCAATATTTTGTATTTTCACAGTAATGACATCTTAACAGTAATAGTATAAGGTTAGTCCTTTGATACTATAACCTGTATAACCAGAGTCTCTTGGACCCAACTAATATGCCAGTTATGATTGCCATCTTGTGGTGTGGACCTTAAATCTACTATGAATACATTTGTGTTTCTCCATAATGTTCATGCCATTATTGCTCCAGTAGGTATGTTGAGCCAGGCAGATCTTTTGTTTTTCAATTCACACCTTAGTGAGATATATGATTACTTTCCTCCACCAATAACGTATATCATAAAAGATTGTCAGAATGTCCAGGTCAATACATTTTTATTCCTCCATGTTCTATGACTCAAATAGATTATATCTTTAGAAAGCTACTGTTGATTCTGAGTGATAAAAACAGGAATTGTAGTATTCTAAAATATTTGAACATTGGTAGAACCTCATAAGATAAAAAATCTAAGAGAGGTTTCTGGCATTGACTAGTTTAATTATTTGTTTGTTTGTTTATGTATATTTTTGCATCTGCTTATTTATTTATTTATTTATTTATTTTTGTGGCAGGTGATATGTACATAGTGCATTGTTCCTTTTATTTGTTTTTTGTTTGCTTTTTTCGAGACAGCGTTTCTCTGTGTAGCCCTGGCTGTCCTGGAACTCACTGTGTAGACCAGGCTGGCCTCGAACTCAGAAATCCACCTGCCTCTGCCTCCCAAGTGCTGGGATTAAAGGCGTGTGCCACCACTGCCCGGCTGCATTGTTCCTTTTAAATAGGTAACTTCACTTTTGCTATTTTTATATTTGCATGTGTTTATATGCTATGGAGGTTCCACAGCATTGCACTTCAATGGCTTAGTCATAGGGTGTTTAGCATTTGTTATCTATCACCCCCTTAATTCCCTTCTCTGCTGTGAGCTTTTGCCTCCATCCCATCTAAAACTTCCTGTCTCATTGTCTCCTTTCCCCCCTTTAAAATAACTGATTTAACTTTCTCTCCCTTAAAATCTTCCTTCCCTTTGTCCCCTTATTAATTTGTTGACTTTTTTATTCCAAATGAGACATTCATACGCAAACATTTGGAATCTCATATCCACAAATGAGAGAACATGTACAGTATTTTCTTTCTGGGTCTGGGTTACTTCGCTCTGAATGATTATTTCCAACTCTATAGATTTACCTGTGCATTTCCCAACTACATTGTTCTTCATAGCTGAATAATATTCTTAACTTTGAAATGAGAACAAAGCCCTTATTATGGTTCTATTTCTCGAGGTTTTGTATATACATGTCATTTTCTCAAATGTTTCTTTTAAAACTTTCCTGTGAACCATTAATTTCTGTCAATTGTTTCACATTTACCAAACACATTTTCAGGGAGCTCCTCAAGGAGCTATGGCTATAACCAGGCTTCCGATGACTACCTTACACAGGCAAACATCCATTAAAAATATTTAAAAGATATTCTTTGAGAATTTTACATAATATATGTATATATCACATTATACATCATATACCATCATGTATCATATATCATCATATATCACTATATATCATCAAATATCATGTATCATATATCATATACCATACATCAGCACTAATACCTCAATCACGTAACAATCATATATCATGCCTTATACATCACTTGTAAATCTGTTATCTTGTGTTATATTATATCATAACTTATTATAATGTATTATATATTATGTGCTTATTATATTTACAATATTATATATAATGAAATATGATCTTATCCATCTTCCTATTTCTGCCCCAACTTTTTCTGGACCTTCTGTAATGCTTTCCCTTAACTCTTCATGATGTTCCTACTCCTCTTTTCCAACTTCTCCTCTGTCTTCCTTTTCTTCATTATCCACTATGTACAATAAATGCTATCCATAAGTGCAAAGGTGGAGGTCATTCAATTGACCACGTGAAACCTACCAATAGCTCTTCAGTTAATATGCCTTATGAACCCCTTTCCCACCCTTGCTGGAACATTGGCTGACTTGATGCTGTGCATGTCTTGTGTCAGTAACCACATACTTAAGAACAGTTGAATCTTGACATTTAGGACTCAATACTTGCTATGACATGCAAGGTAATGTCTGATCTTCCAGATGCAGGGAATAAGCAGGTGATTAAAGTGAATTTAAAACAATAATAAAATCAATTAAATATCAGCCTTTCATTAGCATAGTATTCCACGGAAGATGCTCCAACATGTAATAAAGACACATGCTCCACTATGTTCATAGCTGCCATATTTATAATAGCCAGAAGCTGGAAACAACCCAGATGCCCCTCATCAGAGGAATGGATACAGAAAATGTGGTACATCTACACAATGGAGTACTACTCAGCTATTAAAAACAATGACTTAATGAAATTTGCAGGCAAATGGATGGACTTGAAAATATCATCCTGAGCGAGGTAACTCAGTCACAAAAGAAGAAACATGGTAGTAATCACTGATAAGCGGATATTAGCCCAAAAGTTCAGAATGTCCAAGTTTCACTTAACAGTAACCGCTGGACTGAGAGTGAGGTCACAGATGGAGGAGTTGGAGAAGTGATTGAAGGAGCTGAG
>CM052704.1:30349318-30456489 GCA_028551405.1 Uromys caudimaculatus | reverse complement strand
GCTGTGAGAACTTCTGAGGTCATGACTTACTGACATGAAGAAATTGATAGGAGAAAGTTTTTGTAGCCATACCAAAAAGTTCTTTCTAAGAAAATAATAGGAAATTTGGATACAACAGGATGAAAAGTGTATGTAAATATATGCCTTATACCCTGAGAAGGAAGGGCTAGATAAAACAAAAAGAATAAGGAGCTAGGTGCTATATAAATTAGAATGGGGAAAGAGGATTAAAGAGACTTTGGGAAAGTTTAAAGGTTATCATCAACTTTTAAAAAACCAAGTTTAATCAAATGCTTGAAAGAAAGTATAAAAATTCAAGAGATCAGAACTGATTCAAAGATAGTTAGCTCTTCAGAAATTCTGAATTGTAGTGGGAAATTATGGTATTAAAGATAATATTTTTAGGTAAAATTGGTATATGTTATTCCCTCCTAACCTCCCCAGCATTCCCTTACTCTAGGGTGTCAATCCTTCACAGGACCAAGGGCCTCCCCTCCCATTGATGTCAGATAAGGTCATTCTCTTCTACATGTGCAGCTGGAGCCATGGGTCCCTCCATGTGTACTCTCTGGTTGGTCGTTTAGTCCCTGGGAGCTCTGGGGGGGTCTGGTTGGTTGATATTGTTGATCTTCCTATGGGATTTGAAACCCCTTCATCTCCTTCAGTCCTTCTCTTAACTTCTTCATTGGGGTCCCTGTGTTCAGCCCGATGGTTGCCTGCAAGTATCTGCATCTGTATTGGTAAGGCTCTGGCAGAGCCTCTCAGGAGACATCCATATCAGGCTCCTGTCAGCAAACACTTGGTATCAGCAATAGTGACTGAGTTTGGTGGCTTCATATGGGATGAATCCCCAGGTGAGGCAGTCAGTTAAAGGAACTAACTACAGTTCTTGTATTTCAATCTTAGTTAAGAACAAGGAGATATATTTCAGGTCCAGCAAATAGTTTATCAAATATATATAACAATGTGAAATTCTTTAATATATTTGTTCACTTGTATAATGTTACTACTTTAAAAAATATGCTTCTGTTTATGAAGATCATTCAAATAAAGCAAATAAAGGCCTTAAGGGAGCTCCGTAAATACCTTGAAAACACCCAAAAGTTAAAATTTAAAACTAAAGTTAAAATAAATTAAATGAGATTGATTCTCAAATTCATGCACATAGAACACACATCAGGCTTATAAATGAGCATAATTTCAGATTAAAAACTTTCAAATTTGTACCAAAATGGGGTTTAAAAAATATGAATTGCCACATGTTACTGACTACAAGCACAATATTTATTACCAAACACCTGGCTCAACTTGCATGTATTGAATCACGCAGACTAGTGTTCATTTGTGAGGTTTCAGCTTGATGTGAGAAGTGTAGCTGCTGATGCTTTAGAGAAAAGAGGAATTAATATTTTATTCTCATTTCTTTATGAAAAAAGAAAATAATTAAACAATATTTTCAATTGCAAAATTACAATAATTCCTTACTATATGAACCTCATCAGATTGCAAAGATATTTCTACATGAACTGGCCGTCCAAAGAATCAAATAAAACACCCAGTATTTTATCCAAAGCAATTAATCTCTTTTTCAAACAATGTATGACATTTCACTGTGTAATTGCACAGGAAATTAAAACTCTTTTCATAGGTTTAATAATGTATGAGAGATGGGCTTTGGAATAATTGTTTTATTGAGCTTTCTCATCCTAGGGCGTTGTGTACAAGCTATGGCTTGCCACTTTGCCTGTGTCATCTCCAAGATGAATTAGAGGAAAACACTACAGGGACACCATTCTGGCTCTCCAGGATATAAGCAGGCACTGAAACTCAAACAAGTATCTATCACTTTTATTTTTCCTTTTTGCACTGCGGGCACAGTAAAGCTTTGATTGCATATGTGACATTTTCACAATAAAGCTATTTCCTAGACCCAGATTGTCATGTAGAGTCAGTTGTTTCCTATGTACATCTCGATACATTTATTTTTGAAAGCTCAAAATATCATTAGAATTTGATTTTTTGTCTATAATGTAAGATATGAGTATTCTACTAAATGATTAAACTTCATGTGTGTGTATGTGTGTGTGTGTGTGTGTGTGTGAGAGAGAGAGAGAGAGAGAGAGAGAGGCATATGTGCATTTGTGTGTGTTGATGTCTTCTTGTGTATGAGTATACCAGTGCAGGCGTGTGCACTTACACCTAGAAGACAGAGGTTGATCTTCATGGGATTCCTCAGGTGCTGACTTTCATGATTATGGAGACATCTTTCATTGGCATAGTGCTTGCTGCTTAGCGTAGACTCCTTGGCTAGCAAAGCCCAAGGATCTGCCTATCTTTGTCTGCTCAGTGCTCAGATAAGCATGCGTTATCATGCTTGGATTTTTGTAAATCTCTTTTAATTCTGCTTAGGTGCCAAGATTCACTCATTGCATATGATAAATGTTGTCAGATATAACATATATTTAAATACAGAAACAGAAAATATAGATTGTCCAGGTCAAATCTCAACACAGGATTGGAGTTCTTAACTGGAAGCAGAGATATCGGGAAGGCGCATAATAAATAGACACAGACTACTTTTTGGGTCAAGCTGACAGGCAATTTTTCAAGGCTTGAAGTTTCTCTCTCTTCTCTCCCTCTCTGCTTTCTTTCTCTCTCGCTCACTCACTCACTCGCTCGCAGCTTGAGGCTGCACACACTACATTCTCCTGTGCACTCTGCTTTTCTCCTGTGCGTTTTTCTTTTCCCGAACTCCCACACTCCTACACATCTCTGTGTGTTCTCCTTTCACACACACACACACACACACACACACACACACACTCTCCATACACACTTCACAGTCTCTCTCACTCTTCCCATGCTCTTCCACCTTTCTCTTTCCCCAGTCTTTTATTGATACTCCAAAAGCAGGTAGAAAAAAAAAAAAAAAAACCATTGTATAATCATTGCCAAATAAAATTCAAAAGAATAACCACATTCCACAAAGAATTAAGAATTACAGCTGGGCAGTGGTGGCGCACGCCTTTAATCCCAGCACTTGGGAGGCAGAGGCAGGTGGATTTCTGAGTTTGAGGCCAGCCTGGTCTACACAGTGAGTTCCAGGACAGCCAGGGCTACACAGAGAAGAAAAAAAAAAAAAAGAATTACAAATGTTCCCCAAAGTTTCAAGCTTTCCCTATTCCCAGGCTTGTAGCCAAAATAATAATAGTTGCAAACTTATTATTATTTAAACTTTAACTTCTGACTTATTATACTTCAGAGCTCAGGGATCTGAGGTCAGCTACCTGAATTTTCCTGTGAAGCTCTAATGATAAATGACATGGGCAAAGCTGCCAGGCAGTGGCCAGAAAGAGTCAAGTTAACCCTTACCTCAACAGTTCCACTAGCTTCCTGCTTCTGTACGTTGCACTCAATGGCTCTCCTAAGAGTACCAGCGTTTGACATGTTTTACTAGTAGCATTTTATGTATTCTATACTTTCTTATCCAGGAACCACTCTTAAATATTGTGCAACACTTATTTAATAGCTTCAATAGTATTTTTTTCTTGGGGTTTCAATGTTGGCTTTAATTCATTCTCTAATAATTTCTTCAAACTTTCTTTGCAAGTCAAGCATTAATCTGCAACTACCACTGAGCAGTTATTACATTGTTTCTGAGGTGAGAACACACAGCATATACCTGGGCCATTAGGACTGTGCTGGGCTGTGCCCCTATGCCTCAGTTTTTAATTGTTTAAGAATCATTACATCAAGAAACATCTAGTTTCACAGAATTCACCAGATTAGAAGGAGAAAGAAATAAGAAAGTCAGATATAATAGAATAACTCTGCACACCAAGGACCAATGAAAAGCAGTCACACACAATGAAATCTATACTGCCATTGTCCAGGACTAAGGTTAGGAGAAATGGGAACAAATGGGTTTTTTGTTTGTTTGTTTTGTTTTGATTTTGTTTTTGTTTTTGTTTTTTTTCCAAAGAGCTGCAAGGGGCTCCTGAGATGACTCCATCCAAGCCTATTGCAGGCAGTCCCTTATTTCAGATGGCAGGTCCCCTGGAGGGATGTGTCTCTTGAATCTCAGGGTCCCAGAAGCCATCCTTTTTTACAAGGAGCTGCCACAGGTTTCTAAGATATCTCCATCTGGGCCTACTGCTAGCAGTTCCTGTCATTGTATGCTGTCCTCAGCAATAGATGGTAAATAAAGTTAATAAGCAAAATATTTAACATAAACATAATTTCTTAGATGCAGAATTATTATTCCTCATTTGGTCATAAATGAATTTTTACTTTCATCCTCGTTTTAATTTTATTAATCTTATACAAATATAGCATATAACAGGTAATTATAAGCAAATACTGAAGATGAAGGAGTTGTCATGACATTTTGAGAAATAAAAATAGCAAGACGAGGTGACAGAAGATGACAATACTCAATATCAAAGCTGAATACTTATCTTCAACCCACACATTCTGCTAATAAAAAAAGATTGCTTTTAAGTTAAATTTGGTTTAATTATACATAGTTCTTAACAAAAAAGAAAAATAACCTCATTTTTTTAACTTCTACAGTTACCAGATGTTCAACCTGTTCAACTGATATTTTGTTTAATTTAAATAATAATCATTTCTCTTGGAAATCTATTGAAAAATATATGTGATTTTGAACATTTAAGATACATTATTGGAATATATAAAGCAACAGGCCACAGGATGTAATTAGAAAGAGATTAGTAATAATAGATACTACTGTGTGAAATAACTCATTTGCAAAGTCAAATTGTTAACCTTTTTCTTTCAAAAATTATATACATATAAATTTTGAAAGAATATATATATATATATCACAACTGCCTACATCCGTGCTATGAGAAGCATCAGTATTTCCAAAGGTAACACTGGTTAGAAATGAACTTTACAGGGAATGATGCAATAACTCATCTCAGAAGAGTTGTGGGTGAAATTCTTATGTTATAATGTGTTATAATGAAAAATGTCTTTAATTCTAAACAATGACATCTAATTGAGGGACAGACAAAGTGACAATTCAGAGAAAAATTTGACATAATGAATTGGAAATAGGATACACCCAAGTCTCACAAAAACAGTCAGGAAAGAGAAGCTATTTAGGAGCACTGAGGGGAAGAGTCAACTGAATCAGTTTCAATTCAGAATTCAGAATTTAGTTGTGTTTAGTCTGGAGCATCTCAGATCAGTGGAGTTAGGAGCAGTTCAGGTCTTAGGGTTCAGGGGCAGTCTTTCCAAGCAGAACAATCCAGTTTTTTGTTTGTTTGTTTGTTTTTAGGAGAAGGCAATTTTAGTCACGTGATTTGGAGAGGAGTTTAAGCCAGAACAGCTGATTGGAACCAGCCAGCCAGAGTTCAGAAAAAGCTAGAAAGATGAAGTTTATTCAGAAGTCTTAGAGGCTGAAACATTCTAGGCATAGGATTGAAGATAGAGTCTGGAAGGGGAAGCCTTCAATGTCCAGACTTGCAGAAGATTGGATTATATGGAGGCTGGAAGTTTCCAGGCCTAGGGAACAGTTAAATAGAAATGCTCTTGGCTCAGCCCAAGCTGTGTATTTGTACAGCTTGAGTATGGTTCTCACTGCAACCTTCCATCCGAGGAAATAAAAGTGACATTTACATATCTTTAAAAGGAGAACATTAGAAATAAGGGATTATAAGACGAAAGATGCCAAATCAAACAAGAAAAAAATCAAAGAACAAGCAAAGACAGAGATAAAAAAATGAGTGATATGAGAAGAAAAGAATGAGGGCGCCAAGCAGCAAGAGCTGCAGTTTGATGGTAAGTGTTTATGCAGGGCTTAACACAGAGCAAATGTGAAGAAATTCTCAATAAGAAGTAGTCCTGATTAGTTTTGGATCATTATGTGAAATCAAACCACTGATCGTAGGAAAATTATGAGAGCATTTATTTAAATATGAAAATTTGCCTTTTTGCCATGAACATTGTAATTGATCGTTATGTATTAGTCCTATCTTATAAGCAATATATTTTTCTTTCTATATCACTATATTGATCTGCAAAGGATTTTTTTAAAGATATCGATGTCTAGAAAGATATCTTACTTCGAAAATAAGCATCTTCCTCATAGTTTAAAATGAGATGAATTAACATTGTTTTGGGTTCAGTAACATTTATATTTAGTGTTTATATGGCTCCATGTTCTCACTATATTTTGTACAAAGAAAACTCTGAGTATATCAATGGTTTAGTCAATGGGGAAATTTAGCTTTTTATTAATAATGATTAAACATATCTGTGAGAGCATTGCATATCTGAAGTCAACAGAACAAAACCAGGAAGCATTTATATCTAAAGCTACAAAAATTTGCATTCAAGTAATAAAGACCTCTTTGTGTGCCCATAGGAAAATATCAATGTGTTTATTGTAATAAATTCTAATTTCATTTTCTGTATTTTTATTAAATCTTTAGAATGAAATGCTACCACAAATGGAAGCATCAACTTATCAGAAAACTATAAATATTTATAACCTGTGGATGGAAGATGAGCCACAACACCTATTAAATGGCTCCCTGGACCTATAAGTCTCCCATTGTTTATAAGCTTATGTCTGTAGTTATTTTGAAATATATTTTTAGAGTAATAATTACTACAACATCAATAAGGAGCTGTGCACTAACTCTACATTACTTGTACTTATGTATAGATATGTAAAATTTATGGTTAGCTCCTAGATAGAGAAACAGCTCCATGTTAAACTGGTAAGGTGATTAAATGGGCTCTTCAGAAGGTGATCTAGAGTGTAAATCCTGGGGGTTAAAATGCAATTCCATCCTATATTCGATTTCATGAGATTATCTGGTTTATGAGAAAATGTGCTATATTTAATCCTTTGCATAGGAAGTATCATTAGATTTATGTTTTACATTTAGGGTAATTATTCTTTAATTACTGAAACTTAGTTCCAATTTTAACAATTATTTCATGATTGTAGTATGGCTATAAAATACATTTTTTTTTTACTTTGTGTGCTATGTATAGCAACAAAGATTTTTAAATTAATTCTGAAAATTATATTCTAGGAAATTATAAAGAAAAAATCTAATAAAATATTTCTGTGTATAAATGTGAAATTTGATACAGAATGATCTACGACTAAGATTGAATTTTTATAGTTACAAGCTTTTGATGTGCAAACTTTGTTCCTTAACATAATATTATTAGTTAAATAAAATTGGTTACAGCCAATTACATGAGGGTTTAGAGATAAGTGGGTTTTGAGTTACCTGATTGGGGGTAGAGAAAGAGATCGGCATGAGGAGAGACCAGGATAGGAAAGAAGAAGAGAGAGAAGAGAGAAAGACACTCACATGAGGGGAGATGGACCAGGAGTACTGGGCCAGGGGAAATAGCAAGTATATGGGGCACATTACTAGGTATGTAGCCAGGCCAGCAGTTAGTAAAGTAGATTAATGAATACTCTCCACTAATTGTCAGAGCCAAATAAAATAACCATACTTTGAGTCTCATTTATTTGTAAGCTACATGGGGATAAGCATAATTTGGTTGTACTACAATTGTGATTGTGAATTCATTCATAAATCTACACTGTCATGAAATGTCAAATGCTGTCATTAAATTTTAAAAAAGTCATCAGATCCTACTATAAGAGCTTATACTCAAAGAAACTGGAAAATCTAGATGAAATGGATGTGTTCTAGACAGATACCATGTACCAAAGTTAAATCAAGAACAAGTAAGCTATCTAAATAATCCCATATCCCTTAAGGAAATAGAAATAGTTATTAAAAACCTTCCAACAAATAAGAGCCCATGGCCAGATGGCTTCAGCTCAGAGTTCTACCAGACCTTCGAAAAAGAGCTAATAGCAACACTACTCAAACTATTCCATAAAATAGAAACAGAAGGAACACTACCTAACTCGTTCTATGAAGCCATAATTACTCTGATACTTAACCCACAGAAAGACCTAACAGAATAAGAACTTCAAACCAATTTCCCTTATGAATACCAATGCAAAAATACTCCATAAAATTCTTAGATTCAGTTTGAATCCAAGAATACATCAAAACCATCATTCTCCATGATCAAGTAGGTTTCATTGCAATGATGCAAGATTGTTTCAATATATAAAAATACATTAACATAATCTACGATATAAACAATCTCAAAAAACAAAATCACATGATCATCTCATTAGGTATTGAAAAAGCATTTGACAACATAAAACATCCCTTCATGCTAAAAGTACTAGAGATATCAGGAATTCAAGGCCCCATACTGATACAGCAAAACAAACAGCTAATATCACATTAAATGAAGAGATACTTGAAGCTATCCCACTAAAATCAGGGAAAAGACAAGTCCACTTTCTCTGTATCTATTCAATATAGTAGTCGAAGTTCTAGCTCAAGAAATAAGACAACAAAGGCGGATTAAGGGAATACAAATTGGCAAAGAAGAAGTCAAGGTATCACTATTTGCAGATGATGTGATAGTATACATAAGAGACCCCAAAAATTCTACCAGAGAACTTCTACAGCTGATAAACAACTTCAACAAAGTTGCTGAATACTCAAACAAATCAGTAGCCTTCCTTTATACAAATGATAAATGGGCTGAAAAAGAAATTAGAGAAATAACACCCTTCAATAGTAACAAATTCTATAAAATATCTTGAGGTAACTCTAATGAAACAAGTGAAAGAGCTATATGACAAGAAATTCAAGTCTCCCCAGAAAGAAATTGAAGAAAACTTCAGAAAATGGAAAGATCTCCATGCTCATGGATTGGCAAGATAAACAGTAAAAGTTGTCATCCTATCCAAAGCAATCTACAGATTCAATGCAATCCCCATCAAAATTCCAACAAAATTCTTTACAGACATGTAAATAGCAATTCTCATTTTCATATGGAAAAACAAAATTCCCACAAGAGTGAAAACAATTTCTAACAATAAAAGAGCTTATGGAGGAATCACCTTCCCTAACCTCAAACTGTACTAGAGTGCCATAGTGAAAAACCTGCATGGCACTGGTACAGAGACAGACAGGTTGATCAACAGAATAGAATTGAAGACCCATAAATAAAGCCACACACTTACAGACACTTGGTCTTTGACAAAGAAGCCAGAAATATATAATGGAAGTAAAAAGTGTCTTCAATAAATGGTGCTGGTCTAACTGGCAGTTGGTATGTAGAAAAATGAAAATAGATTCATATTTGTCACCTTGCACAAAGCTCAAGTCCAAGTGGATCAAGAACCTCAAAATAAGTAGATACTCTGAATCTAATGGAAGAGAAAATGGGAAAGAGGCTCGAAATCATTAGCATGGGGAGAAATTTCCTAAACAGAACTCCAATGGCTCATGTTTTAAAATCAAGAATTGATAAATGGGACCTCATGAAAATGAAAAGCTTCTGTAAGGCAAAGGATATAGACCATAGGACAAACCAGCAACTTACAGATTAAGAAAAAATCGTCACTAACCCCACATCCAATAGAGGACTAATATCCAAAATATATAAAGACTTCAGAAGCTAACCTCACCCCCCAAAAAATCCCCAATCAAACAAACAACAAAAAAAACCCCAATAAAACAAAACAAAAACAACAACAACAACAAAAACAGTCCCATCAAAAAATGGGGTATAAGCCGGGCAGTGGTGGCACATGCCTTTAATCCCAGCACTTGGGAGGCAGAGGCAGGTGGATTTCTGAGTTCAAGGCCAGCCTGGTCTACAGAGTGAGTTCCAGGACAGTCAGGGCTATACAGAGAAACCCTGTCTCGAAAAACCAAAAAAAAAAAAAAAAAAAAAAAAAGGGATATATATATAGAGAGAGCTAAACAGAGAATTCACAACAGAGGAAACTCAAATGGACAAAAAATACTTAAAGACATGTTTAAGTCCACAGTGATCAGTGAAATGCACATCAAAATGACCCCATGATTATACCTTACACCAATCAGAATGGCTAAGATCCAAAATTCCGGTGATAGCACATGTTGGCAAGGATGTGCACAAAAAGGAATATTCCTCCATTGATGGTGGTATTGCAAACTGGTACAATCACTCTAGAAATCAATCTGGAGGTTCCTCAGAAAACTACAAATGGATCTACCTGAAGACCTAGCTATACTACTCTTGAGCATATACCTAAAAGATGGCCCAACATACTACAGGGACACATACTTCACTAGGTACATAGTGGCCTTATCTATGATAACCAGAAGTTGGAAATAACCCTGATGCCCCACAATAGAAAAATGGATACAGAAATTATGGTTCATTTCATAATGGAATACTATTCAGCTATTAGTAACAGATACATCATGAATTTTGCAGGCAGATGGATGGAACTAGAAAATATTATCCTGAGTGAGGTAACTCAGACCCAAAAGGACATACATAGTATTTACTCATGAGTTACTATATTAGCCAAAAAAGGACAGAATACCTAGGATACAGTCCACTGAACTAAAGGAGTTTAAAAGCAAAAAAGGTACAAGTTAGGATGCTTCTGTCCCACTTGGCAGGGAGAATGAAACAATCATGGACAGTAGAGGGAGGGAGAGACATTTTTAAGGAGGGTGGGTGAGAGAGTAAGGAGAACATGATCAGGTATGGGAGTGGGGAGGCAGGAGAGAAGTCCTGACTGCCAGCAGAATGAATGGAAATATGTACGCGGTAACCTCAGGGAGTGGGAGTTGGATGGACCATCTAGAAAGTTCCAGAGACCTGGGAAGTGAGATATTCTCGGGACTCAAAGGGAGGGAACTTAGATTAAATGCCCAACAATGGGGAAAGTGAACTCCTCGTAGAGTCCACCTCCAGTAGAAAGATAGGGCATCACCTGGAGAGTTGGGGCTGCCATCCCACAGTCAAAAACACTGAATCAGTATTGTTCCTTTCTAAAAGAACTGCAGGGACAAAAATGGACAAGAGACTGAGGAAAAGGCAGTTCCGTGACCCGCCCAACTCGGGATCTATCTCAATGGAAGGCTCCAAGACTTGACACTCTTACTGATGCTATGGTGTTCTTACAGACAGTAGACTAGCATAGGGGTCCTCTGACAGGCTCAACAGGCAGCTGACTAAGATAGATGCAGATACTTACACCCAAATAATGGACAGAAGCTGGCGACCCCTGTGGTTGAATTAGGGAAAGGTTGGAAGAAGCTGAGGAGGCGGGTTACCCCATAGCGAGACAAGCAGTCTCAACTAGCCTGGGCCCCTGAGATCTCTCAGACACTGAACTACCAACCAGGCAGCATACATGAGCAGGTCTGAGGCACCTGACACATATACAGCAGAGGAATGCCTGGTCTGGCCTCAGTGGGAGAAGATGCAACTAACCATCAAGAGATTTGACGAGTGGGAAGGCTAGGGGAGGGGCATCCTTTTAAAGGTAGTGGGAAGGAGGAATGGGATGAGGAACTTGGAAGATGAACTGGGAGGGACCAATAATTGGAATGTAAAAATATAAATAAAAGTAAATAAAAATAAATAAAAGGGGAACATTTAAATGTAAATAAATAAAATAACCAATAAAAATAAATGTAATAAAAACTATCAAAATTGATATGAAATCTCACAAGGCAGTATATGGATGAAGAGGATGCTTGGTGACTCTTTGCATAGAAACAAGAAAAAAGGTGTCTAGTATGGCTAGGCTTACATATTGTTTTATTAGAATTTCCAGGTTAGTGACCAGATAGTAATTTCAAGTCAGTGATCCAAGAGCATTAAAAATCCTCCCTCAAGAAGATGCCATCCCAAGAAATTCACCTTCACTTAGGAGAGTGATTTTTTTTTCTTTTATTAAAAGGTTGAGTTTTCATACACTGTAGATGAATATTAATATTGAATTAAATTTATCTGGAAAGATTATAACTTTTTAAATAGAAACCCTACTTCTCAGAAACTGCTTCCAGTGCAACACCAGGATGAAAGAATGGTGGGGAAATCTAGATGATTGGGACCTAAGAATCCAATCATGATGACCCTTGATTTAAAGCTCCATAATGACCATGACTAATCTAAATTTTCTTTCTCTTGTACTTCATGGGTGGCCAGCTTTACTTGGCTGCTTACTCTTTTCTCTCAGAGGCTGTATCTGTTTGTTTTGGTTTTGGTTTTGGTTTTGCTTTGTTTTTGACAATTTGACAAAAGTAAGATTTATTGAGAAAATACTTCCATAGAACTGGTCTTTAGGCAAGCCTATGGGACACTGTCCTGTTTAATAGTGATTGATTTGGGAGGGCCCACTGTGGGAGTTGTAGCCAATCCTGGGCAGGTGGTCCTGGGGTATAGAATGATGCAGGCCAGAAAAAGTCACAAAGCAACATTTGTCCACAACTTCTGTTTCAGTTCTTGCCTTCAGTGTTGACTTGAGTTCTAGCCCTGACTTCCTGTAGTGATGGATGGTATGTGACCTTAGAGTTGTAAAATGAAACAAACACTATCTCTCCAGCCCCCAAAATGAGTAACATTAAAATAAACAATTTGATATCAAAATACTCGTTTCTAATTATTTTTCACAAATTATTTCTCTATATATTTTTAAGATAATGTCAGTAGAATGAAGTTATTGAGAGTTTTAATTTTTTGGCTGAAATTTCATGATAAGAATATTATACATAGCATCTCTATATTTCACACAAAAAAAGCAGATTGCAATAAAATAAAATATGCTCATTTTGCAGAAATGGACTGTGTTTCAGAAAGTTTAAACTAAATGCAACAGTAATGTGTCTATATTGTGGTGAGACTATAAAGGGGAAGTTCTGTGCTCTTCTCTTCTCTGTTGTTCCTCACAAATGTCAGAAATATTTTCTTCCCTGCCCCAGAATCATAGATTATGTTTGTTTTAACCATCAACAATATTTAGTAAGTGACCCCTTTGTGAATATACTCAGCAGCTATTTTCACTTTTATTTTCATTATTATAGTGACAATCAAATTTTGCTTGATCCCAGAAATTCCAAAACAGTTTTACATTTCTAGAAAAAGAAATTGTATAAGCAGCTAAGTATGTAAGTCAGGAATTGAGAAATTTACAAGGTGTCTTTCAGCATTTAACATTTAGTATCCATGCTAGGTGGTAAAGTATTTGCTTGTACAACAAAAATTTAACAATTCAAAAAGATCAAGGTTTGCTTCAAAAATTTTTATGACTTTTCGTAAAATCAGAAACTTAAATATCTAGAAATTCCTTCAGGGGAAGTTTATACGTAAAGGTATGTACATATACAAGATCACATACATACACAGACACACACACACACACACATACACTCACATACACACACATACACAAAATAAACAAATAACTCCTATACTTGGCAATATAAACAGAAATAAAATGTAGACCATTTGAAGAGAGAAGATAGTATTCAATTATTTTACATAAATCCATAATAATTCTAATTGCAAAAATATCTTTATGTTTAATGTTAAATTTTGCCTTCAAATTATTCTGTGCAAGCACAGATTTGGTTGTATTTGTGGAATTCTCAATAGAAATTTATGCATTTAGTTAGATGAGAAAATAGTGTAATGTGCATGTTTATGTGTTTGGATGTGTAAAACATTCACTTTCTCTAGGTAACTTCATATATAGCAACTTGTAGAGAGAGGCCAGAGATGTGCGGTATTTCATGGAATTTGTCTATGAGACCATTCTTAGGGAAATGATTAGTTTTCAAAGACTTTAAAAATCTTAGTAAAAGATGGTTGCTTTCTGATTCTAAATAGCTATATCTTTTGGCTCCTGTCCTCAGTGAAAAATATCAGATATCAAATATATATTATTGATAATAATAACATTAATAATAGTAATTCAGATGAATTTAGTAAATATTTCATTTAGACCCTTTTTGCAATTCAGTGTTCCTCTTGATCTTGAATTACCACACATCTGGAGAAAAGTTGAAAAGTTTGTCCTCAAAGAAAGGTCTAAACTTCAGTCAGAAGCCCTGCCTACAGCCCTTCATGACAGCTCTATGACCTGAGTTATTGCTCCTCAGAATAAGAAAACTTCAAATAACTGGGGAAAGGTTGTGGTACAAAAGGGGTTTACAAAAGTAAAGGGTAAGGCAGTATGAGGAACTGCAGACGTGAAGCTCACACTGTTTGTAGTCTACAGAAGCAAAGAGCATTTAATCTGTCAAGGACAGAAAGCAAACCCCATACAGTACAAAGAGGAGCTACTAGCGGGCTAAGAAAGCATGAGGGAAGCAACGTGCTATGAGCCAAGAAATAAAGAGAATACTTTCACCCAGCTTGTGATCCCATTCGGAGGAAAGAAAAGGCAGAGAAAGCAGTGTGATTGACAAGCTTGACAGTCAGCTTGTGTGGACGGAGATGATGAGGAAACTCTGGCGCTAGAACTCCTCAGGGTTCTCCCTGCTTCATCCTTATTAAATGTGAATTCCGAGATCCACATATTTTGAAAGCAATCAAGGAAGTCACAGCAAAGGCAGAGCTGATTAGCAAGCATAATGAACAAAGAAGAATTTCAAAGAAAGTTAAAGAATAATGTTAGTTTTCAAAAATAAATCACCTGTCAAAATTTGATTGCAAAAAAGATCAAATACAAGTCATGTGCAGTGAAAAAAATCAAAACGAGAAAAAATATACAAAGTAAGCAATCCCAATAAAGTGAGAACCTGGGTTAATTTAAAGTATATCTTAGATATGGGGAAATAAGATGCAGTATAGGGAAAATAAATGTAAAAATAATATGTGTGAAATAACTTTTTAAGTAAATTCTTACTGTGGTGCCTAGAGAAGATAATAGTGAATTCTCATGAGTATTTGTTCTTGAATTTTGATAGTGCTGATCAGTTAATTATTTCTGAATGTTTGTGTCTGATGGGCTATCTATGGTTATGGTGGCCAGAGAATAATAATTTTGGGATCTGTTCATTATGCATGTGAACGGCCCAGCTAAAAGAATCTCAACTAGGAAAGAAAATTAACATAATAAATTTCAGCTTAATAAGTTGTTTCATTTCTTGTTGACAACATTAAGCAAAAATCCTGCCTCAAGAGGGCATTATAATTTTAAAATAACAAAAATAAGCAAGAGTTGGCATAAATGATGTCACTGTGTTCACATTAAATTCTGACAGGACTATAACAAGCTGTGTTTTCCCTGAGAAGGATGTCTGTGGTCTCTGCTAGTGTAAAAATCTGAAGTTAGAGATGGACTATGTTTACCTCCCTTAAAACAACCTGAGCCTGTGTAGTTGTCATGAAACATTCCCTAGAGAAAATTTTAATTAAAGTTAACCCAGGTAAAGGTAAAGATAATATCGAAGGATATTTTTGTTGTTTGTTTGTTTGTTTTGCAATATTGGTCACTTGAGAAGAAACAACAATGTCACAAGGCAAAATAATAAAAGATAAAATATCTGCTGCTGTTTGGTTATTGCTCATTTGATACACTTTGTAAGGAACTTATTATTTAGACTTCATGAGTTGTGCCATCCTGGTCACTATAAGTGAGATTAAAAGAACTCCTTGCTTAACAAACACTGATTTGCCAGTGATTTTCAGAGGCGTGAACCCTAGAGGCTCTTGTTTTGCTATTTTTTCTGCTCCTTGAAATATTGTAGAGAAAATATCACAAGAGTGAGTTCAAAGCTTTCCACTGAGGCCTCCTGGAGCAGTATAACTGGCATGGTGGAAATGAATAAACTCTGAAGGCACACTTTGTTTCTCAGACTAATAAAATGCATCCCAGAAATTGGAATTTTACCCCACGAATCTCATACTAGGAGAAGAACATTCTGGAAGAGCAACAGCAGAACCTTTTCCCCAAAAATGTTTTTCTCCAGGATATTGATGTGTTCCTTAAGGAGACAACCATTGTGCAGTTTTGAACAAGACCGCATCTTGACTGGGTCTCTCTAGATGTTCACATCTGTGACCCTTACTCCATATTTTAACCTCGCTTTAGAAAGTTTAAGGTGTAATGGAGAGATTATTGTATTTCAGTGTTCATACTCAAACTGAGGACATAAAGAATATATTTCCTTTTCCGGCTTTTTGTCCTTCATCTGTATTAATTTGCTTACTGACCACACCTGGCAGAATCTGGTTTGTTAGGAATGCACAGGATAACGTCAAATACATCGTCAGCAACACTGACAGGATTGCTGGTAACAGCATATGGCAAGTTTCAAGATAATGAAACCTTTCTATAGGAAAAAGGATTACACACACACACACACACACACACACACACACACACACACACACACACACACAAAACCTTCTGATCAAAAGAACTGAGTTTCTTGCTGTATATAGACTTGGCATTGTCATTCCAGTCAAAACAGGTCATTTGCTTACATTAGAACACAACCCTAGAAATATGGGCTTAATTTAAGTTAAGCTAAGGAGGTGATAAATTGACCATTAATGAGGTACTGTCCAACCCCTTCCCAGGGCAGTATCTTACAACCTGTAATATAATTCTGCCCGCTTTTGGGAAGGGTTTGGAATTATTTAGAAAAAGCAAACAAACATGAATTCTCTTATTTTTGTCTTTTTTTTTTTCGCTTAGTTTTATATCTTTAAAAATTAGAAGTTTTTCTCCCAAACTTTGGGCCTCATTACTATTTCTCTAAATCCTTCTTTCCTGCCATAAGGCTTCTCAGCCATATACCTGATTTCTAGCCCAGCTGGAACAATATGGCTCTTTTTCTTCTTTCTTCCATCATCTCCTCCCAGAAGGATGCTGAGTTTTATATCTCTCTGTCTAGGAGCTTTTTTACATGGACTAAAATTGTCCATGAGCTTCCAGGTTTCTAGAATTCTTAAATTTTATTTTTAATGAAATATGGTCCAAAGGAGGTTCCACTTTCTTCCTATGTGATTACGGTGCCTTGCTCATAGGAGAAACTATCCCACTAGATACTCATCAAGTGGGAATTCCAACTGGGAAATGTGTGTAAGAAAGACCAGGACCACAGACTTGGCTTTCCCTGATGTCACATTTGATTTTCCAGACACAGCACTTTAACTGCAATGTGGCCATATGTGGTTTGATCCAGTTTCTAACCTCAGTCTCTCCCACTGTGCTGATTTTATTCAGGAGCCCTGTCATTAGCACTAGAAAACCCGATGAACATAGTTTTATTAAAATCAAAACAATGAATTTTATCCTCAGCCTGGTCATAGCTGGGCATCTCTGCAGCAGTGAGATAGACACTTTTACAAGAGGTGTGATTTCCTCACCATTAGGAACCCCTCACATAATTATTCTATTTTCTTACCAAACATGACAATTTTTTTTCTTTTTCCCTCTTATCAAACAATATGATTTTCACACGATTGATCATATATGACAAGCTGCTCACACTTCCTTTTGTATAAAGATACAGCAAGCAGACATGTCATGAAGATTCTCCTCAAGTATCTCTTTTCCCATTTCCATTCAAAACCAGTCAAGATAAGGACTATTTTCATGCAGAGACAGCCAAATGTGGGCACACACCAATAATTTTACATTGACCGTCAGTGTATATTGCTTCTCCTCAGATCATGGTAAACTTGGAAGCAGAGAGAGGGCAGAACTACTGCTGGATATATATATATTTTGCTTTCACATAGGGATCTGCTTCTCCTAAGTAGTCACTGCATAATTAGGGTAAAATAATTACCCCAAATATTACAAAACAAACTAGAGAACACATCTTCAAGTCTTTATCTTGTGAGGACATTTCTTACTTAATCTATGACATTGCATCTTGTCCTAAAATATGTTATAGTTATCTCACATATCACTCCAAATTCAAGAGTACCTGTAGTCAATAATTTTTCATATTATTCAAAACTAAAATACAAAATCCAGGCTGGGCAGTGGTGTTGCATGAACTTTAATCCTAGCACTCGGGAGGCAGAGGCAGGAGGATTTCTGAGTTTGAGGCCAGTCTGGTCTACAGAGTGAGTTCCAGAACAGCCAGGGCTATATCCTGTCTCGAAAAACCAAAAAAAAAAAAAAAAACCAAAAAAAAAAAAAAAAAAAAAATCCAGCAGAGCAACATTTAACTATAAGTACCATACTTTTATGCCTAGTAACATATTGCTGCATCATAAGCTCCAAAGAATTTGGGCAGTCCTGTCTCAATGATCCTACAACCTGAGCACAAAGGGGTGTGATTCATGCTAGTTCTACTTGGTACAACTTTATTCAGCAGATTTATCAGATATTCCATGTCACAGGCATCATTATCTTACTAAGTTTCCACTGACAGGCAAAGTTTCAATCTTGAGGCTTTATACATAACCTGCTCAGTGGTTAGAGAACATTTGACCATGGTATAAAATGGCTGGCCACTGAAGCTCTTTTCAGAGTTCTCAGTGCAACTCCTCATGACTATGTCTCTTGTTTTCTGTGTGCCTGAAAACTACTACCATGTAACTTCTGTTTGGTGTAATTTAAAATAATTTTGAGTAAATTCATGTTCTTAGATGTTTACAATTTGTAGGGTTTTTTTAAAAAGCAAGTTTCTTTTTCATTAATTAATTTATTTATTAATTTTACATATCAATATCAGACTTCCTCTCCTTCCATTAAAACCCCTTCACAGCTACTTCTTCCCATCCCCTTCTCCTCTGAGAAGGTAAGTTCCCTCCCCTGCCAGGTATCCCCTATCCTGGTTCATCAAACCTTTATAGGACTAGGTCAACTCTCTTTCAGCGAGACAAGACAAGGTAGCCCAGTTAGGGGAACAAGATCCACAGAAACGTAACACATTCAGGGATAGTCCGTGCTTCAGTTGTTAGGGACTCACATGAAAAGCAAGCTACATATCTGTTACATATGTGCAGGGGGTCTAGGTCCAGCCAATGCTTGCTCTATTGGTGGTGTTTCAGTCTCTGAAAGCCCACAAGGGTCCAGGTTCAGTAAATGAAAATCCATCAGAGTAATCCAACATATAAACAAACTGAAAGAAAAAAAGCACATGATCATCTAATTAGTTGCTGAAAAAACCTTTGACAAAATCCAACACCCATTCATTATAAAATTTTAGAGAGACCAGGGATAGAAGGTACATACCTAAACACAATAAAGGTAAAATACAACAACCAATAGCCAACATCAAATTCCAACCTCAAATTACATGAAAAGAAACTTGATCAATCTAGGACTTCAAGTACTATATTCAAGAGATAGAGAGTGGACAACATTGTCTTGTCCCTGGTTTTAATGGGATTGTTTCAAGTTTCTCTCCATTTAATTTGATGTTGGCTATTGGTTAGCTGTATTTTCCCTTTATTGTGTTTAGGTATGTACCTTGTATCCCTGATCTGTCGAGGACATAAAACATGAAGGATTAATGGAATTTTGTCAATCACATTTTCAGCATCTAATAAGATGATCACGTGTCTTTTTTCTCAGTTTGTTTATATGGTGGATTATGTTGGTGGATGTCCATATATTGAACTATCTCTGCATCCCTGAGAAGAAACATACTTGATCATGGGGGATGATGTCTTTGATATGTTATTAGATTCCGTTTGTGAGTATTTTTGCATCAATGTTTATAAGGGAAATTTGTCTCAAGTTGTCTTTCATTGATGAGTCTCTGGGTGGTTTAAGCATCAGGGTGACCGTAGTCTCATAGAATGAGTTTGGCAATTTTTTTTCTGTTTGACATTCTGGGAAATAGTTTGAGGAGTATTAGTATTAGTTTTTCTTTGTATGTCTCCTAGAATTCTGCTCTAAAACCATCTAAACCTGGCCTTCTTTTCATTGGGAGACATTTAATGGCTGCTTCTATTTCTTTAAGGGTTATTGGAATATTTAGATCACTTGCATGATCTTCATTTTTTGTTTGTTAAATGTCTAGAAATTAACCCATTTCATTTCAATTTTCCAATTTTGTGAAATATAGGCTTTTGGAGTAAAACCTAATGATTCTTTGAATTTGCTCAGTATCAATTTTCTAGGCCTTTGAGTTGGGAGTCTTCTTCTATTCTTAGTATTTATAGTTTTGATTTTTCATAACATCCCAAATTTCCAGATATTTTGTGATAGAACCTGTTTAGCTTTAGCATTTTTTGACTGATGTATCAATTTCTTCTATGGTATCTTCCAATTCTGAGATTCTATCATCTATCTCTTGTATTCCATTGTGTCTGCATTTCCTGTCCTCTATCCTAGGTTTTCCATTTCTAGGTTTGCCTCAGTTTATGTTTTCGTTATTGTATTTATTTCAATTTTCAGGTCTGGAACAGTTTTGAAAATTTCTTTCACATGTTTGGTTGTATTTTTCTGTATGTTCTATTCTATTTTATTGGTTTTTTATTTATTTTCATTTCAAATGTTATCCCCTTTCCTAGTGAACCTCCCTATCCCCTTCCCATCCCCCCCTGCTTCTATGAAGGTGCTCCCCCACTCCCTCCCACCCCAGCACCTTAGCTTTCACCTATGCTGGGCCATCAACCTTCCACAGGACCAAGGGTCTCCCCTCCCATTGAAGCCAGATAAGGTAATTCTCTGTTACATATGCAACAACAGCCATGGGTTACTCCATGTGTACTCTTTTGTTGGTGGTTTAGTTCCTGAGAGTTTTAGGGGGTCTGGTTGGTTGATATTGTTGTTCTTCCTATGAGGTTGCAATCATTCAGCTTCTTCAGTCATTCCCCTAACTCCTCCATTGGGGTACCTGCGTTTAGTCTAATATTTGGCTGCATGCATCCACATCTGTATTGGTCAGGCTCTGGCACAGTCTCTCAGGGAAAACTATGCCAGTCTCGGGTCAGCAAGTGCTTCTTGGCATCAACAATAGCAGCTGGGTTTGGTGGCTGCATATGGGGCATTTTCCTATATTTATTTGAGGACTTTATTCATTTCCTCTTTAAAGGCTTCTATAGTCTTCACATGATTAGATTTAAGGTCATTTTCTTATCATTCAGGCATATTAAGACATTCAAGGCTTGCTCTTCTAGTATAGCTGGGTTCTGGTAGTGATCTATAGCCCTGGCTTCTGTTGACTGTGCTCTTACACTGACCTTTTGCCATATGTTTGTCCCTAATGGTGGCAGGTCTAGTCTAGTCGTCCTTGAAAGTATCAAGCCACTGGGGTTGCAGATACAGAAGGTAGTCCCTGATGTCAGCAGTTCTTCGGGATTTTAGTTAGAGTGGTTTGTCCCTGGTGGCAGGAGTCTTTCACGGATGCAGGCAGAACTGGTAGTCCGTGAAAACTGCAGGCTTCTGGTTGTCCTGAGTGGCATCTCACCTCCAAGGATACAGGACAGGCTGATGGTCCCTGATGGTTGCAAGCCTCTGTTTGCTCTGGCCAGCAGCAGGCTTCCAGGGATGCAGGTTGAGCTGTGACCTGGGAAATGGAGTGCAGAGTATTCAGGAAAGAGCTGCTAGCTGCTGGGTTTGCCCAGAGGATCCTGAGGAGCAGTCAGAGAACTGGGATAGAGGTCACACCTATGGTCACTATTGGCTGCAGGCATCTGGAATTATGGCTAGAGCTGTGGAATAGATGATAGTGTGCAGAGGGCCCAGGGAAGATCTCAAGGCTGCTGGGTTTGCCAGGGAGGAACCCAGCAACTAGAAGTTTGGGGTTTGAGAGTCTAATCTGGTTGCCCCTGGCAGCAGCAGGCCTCTGGGTATGCAGCTGAAGCTGTGTCCCGGAAAATGGAGTGCCTACAATTTCTTTAAAAGCCAACTTGTTTATAACCTTAAATTTTGATAAACAACTTGTTTGAAAATCTATAATACCACTCAAAAAAGCAAATGTATGGATATTGACACTCCAATTTTGAAATACAGAGATGCAAATATTAATTTGTTCTGAGATCACAAAGGTGAAGATGTTACAAATATCATTTTCAACACAAAAATTTAAGAGTGAATTTTATACTTGAATTTACTTACAGTATATTGTAAATATTCCAGCCTGGGGATTAAATACAGCCAATTCACTGAAAACATTTACCTTTTTTGACGAATTAGATTTTTTTTTAGAATTTTATTATATTTACATTTCTCATTTCTTTTTCCCCTTTCCTTCCTCCTGTCCCTCTTATGTTCCCTTCTCTGCTTTGTTTTTCTTTGCTTAAATTTAATTTATTATTTATTTATTTATTTATTTTTTTCACTTTCTCTCCTGCCCAGTTCCAGTTACCCTCTTCCACAGTCCTTTCCTGCATAACCCCTACCATTCCCTCTGAGAGGGTAGGGGCTCCATGGGTATTCCCCCACTCTGACACATCAAGTCTCAACAAGGCTAGGCACATCCTCTCCCACTGAGGTCCAAGAAAGCAGCCCAGCTAGAAGGCAGATGCAGATACCCACAAACAAAGAGTGGATAGAGCTTAGGGACTCTTATGGAAGAACTGAAAGTAGGAATGCAGCCTCTCAGGGAAGGAACTCCACAGGAAAACCAACAGAATCAGCTAACCTAGACCCTTAAGCATCTCAGAAACTGTATCAACAACCAAAAAGACATACACAGCCTGAAACTCATTCCTCTGTTCATATATAGGAGATTTGCAGCTTGGTCTTCATGTAGGTCCTAACAACTGGAGTGAGGTCTATCCCCTCACTGCTTTCTTCTTTTTTTTTTTTTTTTAATTAATTAATTAATTTATTTTTGATACTTTGTTTACATTTCCAATGTTTCCCCTTTTCTAGGTCTCCTCTTAGGAAACCCCCTATCCCCTCCCCCTCCCCACCTCTATGAGGGAATTCCACCTCTCACTCACCCACCCACCAATTCCCATATTCACACCTTGACTTCCCCTTTACTGGGGCCTCTAACACCATCAGGCCCAAGGGCCTCTCCTCTCCCTGATGGCCAACGAGGCCCTCCTCTGCCACATATGTGGTCTGAACCATGGGTCCCTCGATGTGTATTCTTTGGTTGGTGGCCCAAACTCCAGGATGACCAGGGGGAGGGTCAGGCCCATTGACTCTGTTGCTCCCTCCATGGGGCTGTAAACTCCCTCAGCTCCTTCAATCACTTCTCCAACTCCTCCATCTGGGACCTCACTCTTAGTCCAGAGGTTACTGTAAAGTGAAACTTGGGTATTCCGAACTTTTGGGCTAATATCCACTTATCAGTGAGTACATACCATGTTCATTCTTTTGTGACTGAGTTACCTCGCTCAGGATGATATTTTCAAGTCTCATCCATTTGCCTGCAAATTTCATTAAGTCATTGTTTTTAATAGCTGAGTAGTACTCCATTGGGTAGATGTACGACATTTTCTGTATCCATTCCTCTGCTGAGGGACATCTGGGTTGTTTCCAGCTTCTGACTATTATAAATATGGCTGCTATGAACATAGTGGAGCATGTGTCTTTATTACATGTTGGAGGATCTTCTGGGTATATGCCCAGGAATAGAATAACTGGGTCCTCAGGTAGTATTATATCCATTTTTCTGAGGGTCCACCAAACTGATTTCCAGAGTGGTTGTACCAGCTTGCAATCCCACCAACAGTGGAGGAGTGTTCCTTTCTCCACATCCTCGCCAGCATCTGCTGTCACCTGAGTTTTTGACCTTAGCCATTCTGACTGGTGTGAGGTCGAATCTCAGACATGTTTTGATTTGCATTTCTCTGATGACTAAAGATGTTGAGCATTTCTATAGGTGCTTCTTATACCTGCAAATTTCCTCAGTTGAGAATTCTCTGTTTAGCTCTGTTCTCCATTTTTTTATGGGGTTATTTGGTTTTCTGGAGTCTAACTTCTTGAATTCTTTGTATATATTGGATATTAGCCTTCTATCGGACATAGGACTGGTAAAGGTCTTTTCCCAATCTGTTGGTTGCCGTTTTGTCCTATTGACAGTGTCCTTTGCCTTACAGAAGCTTTGCAATTTTATGAGGTCCCATTTCCCTATTCTTGATCTTAGAGCACACTCCACTGGTGATCTCTTCAGGAACTTTTCCCCCGTACCCAGTTGTTCGAGAGTTTTCACCACTTTCTCTTCTATTAGATTCAGTGTATCTTGATATGATCGTATACTTAAGTGATCTGAAAAACTCCAACAGAGAACTGCTGCAGTTGATAAACAACTTCAGCAAAGTGGCTGGATATAAAATTAACTCAAACAAATCAGTAGCCTTCCTATATTCAAAGAATAAACTGGCTGAGAAAGAAATTTAGGGAAATGACACCCTTCACAATAGTCACAAACAATATAAAGTATCTTGGTGTGACTCTAACCAAGCAAGTGAAAGATCTGTATGACAAGAACTTCAAGTCTCTGAAGAAAGAAATCAAAGAAGACCTCAGAAGGTGGAACGATCTGCCACGCTCATGGATTGGAAGGATTAATATAGTAAAAATGGCCATCCTGCCAAAAGCAATCTACAGATTCAATGCAATCCCCATCAAAATTCCAACTCAATTCTTCATAGACTTAGAAAGAGCAATTCTCAAATTCATTTGGAACAACAAAGAAAACCAGCAAAAGCTATCCTTAACAACAAAAGAACTTCTGGGGGAATCAGCATCCCTGACCTCAAGCTGTACTACAGAGCAGTAGTGATAAAAACTGCATGGTATTGGTACAGTGACAGGCAGGTAGATCAATGGAATGGAATTGTGGACCCAGAAATGAACCCACACACATATGGTCACTTGATTTTCAGCAAAGGAGCTAAAACCTCTCAGTGGAAAAAAGACAGCATTTTCAACAAATGGTGCTGGGTCAACTGGCGGTCTACATGCAGAAGAATGCGAATTGATCCATTCCTATATCCCTCACTGCTTTCTATCAAATGCATACCATCTTTATGAAGTATGTGTTATTGCGTGCATACATAGATTAGAATATATACATGCATGACTAAACATGACACTGGACAACCTTTGATTCTACCCTGGGGAAGAACATCTCTCCTGTCCCCACATTTTTTCAGATGCCTTTAGTTATTTGTTTAGAGCTGAGGCCTTGTGAATTTTTCCCCATCCAGTTTTACTTTTTGAAACCCTGTAAATTACCCACAACTTCAGTATAGAAGATAGTACTTTGCTGTTTTCTGCTTTCAGAATTTCAGTCATTTGATTTCAAAGCTTACTTATTTCAGAGAAAGATAGTAATATCTAACTTGAAATTTCATCATAAGACTTAACCACAACCTAAAACAGAACAAAGGCTTTAGTTATTGCTTTTGCTGAAATAAGTAAACAACATTTCCATCATTCTAATATGCAATTGAGAAAGCTAATAATTACTTAGGAGAAAAAAATCTTACTCTTTTTTAGTTCTAGAGGTTTCAAGTCTGAAGTAATTTTCATTTGATTATTTTTAAAAATAGTTAATGTGCCTGGTTTGTAAGTCTAAAATATGTTCTGCTCTCAATAGTGTTTCCATATTTGACTGTTTTGTTTGTTGTTCCAATTTCATCTTCATTAAAATGTTTACAAAGTAGAGCATTTGTCTGTTCATACCCACAAAACTAAATGTCTCTTTGTTTTGACAAGGGTCAATGGATATAAACATTTGCAAAAATTAATTAATTAATTAATGAAAGATTCAAATTAACTCATTAAAAATAAAGGATCCTGACAGATATCATTAGAGGAACGAAAGACAATGAAGTCAAAGCAGGGTGGCAATGTTACATGTATTAGTGATAAAATATCAAAATATTCATACATGAATACAACTTGTTGAGAAGGTTGTTAATTGTAACTCTACTGGATGTTAGATTCTATTTATTTATTTATTTATTTATTTATTTATTTATTTATTTATTTATTTATTTATTTTTGGATGTTTCAGTGCTTCTTAGAAAAGAGAGCAAAATACTCACAGGAGGAAATATGGAGAAAAAGTACGGAGCAAGGAAAGGCCATCCAGAGACTGGCCCACCTGGGGATCCATCCCGTGTACAGCTACCAAACCCATAAGCTATTGTGGGTACCAGGAAGAGCTTGCTGACAGAAGCCTTATATAACTGTCTCCTGAGAAGCTCTCCCAGAGCCTGACAAATACAGATGCAGATGCTTGCAGCCAACCATTAGACTGAGCACGTGGTTCCTGAAGGAGGAGTTGGAAAAGGACTGAAGGAGTGGAGGGAGTATGCTGCCCCATGGAGGGAGCAACAGTGTCAACTGGCCAGACCACCCAGAATTCCAGGGGACTGGATCACCAACCAAAGAATACACATGGAGGGACCCATGGTTCGGGACACATAAGTGGCAGAAGAGGGCCTTGTTAGCTATCAGGGGGAGATGAGGCCCTTGGGCCTGAATATGTTAGATGCCCCAGTATAGGGGAATGCCAAGGAGGGATGACGAGAGTGGGTGGGTGGGTGGGTGGGGGAATACCCTCATAGAGGTAGAGGGAGGTGGGAGGGTATAGGGGGGTTCCAAAGGGGAGACCTGGAAAGGTGGAAACATTTGAAATGTAAATAAAATATCAAGAAATAAAAAAAGAAAGCAGTAAGGATCATCTTTAAAAGTTCTAGCAGTAACATTGTAAAAGAAAAATATGGTACTTTTACACTATGTACCCCTGTAGAAAAGGGACAGCGTGACTGCTTCTTCTTTAAGGCTATGAATATTAACTCTGAGGATACTCAATTATCTAGGTGTCATAGTTAATTAAACTCTTTGGGTAAGAGCTCAACAGAACTAAACAGAAAACAAAAAAAAAAAGAAAAAAATGTAGGAAGAGTAATTGTTAAAATGCAGTAGGGGGTCCTTGACAGTAAGAAGGAGATGAGAATGGGGAATAGGGCATAGAAATGAAAAAAAAATACATTTTAAGAACATACAAAACTGTCAAAGAATAAAAATAAACTAATGAGTGTCGAAGATAAAGTACAACATGGATATACTGTCAACAACACACAAAATAGGCAAATTGCAAGTCAGTTTGCTTCACCAGTCCATGGGACTTGATGTCATTTTTTTTTTCTGGAACATCAATTAATATCAATTCTAAAAGGAGTCTCCATAAAGTGACAGTGCATGCTTTTCACTTCCATGATTTTTAACCAATGTTCCTTGAATCCTGTAGACAGAATGTGTCCTTTGATGTGACCCTGTAAGAGATGTGTTTCTAACCTATTCTTAGATTTCTAACATGGGCCTTCCTGGAGGAAATAAAAGCAAGCAGCTGTTGATATTGCATGATCTTTAGGCAAAAGTAAAACAAAATCTCTAAGTTAGCAGAAGATACTTAGCAGAGTCACGGCTAATGTACTACTGATATTTCAAAGGATAAAGTATCTGATGAGACCTTATCATAAAAACAATCCAAGTGACAAGGAAGTGGATATTTCTGTAGCATGCAAAATAAGATAATAGCAAATTTTCCAAATTGGACAGACTCTCATTAAGGAAATAATGAGCAGACTACATCCAAACTTGTCCAATGCTACAGTTGATTAGTACAAGTCTACATAACATTTTATAGGCAAAACCTTTTTGATACTTGAAGAATAATTCTAAGACAGTGTGTATTTCTATGTGAGAGAGAGAGAGGGAGAGAGAACACATAATACGTATAATACATGTATAACTCATGGATGATAGATGGGGAATAAATTTTACTGTTTTGAAGCTGCAAAGAATATGTTTTCCCTTTAATATTGATATTTTTGGAAAAGTAAAATGTCATTATCTGATCTAAATGAAGCCTGGATGTATTCAGTTTTTCTAAGCCAGTTTGTCTTCACACTGTTTTTCATAGTTTATTTCAAGGGGCGATGGTGAGATGGACTTAAAGCCAATGTTCTCTGGAAGCCTATGCCCTATGAACAAGTGACCTACTTCATGTTGTCAGTACTGACCTAAGTGGGGGGAGATAATGAAAGTTTAGTATTCTTTCAGAGCAGAGTAATAATCTAGATTAATGGCCACATGTCTGATGTCTTACAGTATTAAAAATTCCTGAATTCCTCCTCTTATAAAGGCAATCATGCTCCAATAGTGAATCATGGGTCACATCTAAGTCATAGGTCACTAAGTCATCTTCACAAACACTGGGAAATGTCAGAATTTTAACTTTCAATAGCTTTAAAGCAGATAATATTTAAAACATTGGCAGTAGTATTATTTTGCTCATTCAAATATAACCTACAGAAACCTGAGCGTCCCTCCTAACTTAATATTTTTCATAGTTGTCATGAATGACAACCTCTGACACAAAGCCTAGTTATTTTATCACCCTCTAGTTAACATCCTATGTTCCTTTTTCTCTTCTGGTTGTTCTAAAGATAATCTTAGGTGCTGATGTTAATTAAAATGTTATATTATGGTTACAAATCTCTGCTCCACAGGGAAAATTGAAAGGAGGGAGACTGGTTGATAACTGAGATGTTACTATCTGTCTTGTTCCAGAATTATAGATAAAGAAAAATAAAGAATTAAAGAAAGAAAGAAAGAAGCAATTTTGCCACTACTTATTGTAGCAAAATGAGAGATTTTTGTGTTTTTTTTTTTTTTTTAATTACCATGGACAAAATGGGTACCAATGAATAATCCTGTAGAAAATACCATATAAAGTCATGTGAGACAGTGAGGATCAGGAGAAAAATGAGAGTAGTGTATCAACAAGAATTAACCAAAACTAAGCAAGTACAGTAAGAAGGACATCTAGTATGGCACAACTACTGCTCTCTGACAATGTGAGTGCTAGGGCTTTACCAGACTTTAATTTGTACATAAGTTATTTCACTCTCCTCTCAGGCATTAAGTATTAGGATGCTCAGTCATCTTTCAGCCTGATCCTCATTGCATTATCCAGTCTGTTTTCCTTTCCCCAAAGTCATCCAGCAAGAACTAACCTCATATATTGTTGCTCTTGGGTAAAGACCCACTCCAGTCTCTGTTTTTAGCTACAGAGCACTGATACTCACCTGCCCTTATCCATAACAACTTTTGCTTTAAAAAGTGCCAAAAAGTTCAAAAACAATTCTCAAAAGAACGGCCTGATTTATAATGTTTATTCTCATTTTACTATGGATAATTTAAGGGTGCAAGAATTGTATTGCATTGTAAAAATCTCCAGAATTCCAAAAGACGGGTTACAGATGGATAGCATAGTTGTCTGTATGACACTACCAAATGGGCCATTGCTTATTAAGACTACGATTTTTTCTCCCTACTCCTAAAATTCCATGCAGACCTGTGACTTAGTTTGAAGCTAAGAAACAATATAACTTATTGCTAAGGCTCTTAAAACTGCCAGCAAAGCCTAAAGCCTACACATTGTCCCATGAGCAGGTATTTACAAAATGAAAATTATTTATTGGCTTCCAATCTATATTGAGGATGCCTTAGAGGGTAGGGCTGTTGTACATAATGAAAGATAAGTTCTACAGATAGAACACATTTTACTTTTAAGCTTCAAGATCCAAAGAGCATAAATCCCCACGTGTGGTATGGAAGGCGAATCTTTTAAATCTATTTTGGCATTGATTTTTCACTATACTGCTCATTGCTGTTCTTAAAGAGAAATGATTTTCTTGCAAAGCACATACATAATGACTCTTGAAATGTCACACTTAAAAAAGCAGTTACAATTACTTGAAGCATTTAAAAATTGCAGTTGTCAAATGTACCAGATACTGCCAAGATGCAATCTAAAATGTAAATGTTTCGTCTCAAAATCCTTTCTTTTTGTGTAACTGCTAATCTGATAATAAAAGATTTTAATGAAGACTAGTTTTAGGATTTTGGTCCATGTACTAAGGGACCACTTACATTAACTGTCTCTCAGTCTTATTTTATGAAATGGGTGTGAAATTAGTACTCTGTCTCCATACAAAGGTAGAGTTAAAAGAATTCACATATGCAAGATCTTTAGAGGCATACCTGGTACATATGAAATAGAAGAAATGTGAATATTTTTATTATATGGAAATGAGCAGGAACTATGAGAATGCATGTGCATATGTAAATTTTATGCAAATAAGCCTATACAAGAACTACCAAATGTTCATGGATGAATATATATATATAATATATATTATATATATTATATATATTATATATATTATATATATTATATATATTATATATATTATATATATGTGTGTGTGTGTGTGTGTATACACAGCATTGAAACCTGTTCTTAAATATACATTCTCAGCATATAAAGAATTATGAGGGAATAATATTCAGAACCTTGTGGGTGTTAGTTATTTGGGAGAAGAAAATTATATTATTCAATATGCTCTAAAATAGAAGTCATAATAAAGGAAAAACAGCCATTATAATATGTTTTAGTAAGGGCATGTTTTGTTTAAGTTGAATAAGAGCTATTTAAAACTTTAAAGTGTGAAATTACCCTTGGCCTTTGAAGTAGTAGTTTAATGTAAATGTAAGAATTAAAAGGTGACTAGCCATGTATTACGTTTTCACATTTGTCAGCTTAATCCAGCCGGGTAGTTTAGAAATTCTGTCACAGATGTCTGAAATTGTTAAAATTAGCATGTTTTATCTGCAGAATGCAGAATGTTCATTTACATAAAATTGGTTCATTTCTAACACAATGTAGCTATAAAAATATGTTTTTACAAAATACATTGAAGGTAGTTAAAACAGTTTATGGGTGAAATTGTGTGAGAGAAAACATAGTAGCATGTCTGATGAATTTCTAGGATTTCTCCTTGGCCAGATGTCCACTTTCTTAGGTATACAAGGACATTGAACCCTGGTTTGAAGTAAAATGTTACGATTGTTATAATAATGTAGTGAAATATGAAAGTTTATTAGGAATTAAGTATTCATATCAGTTGATTTCATGTACTATATAATTGCAGACTAGCCATCTCCAACAGTAAAGTAGGCTCTGGATTTGTAACATTCATTACAGGTCATCTTGAATAATTTTGCATCTAAGAATTCTACCAAGACAGACACTTTCAAAATTCATGTCTATTTATACGTTTTCATAAAAATCATCAGGGTAAAAAATACTAAGAACATAAACCTATTGATAGAATGGGAAATCACGCAAAGAAAATAAGCATTGATCAAAGAAATGGAGGTGATTTCAATCTAAATATTGACAGAATTACATTTTTAACAATATACACTTGCAGAAATAAAATCTGTTCACAAATGTTTGGGCTTCTGTTTAATATCAGAATGTATGGTAGACACTCAGGTAAAGTTTCATTTTATAATAAATATGCACGAAAGAAAGAAAATCTACCCATTTAGGGTAAAGGCTAACAACTGAAATGCCATTTATACCTGCTATGAAAGTGAAAATCAAGTTTTCCCCAATAGAGTGAGTCTGCCTATATCAACCACCTCAGACAGGCCTCAAATTCAGAAGTGGTTGAGCAACATATAGTGGACATCAGAGTTTTTGTTTCTTTGGTCCTTTTTTTTGTGTTTTTATTTTTTAAATTATTTTTGGTTTTTTGGTTATTTTGTTTATTTACATTTCAAATATTATCCCCCTTCCAGGTTTCCCCTCCAAAAATCCCACATACCAACCCTGCCTCCAGGAGGGTGCTCCCCCCACCCACCCACTCCCACCCCATCCCACTGTCCTAACATTCCCCTACACTTGGACATCAAGCCTTCACAGGAGCTCTCTTCCCATTGATGTCAGATAAGACCATCCTCTGCTACAAATGCAGCTGGAGCCATGGGTCCCTCCGTGTGTTTGTTAGTTTTTAATGCTTTTATTTAGTTACAGTTTAGTGGGGGGATGGCCGAAGGGGCATGTAGTTTTATTTGTTTTCTTGGTTTGGGCAGGTTTTGTTGTTGTATTGGGGTTTTGTTTGTTTGAATTAAAACTCAAGTGGACTAGATAGAGAGGATATGAAAGGATGTGGGGAAGGGGAAGATATGATCAAAAATATATTTAAAATTAAAAGTTGTTTTAAAAAATAAGAGGAATGATAAAAAGACTATAAATATTTATTCTTATTACTATTATAAAAGAATACGAGTGAAATAAAAAAGCTTAATTTATAGTCCATAGAAGATACTCTCCTATTAATGCATTTTTTTTCTTTGGTAATGCTTGATGGAGCAGCTGAGACTTCCTTTTCGGCTGTGTGAAGAGGCCTGGCTTGAACAGTTTTGCCAGAGCAAAATGTCTAAGACAGAAAGGGTATGAATGGGAGGGGACGTGGAGTGAAGCTGACAGGATAAGGGGCAGGAGAAATCATCATAACAATATAATTTCTAAATATATATAATATACAATATATATTATGTATTATATTAAAATTATATTAGCATATATAATATATGTTATAGATAGATATATGAATATATATAATATATATTAAGTGATATGTGTGTGTGTGTGTGTGTGTGTGTGAGAAAAAAACAACTCATAAATAATGACCTGGAAAACATAACAAAGTATGAATGCCTAGATAATACTACTTATGCTTAAACACCCTGATAATGTGAAGTACAGTAGGTTTGTAGTATAGACTTAACTCCAGTTAACTGAGCTTGGGAGGAACATGCAGGATTATTTAAGGAAGTGAACAACAATCCTATTCTTGGTAGCTAGGACTGTATAAGCGATATAAATTCAGATCATCCTGAAAAGGAGTGTGGAAAATCACAAATCTGAGCATTCTCTCTGAGTATATACAGTGCATCCTTGGGTTTATTTTACACACTTTTGTGAGAATGCATTACATACGCACACACACCCACACACACAAACACACACACACACAAACAAACACACACTTCTATTCAGTTTTCCCACAGTCTCAGAAGAATTAATTTCAGATGTTTATGTGAAATTTATTTATTACTTATGTCTATTTAAACATAATGCCAAACCACTATCTCCCTCAAGTTATTCTTTTTTCAGTTTTAGATATTACTCACTTGCTTTCAATGAGGGCTCTCTGTGTAATATTTGACTTTCAGTTTTTCAATTTAGTTGATTTTTATTGTAATGATCACAATAAGCATTATAACCATTATAGGTACTCTGAAAACTATATTGATTTCAGATACTAGTAAAACAGGAAACTGAGAAGATGATAATTAAAGATGGATTTGTAAGGTCAACTGAACATCTCGGTGGGTAATGTGATTTCAACCAATTCTGATGGCCTGAGTTCAATACCTAGACCCCACAAGACCAACGTAGATACCTCTGAGAGGCATTCAGTGGCATGTACTTGCTCACACACATCTTCACATACTAAAAATACATAATAAATCGACAAACAAAAAAATGTATACACAAATAAAGAAATACTTGTAAGTGAAATTAAATTTATTAATTATAAAATTAGAGAAACCAAAAACTAAATTCCAGTTGCTTTCATATGTGCTGTTTGGAGTAAGCAAACATTGAGAGTACCACTCCCCAGAGCTCTTCTCTTCTGTGTTTAGCACACCTGCAGTCATTTGTGTGAAACTCTCATGACTACATTTATGTTGAAAAATTAAGCATCTGAATATATGTTTATAATTGTATTAATTCATTCAAATGATACAGAGTACTTAAGTATGAATTACTGTTCTTTTGTAAGAAGCTAATGGTGTTCTTTTGGGAATTTACTCTATATCACACAATAAATTTAGAGTTAACAATATGTTGGATATTCTGAAAACTAAAAAAGTAGAAAATAAGTACAAAATTAGATAGAAGTTATAGGCTCTGTAAGGAAACTTCATACATAGACATGACTGTACCAAGCTCACCATGATGACTGAGGGCACATCACATGTTATAAGCCAAGAGTAAAAATTATCTTGTCCTATGTTAATATCCATGAATCCCACTTCCCTTAACAACTGAAGAGTGATCACAAACTCTCATGATTTAATAGACCGCACCTCTGTAACAACTGTAAAGATAAGCAAGGAGCACAATGTTATCTAAACCCCACAGATGAGACTGTCCTATCTAGCATGATGTACCACCAACTTGTTCAGTAAATATATTGAGTCAAGACTGCCATCTTTTCTGTACCTGTAATGTTTACAGTGCAGAGGCAGCTCATTGAGTATACCTTGAATCTGCACTACCAGGCCACAAGGATTTCACCCAAACTAACACTCTTTCCTATTGCTTTTTAAGGGAGACTCATTATTCTGCAATGGCATATTTGTAATCATGGTATTAATTTCCTTAACTTTTATAAGTAGTCAATGTGGATGCAAGCATTTCCACACCCATGGTACTTCATTATATGCTCCAAGCTATCAAATTCTAACTTTCAATCTTGGATTTAAATAATTGAAATTCTTTCATGAAATATTTGAATATATTTGTAAGTGGAGATGTTAAAAGCAAGTTCTATGTAACTTGGAAACTTTAGGTCCCTAAGCCATACCTGTTTATCCTACTGATTCAAACTTATTTCTATGATAATTCTTGCCACAAATGATTCAGACAGACACCACTGATTATATTATTCTCTTAAAAAATTAATTTTTTTGAAGAGGATTGCGCTTTCATTACATTTGAGATAATATGTGGGAACTGGTGTAGGGAAAGTACAAACTTTCTGTGAACCATGGCTAGGACAGAGCGGCCATTGTTCTCACAAGGCAGCCTCCTAAGAAGTGTTACAGAAACAATGGTAAGCAGTTCACTTGAAAGCAAGGACATAGAGAATGCTCTGGCGTACCCATGTGGTCTGGGAACAGCAAATGCCCAGGAGGGATATAGTCTTAGCTCTTTTCACATGACTCAAGATGATGAGACATGAAATCAGGTATTTTCCCTCCTGGTACTTGTATTAACTTTAGCAAAGTATAATTGTCCTCTCATGTTTTGATTACTGTAAATTTAATAAAAACGGGAAGTGCTTTGTTTGTGCTGCTACTCTTGAGCTCAAAAGTCTTGAGTTCTTTGGTATCTCACACAGAACTTTATAATATATCCTTACTTCCGCAAGACTGAGGCTTGCTGTCCATGTGGCTGGGTGATGTCAATATTTTATTTGTTACAAAATAACGTCTAATCTTAACTAGTATTTAATAATTCAGAGTTCTTCTTAAGATTCTTAGATTTTCTTGAGATATTCGATATTCTAGTAAACTGACTGAACCTGAGTTAATTCCTGCAGTTCCAGGGGAAAAGAGCATCACTTGCATACCCTCCCCAACCTCACCTAGACCAATGAAACACATTCTTGCATCAGCCCCAGTCTACGGTGAAGTGGAATACCACTGACATGGACAAATCCTGTTGAACTATGTTTCCCTTTTCCAAAATGGAATTACATTTCAATTCTGCTTTATCTGTTTAAGGCCTCCAGGTTGTTTATTGTTGTTGTTGATGATGTTTTTTGGGTTTTGTTTTTGTTTTCTTGTTTTTGCATGCAATTGTGTGTACCATTTTTCTGCTCATTTGTATATAAAAAAAGAAATTTATTCTTACTTAATATTTACAAAGAATACAAGCAGTTATGTAAGTGACTCTGTGGCCTTTTCTCTCCTTCATTCACAGATGTGTGATATTAGTAATTCAATTTTATTGAACTCAGATATTTTTTTTTAATCTTCCTACAATGATCTGGTTACACTAAAATCTGTATGAATGACTTTCATAACAGATTTTATTGTTTTCTAATTTTTAGTACACTTTAAAATATTAACAGCACTGATGTGAAAGGATGACTTGTAAGTACTTAAAGCATTGCCCTTCTGGTATACCAGGCTTCTTTGTTCTCATTATTCCTAAATCAAGCTGTCTTGTCAGGAGAATTTTAATGAGATGCTAATGGATCCATTGTTCTTTTCTTCTAAACCTGTCTCACATTAATATGCAAATATATTGAAGCTAATGAAAGGAAATTACTACAAAAATTCAGTTAACTTGATAAAAGATAATCATTTTGTGGTTTTTTTTTAAATTAGTAAGTACATGTAGAAACCTGGATTGAAAGAATGCAAATTTTATTGGAATAATGAAATTATATCTGAGATAGTACTTTTAGATAATCATTAAAATGTGTTAGACTTTTTTATTTTTTTAAATCTAAAATTCTCTAAAAGTTTTGAAAACTATTGAACTTACAATTTTTAATTTGCCTACCATTATAGAAAATAAATCAGATTCACAATTCTATTACTGTCAAGTATTTTCAGATCCAAGAAATGATAAAATGTATTGAATGATACGGTCATAATATTTGAGGGTGTTTGTGTGTCACTGTGTGTATTTGTGTGTTGATATTTATATTTGTCTTCCTCTTTATATCTTTACATAACATTAATTTGGTGACTTTCTATTCTTGGGTATCACTAAAGTTAAACATTACATAGATAGAATTAGCAAAATTATGCAAACTGTCAATGTCTTTAATAATAAAGAGGCAAGTCTAAAAGACTCTAAAGTGAAACTTAGTCTTGCTAAAAGGGTTGGGTCTTTGTTCTGTATCTGGTGGGTATTTTCTCCCATAGGTTTCCCAGGACTCCAGGGTGAGATGCAGAGAGTTCTGAGAGATGTGAAGTGCAAGTCAAATAAAGGTATTCATAAACAGAAGGATGCTAGACTACAAACCAATGAGATATCCCTTTCCATACAAATCTGTCTGTCAGTATTCTGTAATTTTTCTTCAGTTCTTATATATAAAGCCTTTTTACTGACATAGAATACTGCTCTGACATATCTACCACCACCTCATGTCACTGTTATTTACATAGCCCCCTTTATGCATTTTGTATGAGTAAATTGTGCTTGCAATCTTTAATTATATCTATGGTAATTTGATAATAAAATATTAATAATTCAAAATGTAGATAGATGGGAATGTAAGTTATTAGTAGGAACGATAATTAAAATACAGTAAAATTAGAACTAAATAAGGCTGTGGTCATAATGTGAAACTGCAGAGTAAGAATAAATGTTACTAAATTTTATTGGAAGTTATGGCCATGTTATCTATATTATTTTTATTAACAAGCCAAGTAATCAAAAACACATTTTCCTAGGAATGTAATATGAATTTTAATGGCTAATAAAAGTAGCTAAGTGAAGTGTTTTAGCTATTCTTCTATAGTACAAACTAGTTCAAAGCTTTATAATGTCTTGGTTAAAATATAAATGGGGGCCTGGTCTCGGTATGATGTCTTAGTAGTTACATCATTTGCTGATTTGCTGTTGTTGCTGTTGTTGTTGTCGTTGTTTTGTTTTGTTCTGTTATTTAAGATGACAACCAGAAGGTAGCTCAGAACTGTCTTTAACTCCAATTCCAAGGATCCATTTACCTCTTATGGTCTCTAATCATCCTTAGCTTTCTGGGTCACCAAGTAGCACACCATAAAGAAGAAATAGTCTCTCTCTCTCTTTCTCTGTCTCTGTCTCTCTGTCTCTTTCTCGCTTTTGCTCTCTCTCTCTCTCTCTCTCTCTCTCTCTCTCTCTCTCTCTTTTTCTGTGAGTGTGTGTGTGTGTGTGTGTGTGTGTGTGTGTGTGTGTGTGTTTTACTGGGTTTTATACTAAGAATATTGCACATGTTAATCCACTGCTCTACTACCAAGTTACTAACCCAGGTTAATTAACTATTTTAATTGCATTGTAAGGTTTTAGGGAATAAAGGAATCCAAAAACACACACGCACACACACACACACACACATGCTTCCTTAAATATATATATATATATATATATATATATATATATATATATATATATTTAAGTAAAATGATGTATATAGTCAAATTTGTTTAAATAAATATTAAATATAGGGACTGTAGGGTCCTGTAAATGATAATATATCTGGAAGTGGTTCCTGAGAGTGTGGCATTTAGGAAAAGCAAGGACATTGAAAAGTCTGGTAATTCCTCAATTTACAAATGACTTTTGGGTGTGGCACGTGCACAAGTGAGTCGGGGCATGTGTACATGTCCAAAAATGTTGCTGGCCTTCCTCTTTGAAAATTACATAATAGCAGTGAACAGAAACATGACAGACTAACTTTAGGCTCATTTTTTATTGTAAGAACCATAGTTAAGAAGATAACTAAATATATAGTTAGAAAAGTTACTATGTGTAAAGGCAACAATAAAACATTGATATGAGACAGAAAGTCTTCAGACTAGGATACTCTGGGTATGACTGAGTAAATTCTGAAGGCTGTGCAATGTCAGCCATCAAACTGCAAGGAGGCATTCCTGCTCACGATATATTAACTGATAGTGCCCTGAGGTAAAAGCTCGCCAAGATAACTAAACCAAAAACCAGAAAGTTCCAGGATCTGAGTAACAAAGTTGAATCTAGTGGAGAAACAAGTCAGATGTGCAGTAAAGGAACCAGAGTGTGAACCATATGACTTTCTACATTTTAAAAATTCTTGTCTCATATAAAATATCCTGACAAGACCTTCCCTACCTCCTTTCTTTTCATCCCCCACTGCCCAAGATCTACTGTTTCTCTGATTCCCTTCACAAAGGAGCTGGTCTTCCAGTGATATAAACTGAACACAACATAACAAAATCCAATAATACTAGGCCCAGCCACTCATATGGAGGGTCGAAGAAACAACACAGGAGCATGAAAAGGGTCACAAGAGCAGGAAAAAGAGACAGAGACCTGTCCCCATGCTCACTGTTAGGTATCCTACAAAATCCCCAAGCTAAAGAATAACAGTGTATATGCTGAGAACTGAGTGCAGACCTAGGCATCACTGAATCACCTAAACAGGGCTTCTGGGGGCACATACACACACACACAAACACACACACACACACACACACACACACACACACACACACACACACACATATATATATATATATATATATATATATATATATATATGAATTTGAATGACCTACTCAGACAAATAACTTAGATAAATTTAACAAGGTAGGAACACTTGTTCTGGTAACGCTGTTCTCTGAGAAAGAGACACGAGAAGCTTCTGTGAGAATTTGCAGGAATCTGCATTCAGGTGAAGGATCCTAAGGTAAAGATTTATTGACAAGTTGAGTAAATGAATTGTTAAGTCAGATACACATATTTTTAAATTATTGGCGAAAATATGCCCTGCCAAACATTAACCTCCTGGGATCCAGGACTGTACTATTGATTATCTCTGCCAGTTAATTTTGTTCTTTAGCACACCTGATAAATAATTACCTGACATTTAATATATGTCAGGTGTTCTGTAGGCACTGAGGGCATAGCTTAACTCAAATAGATTTTAAACCACCTGCTCACGTGTTTTCATTATAGTAGAAGGAATAAAATAAAATGGACTATAGCAACTCTTTGGACACGGATAATTATAGCCTGAAATTTAGTCCTGTTCTACTTTACTGAAGACTTCACTTTAAAAATATAGAAAATATATTATTGGTTCGCAAGTATAAAGCATTCTGAGAATAGTTCCTTTCCATCTAGAATACACTGCACCAAGAAAGAAAGCAACAGGCTAACTCAAAGGCTAACTCAAAACTATGTCTGACTTAAAGAAGGCCATAGGACTTTAAAGTGAACAAATTAAAATGATATATAAATCATTTAAAAACAAATAAACATTATTTCTACTCAAAACTTCACAGCACTAAAAATGTTGTGATTTTATCTGAATGTCCCTCGTCAATAGGCCAGAAGCTGGAAACAACCCAGATGTCCCTCAGCAGAGGAATGGATACAGAAAATGTGGTACATTTACAGAATGGAGGACTACTCAGCTATTAAAAACAATGACTTAATGAAATTTGCAGGCAAATGGATGGGACTTGAAAACATCATCCTGAGTGAGGTAACTCAGTCACAAAAGAATGAACATGGTATGTACTCACTGATAAGTGAATATTAGCCCAAAAGTTCAGAATACCCAAGTTTCACTTAACAGTAACCTCTGGGCTGAGAGTGAGGTTCCAGATGGAGGAGTTGGAGAAGGGAATGAAGGAGCTGAGGGAGTCTTTAGCCCCATGGAGGGAGCAACAGTGTCAACTGGCCTGACCTCCCCCCAGTTGTCCTGGAGTTTGGACCACCAACCAAAGAATACACATGGAGGGACCCATGGTTCGGACCACATATGTGGCAGAGGAGGGCCTTGTTGGCCATCAGGGGGAGAAGAGGCCCCAGTAAAGGGGAATGTCAAGGAGGGAATATGGGAGTGGGTGGGCGGGCGGGTAGGAGGTGGAATTCCCTCATAGAGATGGGGGGGGGGGATAGGTGGTTTCCAAAGAGGAGACATAGAAAGGGGGAAACATTGGAAATGTAAATAAAGTATCAAAAAAAAAAAAATAGGAAAACATTTCATCCCACAAGTTAGTAGTGAATCTAAACCTTCCAGTCCTTCAAATATCAAATTCACCTTTCATCCCCTTTCTGGAATCACAAGTTCAGAATGTTTTGGCATTTTTCTTTAGAGTTTATTGTCTGTGAGCTATGGGTTTTTTGAATAAATACAGACAAACCATATTAGTTACCTTGTGGCTATGATCAAATCTTTAACAAGAAGCAAGTTAAGGGAAGAGATTCAGTTGATTTTAAATTTGGGGAAGGTGTGATCGATCCTTGCCTAGATGGTAGCAGTGGGTGCAAAGTGTATGGGAGCTCACATCTCTGCCCACAGAAAGCAGGAAAGGGAACTGTCTGAATCCTACTCTGTTCTCTATGTCATTTCCCTTTCCTCCTTCAGTCCAGAGTCCCCTCACTGAAGACAATGCCCCACATACTCAGATTAGGCATTTACTTATCCCTTTCTTAATACCCTGTGGAGGAAGTCATCACAGGTGCACCCAAAAGAGTGGATTACTAAGTGCCTATGTATTTTTTAATTCAGTGAAATTAAATAGAAAGTTTTAGAACAAGCTCTCATTGAACTCAAGCAAGTCACACATCCAATAATTCTGAGCTTACTTTCCAATGGTCATTGTTTTAATATTAATAGCAGCCAGAATGCAGCTCTCATCTATTGTATAATCAAGTCATCACATTTTAAGTCATCCAAGTCACCGTCTATGAGTACACACCACATCTACTCTCAACTGAACACTTTTAATGGTGTGGACATTTACAGGTGACAAACTGTCACATGTGGAAACCATCTTACAAAGATATGCATAATCTTCCGTAGTCACCAATATCAACTTTGGTTTAGAAGGCATTTTCCCACATAAAATTTATGATAGAGTGAGTTTGAAAATATTCATAATATTTCAATTCTCTAATTTTCTTAAGTAGAAACCTACGGTTTCTTTGGCAAACCAGTTAGTTGTGTTGGATGGTGTTTCGGTAGGACAAATACGTGAAGGAGTCTTTTACTGAATGGTTTCACACAGGTAAAAGGTTGTTTCACTAAGGCAGACACGTGAAGGGACACATGATGAAGGAATCTTCACTAAGGATACACATGTGTTGGTCTGTCTTATATTGTGTAGCTGAGCTCCAATTGTCACTACACCAAAAGACTTCTGGTGGTGTTGTGGTAGCTTCTTGCTGCTTCAGCAGACTCAAGCCAATTGGCAGAGTGATATCAGCTGATACAGACTCATTTAGAGTTTTGCTAAGACAGACTTGAATGCTGAGGCAAGACACATAGTGAGGCAAATCCCTTGGGGAACTAGGAGCAAGTATAAATAGAACTAAACAGTGTGAATGGGGCTTGCTTGCTTAGATATAACAAAGTATGCAATCAATTCCAGCGTGAGAAAGTTTCCTTGTAACATTTGTAACAGTAGAAAATGGCTGGCTAGACATGTAGCAGTTACCCACAATTATAATCAAGAAGAAACTATCAATGAAAATGTGGCATTTGTATTGATTCCGTAACTTTGAATTCTATCACAAAGATAAATAAGGTATGTTGGAGATTCAAGAATTTTTGCACCATACACTTCTTGGGAAGGAAATTAAATATCACAGGCTCAGTCTTTCTTTGCATCACTTTCTTTGTTTTCCTCATTATTAGTTACAGAACCAGATTTAAACATATGTGAAAAGGTGTAGAAAAATTTTAATACAGCAACGTGGTTGCTCTGGCAAGGGATCATATCCAAAAATTTAATATGGCCAGAAAGCAGATGTGCCCTGAATTACAGTATGATCTGGCTGGAATACAGACATTCATTTAATACACATCACTAATCCCTATCAATAACTGTAAGGTTAGTTTGTAGAAGGAAAGAACCATGTTTGAAACTAACTCCTAACTGAGGGGCAAAATAATGAGTCAGAGAAAGATTTGACAGAATGAACCAAAAATAGAATACAACCAACTCCCTGGACAACAACACGGGAAAGAGAGGCTGATTAAGAGTTGTGTGTGAGAGGTGATGCATAATGTTTGGGTATGGCAGTTTTACCAGAAAGTTTTACAGAGACAGGTTGCAGAGAGAATAAGCTAGACACAGGGACAGAAGGAACCAGAGAATGAGAAGAAGCCTGAAGATTAGAACATACTGCCAAAGTTAGCATTGGCCAAGCAGAGCAATCCAGTCAGAAGCAGAGAGAAGCCTAATTGACTCAGTCAGCTTGGAAGATTTGATTTTATGGAGGCTAGAAGCTTCCAGGCCTAGGCCTAGAGATATTTAGTACAGAAAAAGAAATGCTCTGGGCTTAGCCCAAGCCATGTATTCCCACAGTTTGGGTACAGCTCTTATCTCATCTCTTCATCTGAGGAAATAAAAGTGATATTTACATTTATAAAAGATTGATATATATTGTATTTATTCTTGATATCTATTTTATAAAAATAATACAATTGATCTTTAGATGTAGAAATATGAAAAATTTTCTAAACTTTTCTGGGGTGTTTTTGTCTAATTTATGTTGATGAACTTACATGTAATAATTTCTCAAATAACTAATATTAGACAAATTTCACAGAGCTTTTATACTCTAAAAGTTTTATTGAACTTAATAAAAATAGTGTTAGGGTACATATTAACTATGAATCTATTTTCAAAACTCTTTCAATAAACTTGTAATAATTGTTATATAGCATGATTTTTCATATATAACATTATAGGAAATTTCTGGGAAACATACAGGACAACTTTTCTGTACTTGATTCTTTTTTTTTCAATTAATCTTTTTATGGTTGATAATATTGAAAATATTTTTCTCTGCTTACATTTTAAGTTTGTTCTATATACTTAGTGTTTTTTTTTTTAATTGGATATTTTCTTTATTTTCATTTCAAGTGTTATCCCCTTTCCCGGTTCCTGCCCGCAGGAAATCCCCTACCCTATCACTCCTCTCTCTGCTTCTTTGAGGGTGCTCCCCACCCACCCACCCACTTCTGCCTCCCTGGCATGTTGCAGATATTTATTTTGTTGGTATTGGTGTTTGTGCATTTTATGAACAGAATTTGAAAAGCATATTTGATGATGTAAGCTAAAGTGCAGACCTGTTTTCCTCTGAATATCTTCTCAATTACCTTATTATTTTTCATTTAAAATATCTTGAATAACTGAGTTATATTAGTATATATTTAGAATAGCTTTCAAGATACCATAGATACAAGTATTTAATAACCATTGTAGTAATCTGAAGTCTCAAAAATTATACTTGCTTTAACGTGAAAGGGTGAATAGAAGGATTTCCCAATAACAATTGCCAGGTGTTATTTGAAATATTTTTTTTAATTGAAACTGGTTTATCATTATGTACATGAGGCATTTTTTCCATTATTTTTAAAATATATACTACTCATCAAGCTATTATATAATATGGATTCAAATAAAATGACTATATTTTGTTTCTATTTGGATATCTGAGCTTTCCAGTGCTTACATATACATCAAATTATAGGAAAATGTATTGGTTAATTATTTATTTTGATTTATATATAATTATCTACTTCCATTCTTCTTTATATTAAAATAATTTAATTATATGGTGCATGTGAATATGTATGTGAGTATATGCACACTTGTATATATGCCCACACAGACTAGAAGAGGATGTCATACTCCTAGGAACTAGAGGTATGTATAACTATGAGCAACTCTACCTGGGTGCTGGGAACTGAACTCAGGTTCTCTGTAAGCAAAATACACATCCTGAGTTGAAGAACCCTAGTCTAGTCTTTGTTCCCATTTTTGAGTCTTCTGCATTTGGACATGCTAATATTGGCTAATTTTATCATTTGAATACCCATATTAAATAAGAAATAATTGCTTCTAACCACTAAATATGTGTTTTATTTTGATATTATGTTGATATACTTAAAAGACATATGTTTTTAAATGATTATTTTGTGATAGAGATAAAGCCAGGAACTTATTTTTAGGAATATAATGTAAGGTTTCTAATTCAAATACAAGTCAACAATTCAAATGCAAATTATCTTGTAAACAACGATTTTATACTTTTTTACAAGTATTTCTTTCTCCATATATTAAACATATGGTAGCTCTTTAATATCAGTAAACTTTTCACATATTAGAACCCTGTTTTCATATTTACTGCATATTTTCATATTCATTAGCCATCCTCTTTCTATAATCTTGGCAATATATTTTATAGTCATCTCTAATTCATTACACCAAATTAAAAAATAAGGAGGGGGGAAGGATTCTCCTGATTTAATCAAGAAAGAATCTCATCACAGATGTACTTTTTGTATAATTTGATCTTGATTTCTAGAAACCTGACCATCAAACCCAGCTGAGAATTGACAAGGAGATGAGGTGATCCATATCAAAGTTGTTTCTGAGCAGTTTTGCTGGAGGAATTTTTCAAGGCAGCAGCTGGATCAAAGCACTTATTCTTCCCTGGCTTGTAACACAAAGCAACACCAAATAACTTAGCTGTGCTGGTTTGGCTCCTATGCATGCTTTGAACTAGGGAGATAATAATCTTACTAAGGCCTTGTGTCCTGGAGTAAAATTATGAGAGGTGCTCCTGGATTGTGGTGAAAAGACTCATGAATACTTGAAGAAACAGATGAAAGTACTTTTCTTTCATTAGTAGTGAACTTTTGGTAATCTTGAGTCTTTTACGTTTGGAAATACATTGAAAATATTTCTAGTTACCAGATTCTTTTAGGAAATATATTTTATACTTATTTAAGCAATGACAATTTTATGTAAAATATATTTACATGTGGTTCAGCTGTGTCCTACACTGAAATAAATGGCTCAATACTAGTCAGCACGTAGACTGATAATATATGTAAAACATTCCTATGTAATAGGGAGTTTTCATTTACCCTTGTGTGTGTGTGTGTGTGTGTGTGTGTGTATATACATACATATATATATATATTATTTTTTTCCACAAAAAGTATTAGACTAATCAGTTTTCTGATTTCATGTTATGTTGTAAAGGCTACTACAGATTAATTTAATGTTATGAACGAATGAATTGCATATATGACAATTAGGATGCTTATATTACTGTTTAAACTATCAGCCTGTGCTACAGAAGACCTTGGTTCAATAATGAAACAAATTTAGTTCTCCAATAGAAGTGTATATCCTGATCATAAATACACAGATAATGATAGTCTAAATACAACGAAAACAAAGCAAACAAACAATGAAAAATACAGGGCAATATTCTTACAGACCATTGTTATAAAATTCTTTAATACTTGCCAACTCAATTGTATATATACAAACTATTAGCCATGGTTGAACATAATTAATTTTAGGATGCAGGGACAAGCATGTGTAAGAAAGAATAATCTGTCACATTCAAACAATGATTGCCAATGTCCATCTAAAAATCAACGCCTGTAAAAGATTTCAAGTAGATGCTGCTTCTTTAATGATAATGATCAGTAAACAAATTAAAAAAGACTGATGTCACATGGATTCAGAATCAATTTTCTCAATACTTAATTTTACATAGGAGGATAATTATAATTAAATGTTTTCCTGGTTTCTTCATTTTTAAGTAGATTTATGTTTAATATTTATTGCCAATATGAAATGTACCAGTAAGAACCTAGTTGAATTATAAGCACCTGTTTATAAGGTGGATGATGAAAAATAAACTATAGACATTTCCTGTGTCAGTTCTCTACTACGTTTACTAAGGGTATTATTATGGCGACCAATATATGTTTAAGAAGATTGATATTGGAACATAAAACCCTTGCTATGATTGTAGAAAATAATGATATCATGTAACTGACTATTTTACTATATGATTATCAATCAGCCCTTAACATTAACATGCCAATATTTTATATTATATATTTTATATTTATGTATTTATAGTTATCCTGAAGAAATTATGTATATAATATCATATGTGTATAATATCATCTACAAAATACTTTGGCAAGAAATACTTATAATTCACAGCGAACCTGATAAATGGTCACATTAGACTCATCATATCATATGAAATCTATATTCAGGTAAGGTTTTGAGTGAATTCTCATTCTAAATATTTATATCATTAAACAAACAAGTTCCAATAACTTAGGTGAAAATCCAATTCTCAGGAAAGTTTGTTATGTGATTGTGTTGAATTTCTGTGAGTGCATTTAACATTTACAACAAAAGTATTCTTATAATATCTAAATAAAATGTTTATTTGATTACTATTAGTGACTGAATTTTTTAATTTATGAGAAATTTTTATTAAGATTCTTTTTACTATGTATGTGTTTGCCTGTGGAGGCTATAAGAAGGTGTTGAATGATCTAATTTCAGGTCCAGGTATTTGTAAGTTGCATGACATGGTGCTGGAAATTGAGTACTAGTCTTTCCCAAGATTAGCGTATGCTTATGAACACTGAGACATATACCTCTTCACCCTTAGGGACTCTATTTCTAATTTTTAAAATTGAAGCATTCTAATTTATTTTTATTCTCATTTAGTCTTAATATATAAAGACATTCAAAACATTGAGAATAAAAATTTGGCTTATTGGTTCAGCAACCTTCATATCTTTTGTCTCACATTCAGAAAAGAATCTGTAGGTGGTTGGGGTAAAGAAATAAGCAGAAAAGAGAGGTTTCATAGTTATATAAACTTTATATTCCAAAACAAGGAAAAGGCAAGAAGATGAAAGTATGTAACCATAATCAATGTCAAGAATAACTAGAACTTTAGAGGAGAGTTGGGTGGGAATGATACCTGATTCTTTTCTCTAATAATGTCCAGAAAATACTTTAATGAAGAACTAAAATAAGAGAAAGAGTTGTCCATAAATTAAGGCAGAGAAAATATGCAAGAAGAGAGAAAAGTGTTTAAAAAAATCAAAAGATAAGAACATTGGAAGAAGGAAAATTCACATTTCTTCGTCTGCTTGCACTTACTTGCCAACATATCTGTTGGAACCTACCTCTTCAGGATTCCAGCTTTTTATAGAAGAGCAGATGAAACAACTATCCTCATGGACTGAGCAACTACCAGACTTTTGTTCTTCCCATTCACACCTGCCCCTGTTTGGTTAGTTGGGCTACAGACTGTAAATCATTGCAATAAGTTCCCTTAACATGTTGAGACATTACATAAGTTCTGTGACTCTAGAGAACCTTAACCAATACATTGGGCAAATGGAATATAAAGTCAGATTGAGCCAAACCTCTGTATATTCTGACGATATAATTTTAGATTTTTGCTAATGTACAGCTGCAATTGAATTGGGACTAAATATGGCCATGTAGGAAATTAGTGCTATGAGAAGGATATCCAAACACATATTGGTGTATCAAAAAAAGAGATTGGGATGATGATAACAGGGAGATTAAGAATAATTAGTGTAAATGTTAGCAGGAGAAACAAAATTATCAGACACTAGAGACACTACTTATATTAATAAAAAGATTTTTCCTTTTTTAATTTTTTTTTCATATGTGAAAAGAAATTATCTCTGTCAATCTAAGGGCATTATAGTACTGACATCAACAGCATGTCTGTTGATGAATTGGAACACATATTAGATTCTTTTTCTTTAAATTACCTTTACAGAAATTGGTCCAAAATCCTTAATAAATACTGGACTGTCTTAATTAATGTTGAAAGGAAAGAGAAAATTGAACATGGAAAAATCAAATAAAAAGGAAAACTTGGAAGTTTTACAATAGAAAGAATATTTCATTAGTTTGTGTTAGTCACCTCTGCAGCCTCAGGGCAAGTGGTATCGTGTAATGACTACTGGTAAGCCTGGAAATGTCACTGTTAGAAACAGACATGCAGCTGTCTTTGGTGCTGCTTATAACCACTGTGTTATGATTTTTCACATCTCGACATTTCCAAAAATATCAAACAAAAACTTCTACCTAAGATAATCAATTTAAATTTGATAAAAACTATGTATCATGCCTTATTTGGAAATAACATGATAAGTAAAAGAAATGTGAATTAATACATGCTTATATTCATACTTTAACAACTAACTTTCTGAAATGGGTCAATAATATATAAGCAGAAACAATGGAAAATATCTGTTATATTCAAAATATTTGTGGAGATTTCTGTAAACTCTTAGTGAATTTTAAAATATCTTCAGAACTAATATATGTTAAGTTTTTGCATTTTAATAAAAATTTAATTGATGATTTTGTTGTCTTACACAGATAAAAATGAATACAGAATTGTTTGAGAAAACTGAAGTAAAACTCTGACTTTGTTTTGATAACAGGGCTCCAGTGAGGAAAAGGAGAGCATACAGGAGGAAAGGCTCTGACACAGTACATTGCTTTTCCCCACCTTATCTATAGTCACTTGATCCCCCAAATCTGATTTTCCCTTAGAGCTCTTTTCATGACTGCTAATTACCACTCATTCCCTACATATATTTATTCTGTCAATACTTTCAATTTTCTCCATCAAACACACTATTGTGAAATTAAGATTTTCATTTGTATATTAGGGTGAGAAGCCAGGAAAATCATATCCACATCAATAAATCTGACCTGCACCTGTTTTGTTTCGCATATCATAAGATATGCATATATACCTTTGTATATTATCTTAAAAAGAAAATGTATGTGTGGAAAGAAATGTGTGAGGTCCTTGAAGACAGTATGCTATTGAGAGATACTATATAGATATATTTACTGAATCAAGCTCTGTTCCTTCTCATTGATGGGTAATGCTGTATTTAATCAAAATGAACACTAAGTCCTATGAATTTATCTAACACATTGGCAATGAAACAAATTCCAGATTTATCAAAAATAAAGCATAAGATGCTTGCAGAAAGTACTTTTCCCTTGCATTTCTGCTTGATTGAACAAATTATTTGTGTTGCCTGGTTCTCCATAATCTGCCAACAGTGGACAACATTTGCTATAAATGCTCATTTCATGCGGTTACATTTGTACCCATCAGAGTATGAATACAGTGTTTTTTTCTGTCTCCATTTCCCTAGCACTATCACACAACTCTAAAAGTGAACTCATGTATATTACACATGAATGTATTAAGTTTTTACTTTGTTCCCTGACTTATGTTTTAACATATAATTGAACATGCACATTTGTGAGCTATTCCTATTGGAATACCTTCATTTTGGAACCTATCTCATGCCTTTGTTTTCTTTTTCTTTTTGTTGTTTTTTAACTTTTTATGCCAGGAGTTTAAGCCAGAGTTTATTCTTTTTTTTTTTTTTTTTTAGATCTTGAAAGACTTTAATTTTTTTTGATACTTTATTTACATTTCCAATGTTTCCCCCTTTCTAGGTCTTCTCTTTGGAGACCACCTATCCCCTCCCCATTCCCCATCTCTATGAGGGAATTCCACCTCCCACCCACCCGCCCACCCACTCCCATATTCCCACCTTGACATTCTCCTTTCCTGGGGCCTCTTCTCCCGCTGATGGCCAACAAGGCCCTCCTCTGCCACATATGTGGCCCGAACCATGGGTTCTTCCATGTGTATTCTTTGGTTAGTGGTCCAGCCTCCAGGAAGACCGGGGTGGGGGTCAGGCCAGTTGACACTTTTGCTCCCATCATAGGGCTGCAGACTCCCTCAGCTCCTTCAGTCCCTTATCCAACTCTTCCATCTGGGACCTCACTCTCAGTCCAGCTGTTACTGTAAAGTGAAACTTGAGTATTCCAAACGTTTAGGCTAATATCCACTTATCAGTGAGTACATACCATGTTCGTTCTTTTGTGACTGAGTTACCTCGCTCAGGATGATATTTTCTAGTTCCATCCATTTGCCTGCAAATTTCATTGAATCATTGTTTTTAATAGCTGCATAGTACTCCATTGTGTAAATGTACCACATTTTCTGTATCCATTCCTCTGATGAGAGACATCTGGGTTGTTTCCACATTCTGGCTATTATAAATATGGCTGCTATGAACATAGTGGAGCATGTGTCTTTATTACATGTTGGAGCATCTTCTGACTATATGCCCAGGAGAGGTATAGCTGGGTCCTAAGGTAGTATTATGTCCATTTTTCTGAGGGTCCGCCAAACTAATTTCCAGAGTGGTTGTACCAGCTTATTTTATAATTTCCATTGATATTCCACACCAAGTCACCCTTCCAAATGCAAGAATCATCCAGTCTGAGTTTCAACACTGAAGTTAAGAAACCGTGGTCTAGTTCTGTAGAACACTATCGAATATTTGGAAATGTGTTTTATATGTACTAATGGGTATAATAATAATAGTATATTTAAATTAAAACTTAAAAATCATAGTTCCTGTCAATAGAAACTACTTTTACTTAAAACATCTAGATAAAATCTAACAGGTGAGGTGGCTAATGTGCTATATTTAAATATAGTAACTAGTGTTTGTAGTCAAGATTATTAAACATTCTTTTATGATAGACAAGAAAATAATTCAAGAATATATAATAGATGCTTTTTTAAAGTTAAGTTTAAAAATTGCTTAAAGAGACTACGACTTCAGCACAGAAACACCTGCTGCAAGCCATTAGCATCATAATTTGCAGGCATTAATCTGACATGACATTTTTCAACTTCTCTCCCCTTACAAAACTTGGGTCATAATGAAGTTAACCTTTTACACATGCATCTACTGTGCTGTAGATTTGACTCATAAATTGTTCAACTGTTTTGAAGCCCAATCAGGAGACTGTCAAGTCCTCATTGCCAGATAAAGAAAATACTGCATAAAGAATGTGAAAAGTATGCAAAAACTGTTTTTAACATTTTCCAAAGAAAGTATAGGTCTTAACACCTGTTACTCTGCATATCATCTTGTAAAAAAAGTCATTTTGAAACATTTTATTGATTCTTTGTGAATTTTACATCATGCAGCCCAATCCCACTCATGTTTGCCCCACCCCACCTTTCCTCCACTTTTGCAAACTCCCAACTAGTTGAGAAAAAGTGTCATGGAAGCTCTAATGTGTCAAAATGTGTTCAAATGTTACACTTTTGTCCATACTCCTTCCCTTGCAAATGTTCATCGCAATAATTCACTGTTCTGGTAGGAGGCCAATAGCTTCTGATACGATCTACTACCAATGCTGGAACTTCATAGGGCCTCCTCTAGGGAATTCTGTTGTTCTCCTGTGTAATGAAGGTCCTATAATTTTGGATCAGTAGGATTGGCCCCTTCATTCACTTCAACAGTTCATCAATGGGGTAGATGTTGGAGTAGGGGAATTCAAATGCCCAAATCTGTGCCTGGGAAGTATCTGAGCAGATGAAACTGCCAGCTTGCCTATTCTCATGCCCCTGTGGCCAACTTACCAGCAACCCCCACAACCACGATCAACTCTACCCTGATGCCAAAACTATGTGCAAGGTCTCCCAAGTATTTGCAGTGATTGAGAGACATGACCACTTCTCCCACTCTTATGATCCTGGGGCCACCTCTCCCACCTACCATAGGTGGCAAGCAGCAAGGGTAGAAGAGGGCATCTCTCCCTTGCCCATGCTGCACCATGGCAAAGAATTTGGAGGGCCAGATCTCCCATGACCACACCTCTGGGCTGGCTCACCTACACCCCTGCTATCAGGGTCAGGTCTACTGTGCTGTACAGGTGAGATGCAAGATCAGTTCTCCTGAGTGCTGCAGCAGGTGAGCAGCAGGGCCTGCTCTTCTGCTCTCGTGACAACTTTGGGGCCAGGACTGCCACCTAAGTCTGATGATCATGATTGGGGCAAAGCAGAGGAGAGATCTGTCTTGCTTATGCCACCACATAGCACATAAGAGGCAAGGCTAGCTTTCTCACACTCCCTCTGTCAGGGCCAGACTGCCTGCACCCTCCACATTAAGAACTAGCTACCCATGGGTGGTACAAAGGCTGCTCTCCCAAGTGCTGCAGCAGGTGAGGGGCAGGGCCAGCTCTTCTACTCTTATGACCTTGGTGCCAGTTCTCTTTCCTGTAGTAGGTGGCAAGGGGTGAGGGGGCATCTCTCCTTCACCAATGCCACCCTATAGCAGACACGTGACAGGGACAGCTCTCCCAGGATTCCACCATGTTTCCAGGTGGCATCACTAGCTACTCACATTAGGCAATAGGCAATTCCTTACTACTTTCAAGTCTTTAGTCTTGCCTTTCTTTGTTATGCCCACATATTTCTGTTTTTCTCTTCTATTTCTCCACAGATTACTTGACACTCTTAGTGCTACCCAGCTCTCCAGTTGTCTAGGATCATCTCAGAAATGGTCTTAGAGTGCTATGTCTCACTCGTGCCTTATTGTGTTGGACACAGGTCATCTTGGGCATGATCTGCCTACACTCCAAATCTGTACATCACTGGCCTGTGGTCATCTCAGTGTAGCTCCATGTCCACTCCCCATAGCATTGTTGTCATGATGACCTCATGTTTACTCCTCACCTGACTTGTCTGAGTGACCCCTTGAGAAGGTTGTCTATTGTGAACTCACCCCTACATGTGCCCTAAGGTCCCAGGTGGAATTCTTCTAGCCTCCAGTTTACTGTCCTTCCTGGGATCCCATTAGGTGCCTGCCTGGCACTGGATTAGTGGTTCTCTCAGGTTAGCTCCCTGTCAGAGAGCCCTTTTACAGAAAAGGGGCTCATCTCAGGCTCCCTTTATTACAGGCAATGTTAGGCTACTAATCATTCAGATGTTCATAGGCCAAGACACTGACCATAAGGAGAGCTTCTCTCATCTCTGCCACCGACTCACACACATGTGACGCAGCAGACAAATCTGTGATAGTGCATAAGACAGGTGTAATAGTTTTTAGGTGTAAAGAAGTTCCAAAAATCTGTCTTTGAGGACTTAAAAATTGACATTTGTCTCCATAAGTTGGAATTTGGGAGGGCTGTGCATTGAAAAGTTCTAGGGAAATCCGCAGGGGAGAAATTGGGGGTTGACATAGTCCAACCACATTGCATACACATGTGAGGTTTAAAAGAATACAATAAAAATAATAGGGAATGGAAAGTGCATGTACAAAATTAATATTTTGCAAAGCATTTTGTGCAGTATTGTCCTAAATTAATGTTTCCTATCTGATCAGCTCAGTGCTCAGTAGTTTCCACATTGATAAACTGGATGTGGACCAGGTGGGGACACATAAGTATCACAGGCCAAACCCTTTTCATTTATGATGACTTGATTACTGTTATTTATAATATATATTAATTGTAAAACAGAGCATTACAACTCAAACTACAAGAAGGCAAGGCAAATCTGTCATTCAAAGCAGGCCTTGAAAAGCTATTTTTGTTCCCTTCTCATAAATTCATTTGAATATCTATATTCAATATATTCAAGATATGTATATATACTTTCAGTGTATATATATATATATATATATATATATATATATATATATATATATATATTCCATCATTATTACTCCTTAAAATTACTGATAAATATGTTTTAAATTTAAGAACATGATCAAGACACAAATACACAGATAGTTTTGTTTCCCAATAAAAACTGTTTAAAATTCATGTTAGATAATAGAATGCATTTAATTTAAAGGCAGAAATAAATAATTGCATGAAGCAAATGGAATGCAAAGAAGGCAAAGTATAAGGTTGAAAAATGGCAGTATTATTTAGAGTTGGTACAGAAAGAGACAAGGCAGAAAACAAGTTGTAGGTGATGGTAAATTTTTAATAATTATTGGAGGGGAATGTCTTTGCCTTAGGAAAGGCATTGAAAGTAGATAGAGTAAGATTGAGAACTACTTTGAAGAATTTAGAAGCATAAATTTAAAAAGAGTAAGTAACATGTGTTAGGGATAAGTTATGAAATCATAAATGTTTGAAATTGCAGTTGGGTATGCTGAAAGTCAGTGTGTTGAAGGGGAACTCACTTTTATGCTCACATAGGAAAATATTCTTAAGAAACACATGGGATTAAGATGAGTGGTTTATGTGATTATTTTTATATGCTAACAAATTTACACAGACATATTTGGCATGTAGTGTGAGACTACCAATCATTAACTTTATACTATGAGTGTTTCCAGATATAAAAGAACAGTCAACACCAATCTGTTACTTATTTGATCTTTGAAGTTGTCTTTCCCCTAAATGGTCCACATATATATTCAATTTTCTATAGTCTTACTTTTCTAAACCTAAATGATTTTGAGATTTAATTACATTTTTTTACAGAAGTCAGTATGCAACAGTGTTTCACCTGAATCCAGCACTTGATGTTTAGCATTTGGCTCCCCAAGTCCCATGATCATTTCAATTTCCATAATTTCTGTACAGCCTGCTAGACACAAGCTAAAGGTAAGAAACTTTTGAGCCTCTTCTGTTGACAACTAAAGATTAAAACACATCTGACTTGAGGGCTTGTAATCTTTTCCCTTTACTATTTTCAAAATGGTCATGGTAAATTTGTTCCTCCATTAAGGTTAGCAAAATACACAGATGAATGACTGGTGCTGGCTCTAGGTGAAGAGGGATTTCTGTGCTATTATCAAATTTAATGCAGAGGACAAGTGATAGGTGTTGTCAGAGATGGATGAGATTGTTCAGTGAGCATGTGTCAGGAGTACACAGCACAAGTCCCGAACACATGTGAAAATCTCTGCTCAATTCTCATCAGGAACACACATTATTTTCCTTATGAATTATCTGCTTGCCCCAAAGATATTCATTCTACCTATAATTCTGTCCCTATTATCTGTAGCAAATAAGTGCTGTCAAAGCAGAGACAGGAAGATTCCTGGGTATTGAAGACTAGATTACTGGTTATATTTCCAGTTACTCATGGAGAGAGAAAACAATGGGAGGAGAAGGTACGGGCTGTGAAATGACAACCAAAATTTATCCCCTGAACATGTATGCATATACATTCATATACATAAAATGGCATATAATGTCTGTACATAAAATAAATGATTTTGTGCCCTATTTTATGGGGATACACATATAAACATATTAAAATATTTAAATCATAGAGCTAAAACCAACCAAGAACATTACAAAAGAGCATGCATGCTAAAATCTGTAATTAAACTAGGAAGAGAACATAAAGTATTTGGTTAGCCATTATAAGAAATCCAGAATCACAGAGGTTGGGCGGTAGTTGGAGAGCAACTAAAGATACCTAGAGCCACTAAGAGAGTTAAAGGCCACAGAGAACTTTTAAACAAGAGACTATTTCTTTGTTTAAATGAGGTGTTGAGGGATGATGATGTAGCTCAGAGGCAAAGCACATATATAAATGTACAAGGTGTAGCATCAAGCTGTAGCACGGCAAAGAAAATTTATAATCATAAAATAAAATAAAATTGTTTACAAGAGAAATATATCCTACAGTTTTGCTGAAAAACTAATAAAGAAGTGATACAGATTTAAAAAGCATTCAAAGGATTAAGTAGAACTTAAAAAGAGGATAAATTAGCAAATTACATCATAAATGGGGAATTTCATGTGAATAGTAGTCACACAAATGTAAAATCTTGTACTAAAACAAGAACATTGAAGACAATCAACCCCCAGACCTGCCTGTCTCCTAGGAGGCTTCTTCCAACCAGGAACACAGGTGAGAACTCTGCCATGATACCCTTGCTTGCTGAGACACTACAAAGGCCAAACAGACATTGTTCTGTCCTGCCCTATTGGGGATCCATCTCCCTTCTTGTCCACACATCTATCTACACTCTTAGATAGGCCTATCTGCCTCTGACCACACAAATCTGCTTGCCTCCCAGGAGGCAAGCTTTAACGCAGGACACACATCCACCTGCCTCCTGCAAGGCTCCAACTCAGGACACCCAGGCCATCAACACCAGAGACAAACAGATGGTGAAAGGCAAGTGTAAGAAAATAATCAACAGGAGCCAATGCAATATGACATCACCAGCATCCAGCTCTCCTATTACAGCAAGTCTTGGATATCCTAACACATGTGAAGAGTCAGATTTTGACATAAAGGTGACAGAGGCCTTTAAAGAATATGTAAATAATTCCCTTAAAGAAATACAAGAAAACGGCCAAAAAATGTAGCAGCTATTGAAGAGGAAATAAATAAATGTCTTAAAAGAATACAGGAAAATGCAATCAAAGAGGTTAAATAAATGAACAAAATGATCCAATACCTAAAAATGGAAATAGAAGCAATAAAGAAAACACAAATGGCGGCAAACCTGGAGATGGAAAACCGAAGAAAGAAAACAGGGACTACAGACTCGAACATCATCAATAGAATACAAGAGATGAAAGAGATAATCTCAGGCATAGAAGATACTATAGAAGAGATTGATATATGGGTCAATGAACACGGCAATTGTAAAATCTTCCTAATTTGAAACATCAAGGAAACTTGGGATGCAATGAAAAGACCAAACCTAAGAATAATAGGGCTAAAAGAATGTAAGTATTTCCAGTTCAAAAGATCAGAAAACATCTTCAACAAAACCATAGTAGAAAACTTCCCTAACCTAAAAAAAAAAAAATATGGCCATAGTTGTTCAAGACACCTACAGAACAACAAATAGATCGAACTAGAAAACAAAATTTTCTCATCACATACTATTCAAAAGACTAAATACACAGAACAAAGAAAAAATATTAAAAGTAGTAAAGGGAAAAGGCCAAGTAACACATAACGGCAAACCTATTAGAATCACAACAGACATCTCAACAGATGCTAAAAGCCATAAGGTCTTGGACATATGTCATGCAGACCTTTGGGTCTCTTAGGAGAACAAAAATGCCAGGCTAGGCTGATGAGTGACCAACTTAAGACCCATTCTATAGGCAGGCACCAATTCCTGACACTATTAGTGATGCTATGTTGTACTTGCAGAAAGGAGCCTAGCATGGTTTTCCTCTAAGAGGCTCTACCCAAGCAGCTGACTGTCACAGATGCAGATGCCCCAGTTAAACTTTGGAAGGAGTTCAGAGACTCCTATTGGAGAGTTATGGGAAGGATTGAAGGCTCTCAAGGAGATAGCAACCCCACAAGAAGACCAACAGTGTCAACCATCCTGGGCCCCTAGGAGCTCCCAGAGACTGGGCTATCAACCAAAGACCATACACAAGCTGGTCTGAGGCTCCCGTAACATACGTAGCAGAGGGCTTGCATATTTTGGCCTCAGTTGGAGAAGGTGCACCTAATTGTACAGAGACTTGATTCACTAGGGTTGGAGGATGTTGGGGAAGGGAGCACCCTCTCAGAGGGAAGCAGAGGGGAAATGGGAGGAAGAATACTGCGAGGTGACCCGGGATGAGGGGGGCGATAGTGCAACATTTCAATTGTAAACACATATATAATTTTTTAACATAAATAAATAATAAAATTTAAATAGGCAAACAGAAAAGGAACATTGAAGAGGTAAGGACAAGGTTTCATTAGTAAATGGCTTGCTTCCCCAACACCATGTAAAAGATGGTTGTGATGATCAGCCTTTAATCAGAGTGCTTTAGGACTTGAGACAGGGCACACTAGCTTTCAGACCAACTTGCCTGAATCTGCACACTTTGGTTCAGTGAAACATCTGCCTGACATTGACTTCTGGACACCTCACAGTTACACATACACACACACACACACACACACACACACACACACACACACACACACACACACACAGAAGCATGCATATACATAAGCACACACATAAAATATAAAATTTAAAACCTGCTTATTTTAAACGTTCCCATCAGTATTATAATTTACCTGCCTTAATCTTTCATTTATTTGTTTATGCCTGGTGCTCCCTGAGACAAACAGAAGAAATAACTTCCTCACAGAGTGGTAGTTTATTGATCATTGGAAGTGAATAAGAGATGGTAGTTACCACATCTAAAACACCTAAAACAGGTCCAAGAAGAAATGCTGAGATAATAATGCTAAAATTGAGACATGCAAAAAATAGATAAACAGACAAGCAAAAGGAAGAAAGTTAGAAAACCTGAGACAATTTGTTTCACCTGTGAAGTGGGAAGAAACATTGACAGCTCCTCGAGGATACAGAAGTGATCAAAAATGTGTGAGACGTCAGTGAGGTATCTGTTTTTATCTATATTTTAGACAATTAAAGTATTTAATCAGCTATTTAAATATTTTAAAAAGAAAATAGCTTTAAATATTCAAGGAGGACACTGTAAAATGAAGGATATACATGTATATAGAGAAATAAAATCTGCTTCAATAGAAAGAGTAATATAAATGTTTTCTTTATATATATTCATATATATGTATACATACATATATCCATTTATATATATACATACATATATACATACACACACATATATAAATTTATTTGTTTGCTTTTTCATATCTTACTGGCATCTTTCTCTTCCTTAGATATAACTGTGGTGGTTTGAATGAAAATGGCCCTTATAGGCTCATAGGGAGTGGTGCTATTAGAAAGTATGGCCTTACTGGAGAAAGTGAGAGACTGGGGGTGGGCTTTGAAGTTTCAGAAGCTTAAGCCAAGCCAGTGTCACTCCCTCTGTATCCTGCCTGCTGATGCAGATATAGAACAAAGCAAATTCTGTTATTCCAAAATAGCCATGATTAGCCATTAAAGGAACCATCAAAATCAGAAAACCAGTGAAAATGTCATTGAATAAGGTGGCCAAGTTCAAGCCCCAGAGAGCATCAGACCTTAGCATTTTCAACCGTGTGGTTCTGGATTTAAAGTAGAGCTTTGGAATCTTCCTGTGCCTAAGGAAAGCCACTGAGGCCAAGCGTATGGAAAGGGTGTTCCCGTATGGAGGCCCAGAGTGGCCATTGGGTGAAGCTGTGAAGGTAAAGCCTGGTTATCTTGGAGAACTCAAGATACTAGAGATGCCAGAGACATGGGGTTCTAACTGAGCAAAGTTACTAATTGGGAGGGGAGCCAAACCGATGGTGAAAGGAGGTTTCGATCTGAAGAACATTTTGACATAAACATCTAGATGTGGAGTTTAGAGTTCGCCCAGTTGGTTTTGGGTTTTGCTTTGCTCCAGTATTTTATCAATATGCTGTCATTACTCCCCTTTCAAATGATAATACATATCCTGAGTGATTAAATGTTGGAAGTGTGAGAAGAATTTGTCATGTTGATTTTACAAGGGATTACAGTAAAGAAATTTCATGAGACTTGAGCTTTTAAACAGTGCTGACACTATGATACACTATGTTGACTTTTAAGTTGAACTTAATGCATTTTACATTATGACATTGCTACTAACACATGAATACAAGGGTATAGAGTGTAGTGGTTTGAATTAAATGGGCCCCATAGGCTGATAGGGCATGTCACTATTAGTAGGTGTGGCCTGGTTTTAGAAACTGTGTCACTGGGGGATGACATTTAAGGTTTCAAAAGCTCAAGCCAGGCCCAGTATTCCACTCACCACCTGCTGCCTCTCTATTAATCCAGATGGAAAACTCTCACATAATCTATAGCAACATGTCTGCCTAAGTACCACCATGCTTCCAAACATGGCAATGATGGATGAAACCTCTCAAATGTAAGCCAGTTCCAATTAAATGCTTTCATTTAGAAGAGTTGCCATAGTCATGGTGTCTCTTCTCATCAACAGCTCTAACAAAACAATATCATTTGCCCTTATGCTACTTCAATCCAAGATATTAGGAAACTAATATAAGAGGCTTATGAGTTTGATGTCAGCAAGGCTAAACAGCTAACAATGATAAGACAAACCTGGCACATACAAGATGATCTTGTCTAAGAAAAAATAACAATAAGAGATCAATAAATATCTCATTACAAGTTCAAAAGTAAGAAGCTATTTTTCTATTATCAATTTTCCTTGAATTTTGGAAAAAAATGATTTTTATAGATTATAATCTGATTCCATTATACTCCTAGTATAACTCTTTCCAGATTCTCCTACTTCCCTATCCACCAACTTCTTTCTCTGTTTCTTTAGAAATCAAACAAAAGATGTAAGAAATACATACTACACATATTTTAAAATATCCTACAAAGCATTAAATTGGAAAACATCATATATGAGCAATAAAATAATAGAAAAAAACCAACCAACCAACTAAGTGAATGAAAACAGTGTCCAAACACAGTAATATTAGGTAAAATGTCTACAAAACACCATTGTGTTCATTTTGCATTGGAAATATACTTTTGAGCAGGAGCCTAACCCTTAAATGAGGCTAATGTATTCAGTAAGACCCTATTGGTGCAAGCTATTCTTTTTGCTCTGCAAGAAGGTATCACTGGCAAAAAGCTTCTTGGGTACAAGTGAGAAACCAGCTCTACTTTCTCCTTTCAGACCTGGGAAAATCACCAAAAAGAGGGATGAAATATTGTAAGAACCAGAGAACAAAGAATTTTGCTTTGCAATTCTGTCTCATAGAAAGACAGGGAAGCAACTTCTATGATAATTCAACAAGATCTGAGCATGCACGATACCAATAGACATGCTAGTGTGAATAGAAGAAATATTATGGGGCCTTATTAGTAGACAAAGGAGTACATGCTCAATGAGTAAAGATTAATCTCTCCCAAGTCTGATTCCATGAATTGAATATCCAATACAGAGTGGTCAGTCTTGAAATTATATACTTCCAAGCAACATCTCTGTATATGTGTGTATGTGTAATTGTATGGATACACACACACATACACACACACACACACACACACACACACACACACACACACACACATATATATATATATATATATATATATACATGTATGTATGTAATAAAACGGATTCACGAATTAGAAAGGAAGTAAGGAATGGGAAATGTGTGGGTTTTGAGGGGAAAATAGAAGAAGATAAATGATCTAATAATACTTTAATTGAATAAAATTAATTTTAATTAGAATACTTAAAAATTAGCCCCAACTCAGCACTGAAAGCCTCTAAGGTGCCAAAGAGTCATTTATGTTGATGCATTTTTGAAAATGGAAAACAGGTGCCATTTTCAGAAGAGGACCACAGAAGAGACTCTCACTAGAGGCACTATTAAAAGGAACAAGCAAGAAGATTAGTCCAGTAATTTTGCATATATCTTGGATTTCTTTAAATCTGTACTGCTTTTTGTAAGATGATTGACCCAGAAGGTGATCTTGTCTCCTGAAACAATCTTCATTCATAAAACTCTCCTATGCCCATATATAATTCATATATCTGGCTCCAAGGTGATTCCAAGTCCAGCAGTCAACAGCTCCTGCCCCTGCTATTAAGAGACCCATATGAAAATCAAGTGGCACAACTGTTACATATGGGATTAGGCCCTAGATTCATCCAATGTATGGTCTCTGTTTGATGGTTCAGTCTCTGTGGAGCCCTATGAAGTGAGGTTAGTTGATGCCATAGAGGTGTTCTTGACCTCTCTGATTCCTTCAATCCTTTGTCTCCTTTTTCTGTAGAATTACCCAAGCTCTGACTAATATTTGGCTGTATGTATCTGTATCTGTTTCCATCAGTTGCTGTGTGAAGCCTCTCAGATAACAGTTATATTATGTACTTGTGTAAAATTTTAGAAGATTATCATTAATAGTGTTAGGGTTGGTTCTCTCTTGTGGCATGGGTCTCAACTAAATCAGTCATTGGTTTGCCATTCTGCCAATTTCCCCTTCATCCTTACCATGAACACCTTATTGAAAGGGGAAATGGTAAGTCTAAGATTTTTGTGGGTGGTTTGGGGTCCAAGTGACTCCATTAAAAGTTTTTGTCTTGGTTACACGAGACGGGTGTTTCAGGATCCTTATCTCCTATTGCTAGCAGTCTTATCTAAGAATAAGAGACATGGAAGGAGGATACAATTTCAAGATCAAAGGTCCAGAAAATAATTTTAAAAATCATAGAAGAATATTTTCCTAACCTAAAGAGATGCCTATAAACATACAACAAGAAGGCAGAAAATATAATAGGTTTGATCAAAAATCCTTCTATCATGTAGAATCAAAACATTAAATGCACAGAACAAAGAACAAAATTTTTAATAGCTACAAGGAAAAAGAACAAAGTAACATAAATGCAGACCTATCAAAATTAAATTTGTCATCTCAACAGAGATTCTGAAAGTGATAGAGTCCTGGGAAGATGCAGATGCAGGGTCTAAGAGAATATAGATGCCTACCAAGACTACTATACCCAGCAAAACTTCCAATCAACATAAACAACAACAACAAAACAACAACAAGATATCCACTACTAAACCAAATTTAACAATATCTATCCATAAATCCAGCCCTACAGAAGTTACTAGAAGTAGAATTCCAACCCAAGGTGGCTAACTAAATGCAAGAAAACAAACAAAATAATAATTCCACACCAGCAAAACCAACCAAAAAAAGACACATACATACACACAGAGAGAGAGAGAGAGAGAGAGAGACAGAGAGAGAGAGACAGAGAGAGAGAGACAGAGAGAGAGAGAGAGAGAGAGAGAGAGAGAGAGAGAGAGAGAGAGAGAGACACTACCACCACCATCATCAAAATAACAGAAATTAACAATCATTGGTCATTAATATCTCTCAACAACAATGGGCTCAATTCCCCAATTAAAAGACACAGGCTAACAGAATGGACATAAAACACAATTCCTCATCCTGCTGCATACAAGAAACACACCCCAACAACAAAGATAAATATTACATCAGAATAAAGGGCTGGAAAAAATTTCCAAGCAAACAGATCCAAGAAGCAAGCTGGAGTATCCAATAAAATATGTTTTCAAGTGAAGTTAATCAAAAGACATGTGGAAGGACACTTCATACTCAACAAAGGAAAAATCCATCAAGTTGACATCTCAGTTTGGAACATATATGCCCCAAATACAAGGGAACCCATATTCATTAAACATTACTAAAGCTTAAATCACACATCAAATCACACATATTGATAGTGAAAAATTTCAACATTGCACTCTTACCAATGGACAGAAGCTAAACATAAAATAATGAAGCTTACAGAGGTTATGAATGAAATGGATATAATAGATATCTACAGAACATTTCACCCAAACACAAAAATATACACATTTTTTTCAAGACCTCACAGAACTTTCTCAACAATTGACATGTGTTTGGTCACAAATCAAGCCTCAACAGACGTAATAAAATTGAAATAACCCCTGTATCTTATCAGATTCTGATAGATTAAAGCTGGAGTTTAAACAACAACAGAAACTACAGAAAGCCTCCAAATTCATGGAAAATGAACAGCTCCTTACTTAATGACTATTGGGTCAGGGAAAAAATAAAAATAGAACTTAAAGTCTTTCAAAATTGAGTGAAAAATTAATGCACAATATATTCAAAAGCAAGGATCACTATAGAGAGAGTCTCTTGTATATTGTATGAATGCAACACCTGTCAATAAAATGCTGATTGGCCAATAAGCTTGGGCAGGAAATCAAAGATGGTACATTCAGTAGGGAGATTAAATTTTGGGACATAGAGAAGTGCAGGGGATGGGTCTAGGAACATGGAGGAGGAAAGAAGCATGGGGGCTGAGCAGAGAGACCAACCTGCTAAGTCCTTCAATAGGATCTTGAGAGGGAGTGAGGATTAATGAAAAAAAAAACAATTAGACAACACAATAACATGACACCAGCAAGTGGTGAAGCCAATTTATTTATTTTTTCAGTGTGCTTTTATATCATTCTAAGTACATACAAAGACTAAGGTCAGTTTTTGGTCAAGGACAAACAAGGCATAAACAAATGTCCTGAGGCCACTGTATTCAGAGACTTATCAAGATGATCAATATACAATGAATGATTTCCTCAGCTGTATTTTTCTTGAGCTTACTTCCTTGTCCTAGCCCAATGTCAAATATTCTTACCAATTTCCTAGAAGAGGCACTAAAAGCTCTCCATAGCAGCAGTAATCAGCCATGTTGCAGAATTTAAATTAGAATAAAGGGGATATTAAGTTATGAGAAACACAGAAAATGAACAAATGCTTATGGCTAAGGTGTTTGTGAATATAACTTGAATCAAAGGTCTTGGGGCCAGGAGGAAAAACATGCATTTTACAGAACAAAATGAAAGCAATGCTGATAGAAAAGTTCATAACATGTGCCTTCATAAAAATTTAGTGAAATATCATACTAGCAACTTAAGAGAACACCTGAAATGTCTATAACAACAACAACAACAACAATAAAAAAGCAAACACACCCAAGAGGAGTAGATTGCAGAAAATAATCAAAATCAAGGCTGAAATCAATAACAAAGATATTTGTTTATTTCTTTGAAATAAAGAAAACAATACAAAGAATGAACAAATTTAAGAATTGATTCTTTGGCAAAATCAACAAGATAGACAAACCTTTAACTAAACTACTAAAAGACAGAGACAGAATATCAAATTTCACACAACCAGAAATGAAAAGGGGAACATAACAACAGACACTGAGGAAATTCAAAGAGTCATTAGGTCTTACTTCAAAACCTATCCACCACAAAATAGGTGAATCTAAATGAAATCGACTACTTTGCTGATAGATACCACTTTATCAAAGCTTAATCAAGATCAAGTAAACAATTAAATAGGCCTATAACAACTAAGGATATAGAAGCAGTCATCAAAAATCTCTTACCCTAACACAGCCTAGGGCCAGAGTGTTTTAGAGCAGATTTCTAACAGATGTTCAAAAAAGAGTTAATACTAATCTCCTCAAATTATTCTACAAAATACAAAATGAAGGAACATTGCCAAATTCATTTTATAAGACAACAGCAACCCTGAATGCTAAACCACACAAAGATGCAAGTAAGGAAGAGAATTTCAGACCAATCCGAAGTAGAAACTTAAGGGTATTTTGGAAAGTCGTTTGGATGGTGTTTTGCTAGGGCAAACACATGAAGGAGTGTTTGGCTGAAGTAGACACAGGTGAAGGCAGACTTTTGAAAGAATATTTAGCTGAAGCAGACACAAGTAAAAGGATGTTCTGCTAAAGCAAGCACATGAAAGGACATGTGATGAAGGATTCTTTGCTAAAGACATGCATGTATTGGTCTGCCTTATATAACTTAGTTGAGCTGCAATTGGTGGGACTCCATAGAGTGAAACACACTAAAAAAACTTCTGGTGGTTTGCTGCAGTTTCTTGCCACTTCCTCAGACTCAGACTGATTGACAGAGTGAAGTCAATTGAGATGGATACATGTGCTAAGGCAAGACCCATGGAGGACACATGATTTTTGGAGGGAGTATAAAAAAGAATCGACTGACCATGATGGAGGCTGAGCTTGTCTTGCTGATAGAGCTATACAATGCTTGTTGGTCTGAAGTCTTCCTTGATCTTAGCTTCTCTTAGAGTTGCATAGCCAGGAACTGTTCCTGGTATTCCTGCTAGTCTGAATTTCTCCTGCTGAAGCCTGGCTGTGTCTGCTAGGTAGTGACACCAATGGATCAAGTTGCCACTGCTGACTGTGACCTGTGAACTGAATTGCTGATTTCCAGACAACACACATGGGAGTTGCTTCAAAGGACCATTTCTAAACAGGTCCACTTCCTCTGTATCCTTGGTTTTCTACTACATCTGGTGGGTGGTGGACTAGAAGGGAGGTTAAAACATTTAAGAACCATCATTAAGGACCTCTTGGTCTTTTGAAATTTCGATGCTCCAGTTTAGTGAAATGCCATGGCAGGGAGGTGGGAATGAGAGGGTGGGTGGGGGAGCACCCTTATAGAAGCAGGGGGAGGGGGATGGGATAGGAGGTTTCTGGAGGGGAAACCCTGGAAAGGGGATAACATTTGAAATGTAAATAAATAAAATATCCCATAAAAGACAAAAAAGAACCATCATTAAAAGTAGACTTTGAAAAAATTCAAGTTACAGCAATCTCCTTAACGAAAATTGATTCAAAATGCTCAGTAAAATACTTGCAACCCAAATTCAACAATACATCAAAAAATCATCCACTGTGATCAAGTAGGCTTCATACCAGAAGATCTTATTCAACATACAAAAAAAAAAAAAAAATCAATGTAATCCACCATGTAAACAAACTGAAAGAAAAATTACCCATAAGATCATCTCATTAGGTCATCTCATTAGATGCTTATAAAGCCTTTGACAAAATCAAACATCCTTTATGATAAAAGTATTGGAAATATATGAAATAAAATGTGCATACCCATAGACAATAAAGACAATATACGAAAGCCAATAGACAATATCAAATTAAGTGGAGAGAATGTTAAAGCAATTCCACTAAGGTCAGTGACAAAACAATGCTGTCCACTCTCTCCATATTTATTCAATTTAGTACTTGAAGTTCTAGCTAGAGCAATAAGAGAACTAAATGAGATCAATTGAATACACATTGGAAAAGAAGTCAAAGTATTGCTATTCAGACAGTATATGACATTATATATGGTGACTTCAGAAATTCTGCCACAGAACTTTTATAGCTGAGAAATAGCTCAGCAAAGTGGCTAGATATGACAGTAACTTAAAAAAAATGAAGAACAAGAAATCACCACCATGAACAACAATAACAACAACAAGAACAAAAAGAACAACAATTGAGTAGCACTTTTATACACAAACAATAAGGAGGCTGAGAAAATAGAATAGGAAAATAACACCTTTCCCAGTAGTCACAAATAATATAAAATATCTTTCTGTAACTCTAGCCAAGCAAGTGAAAAACCTGTATGACTGGACAAGAATTTCATGTCTTTGAAGAGATAAATTGAAATAGAAGAATATATTAGAAGACAGAAATCTCTCCAATGCTCCTGGATATGTAGGATACACATAGTAAAAATGGCCATCTTACTAAAAGCAATTTACAGATTTAATGCAATTCTCAACAAAATTCTAACACAATTCTTTACAGACCATAAAGAATAATACTCAATTTCATATGGAAAAACAAAACAAAAAATTTAGGGTAGCTAAAACAATCATGTACATTAAAAGAACTTCTGGCGATATCACTATCCGTATTTCAAGCTGTGCTACAGAGCAATAGTAATAAACACCCCATTATATTGATGTAAAAATGGACAGGCTTGATCAAGAGAACTGAGCTGAAGCCTCAGACATAAACCCACACTTGTATGCACACTTGACTTTTGATAATGAACCCGAAACTATACAATGGAAACAAGTAAGAATCTTCAACAAATGCTACTGGAGTAACTGGATGTCTGCACATAGAATAATGCCAATAGATTCATTTGCACTAACTTGTCAAAATGAATCAAAGACCTCAACATGAAGGCAGATATACTAAATCTGATAGAAGAGAAAGTAGGGAATACTATTGAATGCATTGTCACAGAAGAAAACTTTCTGAACAGAACACTAACAGGCAAGTCGCTAAGAACAACAACTAACAAATGGGTGCTCATGAAACTGAAAAACTTCTATAAGACAAGGGATACCATCCAAAGGAAAAAAATGGTTGCATACAGAATTGGAGAAGATCGTCACTAACTCTACTTCAGAGGGCTGATGTCCAAAATATATAAGAACTCAAGAAACTAGACATCCGAAACCAAAAAACCCTATCAAAAATTGGGGAACAGAGCTAAACAGAGAATTCTCAGCTGAGGAAACTCGAAGGGCTGAGACGCACCTAAAGAAATGCGCATCATCCTGGGTCATCAGGGAAATGCAAAACAGAACAACTCTGAGGCGCAGGTCATTTTTCTATTAAGTTAATGGGCTTTGTACTCTCCAAAGCAAACACCTGTTTCTGTTTACATTTCCTTATTATCTCCTGGTAATATATTTCTGTATTTATACTATGTGGAAGACTTTTACAAAAGAGGATTGAATCCAAAGACTTCAATTACCCTCTAGGCTAAACCATCTCACATAAAGCAGCACAGATATGAAGAGACATAAGGAAAATGCAAAGAAGTATTACTTAATTCCCTTCATGCTCTGCACATTTCACTGTATCTCAAAGCAGCTCCATAACTGTTTATTTCTGGGAAGGGTATGGCAGTTTGATGGGCAAAGCCATGACATTTAAATTCTAATTTTCTCTTTTGTCTGGTTTTATTTTACTTTGTACATTCTGAAATGGATGCTTTGTAAATTATTTCTGTGTTTTTGACTTTCAGGTATGAGACTCCTTATATTCATTTTTTTCCACAAACATTCCATTTGGGCTTGAATCACTTGCTGAAAGACTTTTTCTCTCCATTTAAATGTCATTACTTCTTTTCAGTAATAACTGGACTGATCATTGTGTTGGCCTACATCTACATCTCTGATTTTGATCAATTGAACTGCATCTGTTCTATTGACAAATAATTCCTCTTTGACTAGTAAAACATGATAGGGACTGTTCTACTATTATAAAATGAATCATTCAACTTCATTCTTTCTTGATATTAAGTTTGATAATGTATATAAACTTTCAATTTCTTAATTCTGAGATTTTGATGAAGACCTAATTAAATTAGAAAGAACTGATAGATTAAAATATGTCATACATCATCTATGTTGAATATTCTTTGTAATTATTCAGATTAACTTTGATGTTATTTGCCAGAGTTTTCATTTGCACTAGTCAAATGAAAAATTATATGTAAATATTTTACTTTTGATAATATTAAATTGGTATTGTTATTTTAATACACTATCAAAATTCACAATGCTGATAAACAGAGGATATTTGTGTTATTGTTGCATAGAAAATATATTAAAAGGTACCTAGATAACACAAATAAGACTATTGTTCATAAAACATTATTTGTTCTATTTGGCATACCCACAGTTATCTTTACTGTCCTAGATTGTATCTCTTAATTTTATATGTTTGGTGAAATACAGAAACAGAAATGTGAGAGCAACCTGTTTTCACCTTGTTTTAGTTAGGATATTTATTGTTATGATAAATCACTGTGAACAAAAAAGCAAGTTGGGGAGAAAAGGTGTATATTTGGCTGACGCTATCACATCATAGTTCATCACTGAGGAGAGTCAGGACAGGAGTTTAAACTCAAAAGTCAAATTGAAACTCAAACTCAAACTGGGCAGAATCTAGATGAAGGAGCTGATTCAGAGGACATGGGTGGGTACTGCTTACTGGCTTGTAGCACATAGCTTTCTCAATCCCTAATCGCAGGGATAACACAGGCCACAATGGGATGTAGACTTTCACATTAATTGGCTATGCCAATTAAGAAAATGCCCTACAGCTGAATCTTACAGAGCACTATTCTTACTTGATATTCTCTCCTCTCAGATTTTTAGCTTGTGTTAAGTCAACATAAAAATATCCAGTACCAACACTTACTGGTGCAGATTGAGGCCCATGCCACTAAACAGGGACTTCCTTGACACTCTCTGGGGAAACAGAAACCACAGATAGCTTAGAAACCTGGGATAGAACCAAACAGGACTGGCAAAAAATGTCAATGAAATGATTCCTAATGATATTCAGCTATACTTCTACATTGATGCCTAAACCAGTTGTCCTCAGAGAGGCTTCATCCAGCACCAGATGGAAACACATGCAGAGTCACAGAGTCAAATATTAGGCATAATTTGGGGGAATTCTGCTGAAGAGGAAGGATTGTAGGAGCCAGATGGTTCAAAGACAACACAGGAAAACACAGAGACAACTCAACAATGTAGTTTGTCTTTTGCTACTCTGTAGGTTCTTTTATCCTTGTTTTTCTCCACCTTCTTTGGACTCATTCAATCCCTTAACGCTAGATAAGAGAGGAAAAGAAAAAAAAAAAAAAAGGAGAGAGGGGAATGGGGCAACCTCACTGTTAAGACTATTTCCTGTTGATTATGGGCATTGAGGTCCCTGGGGGAAAATTTTATCTACATTCTCATCTGATTTTTTCTTATTGCTGTTTCTTCTTGGCACATGACTACTTAATCAACGGCGACCAACCTCAACTAACAAGCTACTATCAAAAGACCAAAAACCACCAACAACTAAAGGACAACCTACCCCCATCTCTTGGTGCCCTCTGAAATGTCCCTAGACTTCCAAATATCACAGAGATGCAAAAACTATCTGAAGCTGCAATATACACCCCTGTTGGAGCACTGAACAAATCATAGTCAGCTGCTGTGGGCAATCTGAAGCAGCCTCATATCCCCATGGGATTAAAATGAAAATATATTCTTATAATATTTCTTTATTTTTTTGAAAGAAGCCAAAATTCTTACTATAAAGCTGGACTCATAGGCCTCACTGAGATTTAGACAAGCAGGGAAGCTCTATGTGTCTGATCTATGTCTTTTGTGTATACTGTATAGATGTGTAGCTTATTTTTGTGGGACTTCTAACAGAGGGAGCAGAGGCTCTTTCTGACACTTTTGCTTGTTTTGGATAAGCTTGTCATCCTAAGGGGTTCCCTACTTGAGCCTTAATATGAGGTAGGTATCTAATATTATTGCAAGGTGATATGACATGTTTGATTACTATCCCTGGGAATCCTGGAAATTCTTTTTAAGGGAAAGAGAGGAGGAGTGGGTGAGGGGGGAGAGAGTGGGAAGGAATGGAGGCTGGTGGTTGGTGGAACGAGGGGGGTAGAAATATAGCCGAAATGCAATATATGATAGAATACATTAACAAAAATTATCTATACTTCACACTTACCATTGTTTTATTCTTCATCTATAACCATCCTCCCTTACCAGCCTCAAATACTGAAAGAAGCCATGATTCTTACCTTTTGTGATCTAGATCATGAAGTCAGAAAGAGGACTATGATTTGGGAAAAGAAATTTTAAGAGTAGAGAAAACTTAATGGTATATCCTCTTTAAAATTTAAATGTGTGATCCAAGAAATATACCATTAGGTAATAATAAATAATATAAAATGAAAAAATTCACAGAACAATATTTATTGAGGTTGTTCTATCCAAAATACAGAAGAACATTTAAAGATCTTTGTTATTTCCAAAATATAAAAATCATTGAAAGATCTATCATATGTAAACAAACTGCTTATAACAGAGAAAATAAGCACAAATTATCCAAGAAGATACAAAAACAGTAACTGAGAATTTGAGGAAATAATTAACTTTTTAAACTTAACTAATTTTAAATTAAAATGGGGAAATAAGACTATTTGTAAGGGAAGAAATTAAAAGACAGGATAAAGGAAGCCCACAGCAACCAAATAAATCAACGTCAACTAAGACTTGTGGCTTGCAGGTGGTCAGGATTTGAAGGACAAATATGTCTTGTTAGTGAGTTGTTGACCTGTATAGTAAATGGTAAAATGGAACCCAGATGCTTCTAGATCTATCTATGTATATGTCTATGTATGCATCTATGTATCTATCTACGTATATATCTATGTATCTATGTCTCTGTCTATGTATCTATGTATTATGTATCTATGTTCCATGTAACTATGTATCTGTCTGTGCATCTATGTATCTATCTATGTATCTATATATCTATGTATCTAAGTTCTATGTCTCAATATTTATGTCTATATTTATATGTCTATATATTTATATGTCTATATATATATGTATCATCTATCTATCTATCTATCTATCTATCTATCAAGTCTTTATGTAAATGACTGTGTGTTTTCCTAAGATATTTGTCAGTTGCATACAGAAACCCATGGAGGCCAGAAGAGGTGTTGAATACCCTGGAATTGGAATTTCAGAGATTGCAAACCACTATGTCAGTATTAGAATGCAAACCTGGTCGTTCGGGAAGAACGGTAGGTACCCTTTAGCCCCACGACATCTCTGCAGTCTCCAATGCATCCTCTTGAACTCTTGGCAGTGAATCTGAATAGGACACAACAATATGTTCACAATAGAAAATGTTTCTCAAAATGTAACAAACACAATTTGCATTCACTGTAGTCTCACCGTGTAAGTACATGGAAGTGAACACAGACTCATACAGTACAATGCCCAAAATACTATCAGAAACCCCCCAGGTCAAATTATAAATTATTTTAGGCTATAACTTATATTTTTTAACTGTACATACTAAATTTTCTACTCATAGAGGGTCATAATTGTTCAGTAACAGAAAAACATCTGTCAATATTTTTCTACACACCAAATTGCATTGATTAGTATATCTTTGAATCGTATTGTCTTAGAAAGCTTAAAGTATTCTTTCATTATTGATTTTTTAAAGTGTTAAATGTACTTTGAATTGGGATTAGGGGAAAGCTTTCGACATTATCTTAAGTATCTCTAAACACAATTCTGTCATTTGTCCTAGGTGCATGTGAAGCAGAATTCCAGTACTGATAATTATATAATCAATGCTTCTCAGTCTGAGTTCAATCCCTGTGGCCAACATCAGGAAAGGAGAGAACTGACTCCTGTTAGTTATTCTTTGCCATCCAAACATATTCCTTTGCCTATATGTACATACACAAATACAAAATGTAAAGGAAATGAAAATGTTATAAAAATAAAAAATACAATTTTTAAACGTAGGGATGGGGTATCCTGACAGCTATGAATGCTCTTGCAGAGGATCAGAGTTTGTTTCCTAGCACCCAGGCCAGGAGCATCAGAACTGAACGTAACATAGATATCCAGTTCGAAGGGGTCTGATGCTCTTTGAGTACCCAATAAATGCAGGACACACACACACACAAACCACCACCACCACCACAGGTATACAGAGATACACATATATTAGTGTTTTAAAAATATGCCATCAACTATAAAAACCTTTATGCTGATTTATAAAAAGCATTATCAAATATTTGATTGACATTAAATATTTCAAGGAAAAGTTAACATTTTGCCTATCATACTATTAAACCAATTTGCTTTGCTTTTATTCATAAAATTATATGTTTATATATGTTCTAATTATTTTAATTTTTATTATCAGTAAATGCTTGATTTTTTAAATTTTTTATTCATTATTTCATTCACATTTCAAATGTTATCCCCAAACTCTTATCCTACCCCCCCTTTGTATGTATTTTGTATGCCTTCATAAGAAAATTCACACACAATTTCTCAAAAGTGAAGGGATCTTACAGATAAGGTTTCAGGAGCACTAAGTAGAATACAGTGAGATAGCAATTTATTGTTTTAAGTAAAATATAAGTATACTATTAAGAAATCATGATCTTTCCTATTATTTGTGCACATGGTATGCACAGATATCTCTTCATGTTCTTAGTAAAAGCTTTTTTTGTAACTGTTCAAACTTGGAAATAATCAAAATGTCCTTCAGTAAGTGAATAGATCAAGAAACTCTGATCTTTCCTGACAATGGACTGTATTCACCAATAAAATTTAATGATCTCTGAAGAACAAGTGACATGTATCTTAAATGCAATTGATAAGTGAAAAGAGACAATCTCAGCAGGTCACATGCCATTTGGATCCAAACTATCAATATTCTATAAATAGTAAAGGAACAGATAACAGTGTTTGTCAACATGTGATGGAAAATTAAAGTTGGATAGAAGAAACATAGACATGAATTAGACAGACGAAATACTCTCTTATCATGATAGTCAATGACTTGATTATACATATTGAAACTTTAAGATATCAAAACCTGAACATGTGAACAACAAAATAAAGTTCCTAAGATACCAGGAGCTTTAAAAATGGATTGAAACATAATTAAAATAATCCATATTTACAAATGTGTATATCAATCACACTTGGGAATGTGACAGGATTTTGCTGACTTGTATATATTGAGAAGTGAAATTGGACTTTCTGATGAAAAGCAAAGACAAATTTAAAATATTTATAAAAACAACAAATTAAAAAGTAGTCTAAAATATGTTTCCTATATGGTATGTTTCAAATTGATTACTTATTTTTCTCACTTGCAGGCACACAGTTGGATGTACACACAACAGCACTGCTTTAGACATGGAGAGCAAGTTTCTCATTCTTGAAATGACGAGTTGTGGATGGAAAAGAGAATGATCCATGTGGAAACTGATTGATTGGGGCTTGGAGTCATCATCACTACCATCCACTTCCAACAATATAGAAAGCAATGTTTACATGGAGAGATATTTATTGATGTACATATCGTGGGAGTACTATACATCCATATGTCCTTTCTCCATTGAAGAAATATAAATAAATAGCACCATATAACCCATTGTTATAAGAAAAAAATAGCACATTGGGAAAAGTTGATTATAAGACAAAGGAAGGAAATAGACCAGATGAGTAACCTTTAGCATGAAAATAGTAAACTATCCCCTCTCCATTAACAAGCAAGCAAGCAAGCAACCAAGCAAGCAACCAAGCAAGCAACCAAGCAAAGAACAACAGCGACAAAATCACAGATGGGATTATGTCCAAAAGACCTAGGAGTTAATCAAAAGGTTCCAATATATGAAGTGATAAAACTTGAAAAGGAAATAAATAGAGTATTTATGGGTTATAACCAGAAATACAAAATAAGCATCATGAGTCTATCTTGTGCAAACTCGTGATCAATAAGTATAAAAATGAGTGTAGTGAGACAAATCCTTCAGAAAATCACCAAAGTGTTTACTTAAATACTTTGCCATTGAGAACAGTTAGGGTTACAAATTTCTGCATTTTGTTATTTAGTCCTGTATGGTAACTTCCTTTCAAAGAGAACAATATGGAAAGTAAAATCATGGCCTTAACAGCAGAGAGGTTTGATAAGCACTGCCCCTGCCATGCACTCAACATTCAAATTAATGGTGGTAGGCTGTGTTGATAGGTGATTTTCTTTTCTTATTTTTTTCTTTTCTTTATTCTCTTCTCTTTCCTTCTCTTCCCTTCTCTTCTCTTCTCTTCTCTTCTCTTCTCTTCTCTTCTCTTCTCTTCTCTTATTTTTTGGCTTTTTCTTTTTTATTCTTTTATTTATTTATTTATTTATTTATTCATTTATTTAACACTCCAAATTTTATCCCCCACAGTCCACCCTCTGACTGTTCTATATTTCATACCTCCTCCCTAACTCCTGTCTCCATCAGGATGTCCCCATCCCACCACCACCCAGCCAGACATCTAAAGATGATTTTTGATAGGATGGAATTTTACCTGTGGGATACCATCTTCACAAATCAAAACATTCTACTGTAGTTATAAGAAAAATATTAGACAAAAAGCATTCTGTGGTCATTGTACATATACTGCATCTATATACTTTAAAACATTTAGACAAATTATCACAGTCAGAAATTATCACAGCCTGGGGAAACCTAAGAAAAAATTTAATAATAGCAAGTGATTAGGGATGGTATCTACTACAACATGACTGATTCCTAAAAGAGAATAGCAAATTTTTATATATACAAATAAGTCATCAATATTAATTTATTTATTATTCAATTTCTCCAATTATAACAAGCGTAACCATTTCATAACATAGTAAGGTCATGAGAATACTATTGTGAAGTATATCAGCATTCTTGTTACCTCCATATTAAGTGTTCCTGAAATTCAAAATTATAATATTTGAAGATTATTTAATTTTGTTATAGGGATTTGCAATAGTAGTGAAGTCATTCCATTTTTAATTTTGATTTATATCATTGATACCTCAATATTTCAGGATTACTAGTAAACTTGAATTATAAACACACATAAATGAATTGTTCTGATAACTTTTAACTTTAAAATAAGCAATCTAGTACTACCCATATTCATAATCTAGAAAACACATGTATGTGGATATGTTAAACCAGGTGGCAAAGAGACATGAAATTTATCCTCAATAATATAGTATAAGCTACATATGATAAAATTTAATATTTTACATAAATAACCAACACATGATTACACAGATAGATAAACTGTCTAGCTATGTATTTTTATCAATTGTTAAAAATACATAGATAATACAATTGTATAAAATACATACATGATACATGCTTAAATATTCCTCATCACTTGGTACAGAACCTGGCTGATAAGACTGCTTTAATTAGTATTTGCTGGCTACTTTTAATGCTTTGTGATCTTTATAATAGATGGGCATTTGATTTTATTTGTTTTAACGTATAATATTTATATAATTATTACATGTTTAAAAGTAACACTAATAATCCATTCTGGTTGGAACTGGCAGGTATGCTGAAAAGGTTTCAGAGAATTGTGTTCCAATGAATGCTTCCAATGGTATAGGAGTATAAAAAGCTAAACTGTAAATCTTCTTAGGTTGCGAAAGCACCTGGGCTCTACTCTTAGCACAAGACACAAACACACACAGACACACACACACACAGACACACAGACACACACACACACAAAACACGTGCACAAACACACATGTACACACACAAATACACAAACTGAACTGTGTGCGTCTTATCTAAAATTTTCTTTTACAGAACTTTCAACTAACAGTTGTGCACATTAAATCTACTGATGACTTAGAAACTTAGTGAACATCTTCTTTATATTCAGGTTAAATTTATTTTCGTGAATAGTTGCCAAGAAATATCTTGCTCGAGTCTATTTAAGAGGAAGCATTGGAATTTCTTCCACTGTATTAGCAAGTGTTGTTTTCATGACTGCTTGCATAGAGGGTAATGGAAGAGTAGGTCTCTTTGCAGCATCAACACTGAAAACCACTGAAGTATTTGTTGTGATGATTGACAGCTTGATTATATGATCTCTTAAGTAGCCATGATTACACTATGAATTCTCATGTTTAAAATTTTCAAGTGTTTTATACTGCTGATAGCTATCAAATTAGTGAGCACTTACCCAATAAGCCACTAGAAGAAATTTATAAATTTGAAAGACTCTGAATGTTTTTCCAGAATGTATCTCCTCATAGTAAGTTATTTTTGCTATATTTAACTGCAATAATTCTTCTGGAAATAATATTTCTGTGATGTTTTATTGTACATTCTAATGACAAAAGGCATAAATTACAATATAATTCAAGATTTCTTGTGTGACTAAGCATTGTGTAAACTCGTCAGTGACCACTAAAATACATTTAAAAACCTGAGTAGAGGCTCATATTTATATCTTACATGATTATCCCAAGTCAACATTGGATACATCAAATGAGGCAAGATTTTAACAGTACTAAGTATCAACAATTAAATATCCACAGCAGATGTTATATTAAAATTATAAGAATTTGGTCTTTCAGAAGGCTTTATTGTACTATGCACAGGCTTCTTCTTGTGTGATTATGTGGGTGATATAATACTTACATGATGATAAGAGATAATGACAATGACCTTGAGATTATGGTTGTAGTATTATAGTACCTTGACAACTGCCCCAACACCTGAAATATTTATCAAATGACTAGACCATGGATAGCATATGCTTCATGGATACATTAGCAACTGGTTTATGTGTACAGTAGCACAGAACAATGATGAGCAAGATTTCCTTACCCATTCAGAATGGAACACAATTTACAACCTCTGAATTGGCTATAAAAGAAATTTTCATTTCCCAATTTTAGTGTGTATTGCGCTGACAACAGAAAATTTTATACACACATTTGTCATACTTATGTTATATTCCACTTAATATCATCATATTTTTGGACTTTAGGTAATTGAACCAAGAACAGTGTAACCATAATACTATATTTCTTGTAACGAACATTCTTGTATTTCAATATAGTGTATTTTTATTACTATCACAATTGTGATTTAATTTTTAAAAATACATTTCATGACTCTTTTGTAATAATAACCCTCAAAACTAGACTCATGTGACTGTGTACATTTTTTGTTTTTAACATACATCCACACTTGAAAAATAAGAGTTTTACTTTAATGGAAGAACAAATATTTGTTGTATAGACACATTTATATGTGTTTGTGTATGTGTGTGTGTGTGTGTGTGTGTGTGTGTGTGTGTGTGTGTGAATGGTTTGTGTATCTATATCTATGATTATGTATTTGTAATTATAAATATCACCTGTAGACTTTCCCAGAACTATTAATGATGGTTTCAGTTCTATAGGAAACAATCTTGCTGTGGAAACAAATGATTTTCTGGACTGAAGATAAACTTCACATCATCCCGGCACCACTAAAAGTTCAGAAAAGGATCGCAGTGACTCAGCTTCTCTACAAAATTGAATTTTATGTAATTGTGTTGAGATTGTGTGCCCAATCTTGGTTTTCTAATTTTTCCTGTTTCCTTGAATTTTCACAAATGTGTTTTCCTGTCAATGGTTCTTCTTTTGCATTATAATTTCCCTGTTGTACTGTAATTGCTAGGTACACCCCCTTATACTTTTTTATAGTAAGGATAAATTAGAATAAGGCAAAATATAACTGCTTATAATAGTTTTATCTAATATGCCAAAACATTTTTTATAATTAAGTAACAGTTTAATCATTTATTTTGGTTATTTTGAAACAAATACAATCCAGGTCTAAGTTCTTTATGTACTAAATTATTTCTCATCTGAAGGCATTCTTATAGATTTGCAAAAGATATGTACTAAATTCTACATCATTTTTGCAATATATATTTCACATTTAATATTCAACATTACACTTTCAGGATATATTCCTTGACTTATTAATCAGACAAGTTTCATTCTTTTGCCTAATTTTACACTTTCTCCTCTTCATGTTTCACGCTTTATGTCTTCTACCTGTTTAATACCTTTTTCTCCCCAAAACACTAAAATTTGTAAGGACAGGAGCTATCCATGTCTCTTTCAACATGTGTTCTTACTGATAAGTACAGGAACTCGAGAAGAGATGTGAGATTAATATTTAAAGAATAAGTGAATTACTTATATTCAGTTATAACAGTTTGGAATATCTGAATCTTTTGGCTGATAAGAATAATTAAAGTACAAACTTTGGAAAAAACGTTAAGCGAAGGGATTTGTAGGCTGAGATTTCAAAACCTAAGGAGAAAAGATCAATGCCCAAACTCATATGAGTCTAGAATTGACCTGAATTTGAGCCTTCCCATGATAATGTGCACAAATATGTTATCCGTGTGATAAAAACAATAATGCAAGTCACAATATTAAACCATTCAGAAAAAGTATTTTATAAGTATTCACAATTCAAGTATTTTAGTATTTGGAGTTTATCACAGATTCACATTATATCATCTGAATCTCATTAAGGTACCTTCCCTTTCCTCAGTTCATTTCCTGGCATATAAGATTCTTTCACTGTATAGGAAACTCTGTCATGTGCCTTTCAGTAACTATGGTTTCAGGTTTTGTATGCCACCTCCACATATAAAGTAACTATAGAGAAAAATAAATTATGATCCCAGAATCCATTATTCTGTCTTTTACATTCTTGCTCTATCCTACACTTTATTGAGGCAACATTTTAACTAAATTTCTATTTACTCTATACATTATTTACACATAAGTGCTTCTTTGAGTTCTATGAGTTGCTTTGAGGAAATTAATCAAATCTAAAAGAGAGATATATGAAGTCCAGTTCTAGAGAGTTGATCGGAAGCACAAATATGCCAGTCTGAGGCTTATGCCTGGCTTAAGCAGAAAGCAATATTAAGGGCTTGAGTGCTCCATGAAGATGTGATGACACCTTCATTTAGATATTATCAGACCTTCGTCAGACTTGGAGGTACTCATGCTCTGTCTGTCACATAGCTGATTCTGGCTTAACAGAGGCAGAGGATGAAAGACCTCCAGAAAGCTGGTTTACAATGTATCCTATGCTCACAACATTCAGTATAAGAGACAGAGGCTGAATCCTTTCTAGTTTGTTTGATTGGTAGGTTGGTTGGTTTGTTTTTCGTGTTTGTTTGTCTTTATACAATTACATGCATTTTTTTCTTCAGTACTGGTTCTTATATTTGAACTAAGGCAAGAATATGCACATTTGTATATTGAATATGTGTGTGTTCTTGTGTGCATTTTATGTGTGTGTGTGTGTGTTAATACTGTAGGAAATGGAAGGCCTTATGAGCATGGATGTCTGATATACACCGGTACATCAGTAAGACTTAGTATCATAACTATAACAATGCATGAAGTTAAGGACATGTACCTACACACAGAAACAAGAACCGAAACGCAAGTCCACAGAGTAGTAAAAGCTTTGATCATGTATTCATCAATTATATTTAAGACACACAAATTGAATGGAGGTTGCAAGTTCAGCAAAAAATATATACATATGGAAGTCATTTCAGAGTCTAAAAACAAATGCCTGGAAGAGCCGGGGGACTTTTATGGAAGAGTCTGGAAAGAATTGAGCAAGTTGGAGGGGTCCAGGACACCACAAGAAAACCCACAGAGTTAACTAACTTGAATTGATGGGGGCTCACAGAGCCTATGCTACCAAACAGGGAGCAGGCAGGAGCTGGAGCTAGACACCCTACACATTTGTAGCAAATACACAGCTTGGTATTCTCGTGGGTCCCCTAATAAGAGGAGAGGGGGCAGTCTCCGGCTCTGTTCCCTGCCATTGGATCCCCTTCCTCCCTACTTTGACTACCAGGTCGGGCCTTAGTGGGAGAGGATGTGCCTAGACCTCCTGGGATTAGATGCTCCAGGGTGGGGTGGTACCTGAGGAGAAGAGGAGGGGGTAAGAGGGGAAGGATTTGTAGGGGTGGGACTGGGAAGAGAGGATGGAGGGAGATGTGATCAGGATGTATAGTGAATTAAAAAAAGAAAGAAAGTCTGATTTTTCAGTCACATGCATAGAGTAATTTCTTGTCACTAACATGTTTTTTGCAATTAGACAGAATCAAGTCCAGGGTCTTCATAATATAGGATTTCTGCATGAAGTCTTAACTAAAGTTAGGTCTTGTATTGCTTAGAAGATGAAAAGATGTCTCTATGTCGCTACTCAGAATATATTCATACAATCTAGGAACTGCAGGGATCTTAAACATAGCACAATGACAGAAACTAGCTGGCAGAACAGAAAACAGATTGAAAAGGTCAAACTCGGAGATTGAGGGTGGAAACCTCTGCCTCTTCCTTTTTGTGGTATTCCCAGTTCTTCAGGACAGCTGCCACTCCCACTCCCACACTCACACCTACAGCACTTCCACACTTTCTTCTCACAGAGGGAGCTTCCTGGATGTTAATTTTTCTTCCAGTATTAGTGCTTGCACACATGCCTTCTTCCCCAAGAGTAAACACTTTCCTAAAGTAAACTCTCATTACCTCACAATTAGGAAGGCTTTGGGAATTTCATGTCTTTTCTCAGTATTTATGCCAATTAGTTCAAATCTTGTAAAATATATATTTAGTACTCTAGGTATTATTTTTCTTTGGGCTACCACTCTGTTATCCACTAAAAAGTAAAGTAAAATACAATAAAATACATTAGAATGATAGTGTCTATTCACAATGTTGTTGAAGAAAACCAGAGTCAACCAAAGGTGATAAATTCATTGATTATTAGAAGATATTGAAGGATGGTGTTTTGAAATACAATCCAAAGATATCCCAAGAGCTAATCATAGATGACACTAATATTTAGGACTTGGTAATATATAAAAGATGTAAATGCCAGGAAAGACAAGAGAAAGTGCTAGTATGTTGGGAAAACATTCAAAGTTGGTAAAATTTTCAGAAAATTAATATTTAGGGCAAGATTTAAAAGACAGAATTCATGTTGGTATCAGTTCTATTTCTCTAGGTTATTTTCATGCCATGCATATTCATGAAGCACTAAATGAACATAGTGGGAACTAAATTGAGATGGAGAGAGAGAGAGAGAGAGAGAGAGAGAGAGGAAGAGGAAGAGGAGGAAGAGGTAGAGGAGGAGGATGAGAAGGAGGAGGAGGGAAAGACAGGCAGAGAATAGGAACGTGGTAGGTAAAGGTGTGATGTTCTGAGGATTGACTGAAGGAAATAGGGTGCATAGTTACACATGTCACTTTCATGTATGCATATTAAGTAAAATATCTTGCAAAAAATCCATTCGAAATTTCTACGACTCATGTTTACAACAGTTTAAATATATAATATAAAATGGATATGAAACATTTTTTTAAATACAATCTCATGTAGATTAGGCTGGCCCTAACAGACCTCTGTAGCCCAGGATAAGTTTGAATTCCTGGACCTTCTATCTTTACCTCCAAAGAGTGGAGTCATATACATACAGAGATGATTTATACAGTTCCAGGAATAGACACCAATGGTTGGTGTGAGCTACAAACTCAGCCACATCTCTTTCCTAGAGAAGAACATTTCATTTTTAGCAGCTTAAAGGATTTTCTCCTTTGAAATTTATGTTTTCCTTTTAGTTTCTAGCTTCCTTTGTTTGCATTCTGCAGGCTAATGAGTTGTTTGTAGAATCTATATATTCCCCATCCTTTATGCTCTCAATGTTTGTACAGAAGTTATTTCTCTCATGATTTACAAAACAAGTATACCATAGTCCTGTATCTGGTCTGAGTCCCTCCTCTATCTGCAACATCAGATAGAGGATGCATCCACATACCTTTTCTCACTGAGCACTATTTTGAAACTCTCTGAAGTATTTCACCATGGTAATCTGTATATCACATTTCCTTTGGTCACTTTCAGTCATGGTGGAGTGATGGATCCCCTACTGAATTGAGGCAGCTTGGTTCTTTAGATCTAATGCAATTAATCTTCTTCACCTGAGGCTCAAATGCTGGAGAGTAGAGGCAACAACCAAGCCATTGGCAAAAGTTAATCCCAGTGGAATCTCATAAGGCAAAACACTTTCATTTGTCAGGAAAACAGGAGGCTGCTCTCTAAATTAAAAGTTGTAGTAGTCTGCCAGTTTTGCTTTGATAAAGCGTTTATTGTAGATAAAAAGCAATTGTGATTCATTTAGTGTTTTAAAGGTATACAATTTTCTTAGAAAAATGTCAAAGAGATATTTCTAAAAAGATGGGTTGAAATTTAGTTAACATGGATGGCAGGATGGACATTATCATTTGAGATGGCTCTCCTTACACACCTCAATAAACTGTATCTTTAAAGAATAAATAATAATGTAGTAATTAGGAAAAGTATATAAAAATTCATAAAAATGAATTTGGAAGTAAGTAAATGACTTGCAAGATAGATACCAATATTCATCATTGATTTAGCTGAGGATAGAATCCAGGTCCGGATACCACTACCTTTTCCGAAGTTCCCAAATCCCCACATGTTAATGATACATACAGTAAATAAGTGACTTTTGAGTAAATAACACACAAAAATGGAGAAATGCAGTAAATAAATTAATTACAATAAAATAGGAAAGGTAACATATTCAAGCATACTGAAGTCTATAGTTCAATAAAACAAACAAATAAATGACAAGCCTACTCTTCCAAACGATGTAAAAACTACATTTGAAAAATTCAAGTGCAGTGATGGTTTTGGTAATCAATTTCTCACTGCTTTATGTTTTCAAAATCAAGGACTGGTGGGTGCTCCTTTTATCCCATAATTCAATTAGCTGTCTTAAATTAAGACATAAACCTTCATTTAATGAATATACCTCTCAAAATGGCATTTCCAACTCTAATATTTTAAAAACTGGTACTGGCTTAGGAAGCCTAGGCATTTACCTTCAGGCCTGCTGCATGTCACCCTGTAGGCTGAAAGCAAATTAGAATTCTGACTCTGAGTTAGTTAGAGACATTGATTTGCCTGAGGGAGGTAGGCAAAGAGGAAAAAGAAATGTTTATGGAATATCAGCCACATATCAGGAAGGTTTTGATATGTGCCTTTGAATATTCATTCTTTTCCTTCTCATAGCTAAAACGAAATTATACAATTCTTTCTTTATGATAAAGATGACAGCTTCGAAGAGTGCAACATTTTTTAAGTCACAGAACAAATAATCCTGAAATATAAACTCAGTATGATTGATGGCAAAAGACATATCTTCTTATGTGATGTTATACCTCACCAAGTTTAGGAAATTGTTTATAATTAACTCATCAATTTCTTATCTTATATAACTTTGCAAAGGTTTCTTACAAAGCAGTTTTAACTGATCACTAATTCATGCATATGTTTTGGACATAGAAAATTCTGGAGGAATAAATTGAAATGTATAAATATATTTACGTGAAGTATGAATTTCTATATGCTATTGCAATGAGTGGAACACATGGTCATGAACTAACAAGACATAGTGAAAGAAGATAATAGGAAGGTCACCAAGAATTCAAAATAATTTTATGTAGATTTGCAAAGAGCTTAATACTCTGCAAATTCTCTGATTTGAGAAATAGCTGTTTTTGCAGATGAATGGGAAGCAGAGAGTTCAAGGATAAACTGAAAAGCAAAGATCAAGTGTCTGTGGATAGCTTGGCAGTTCATTAAAATCACTAACTGGTGCAGGCGTGGAAGTGCTGGATAAAATGGGACCTGGCTAGAGGGAGAAGGTAATTCTGCATTCAGTATGTAAGTTTTTTTTTCAGGGACTTCAAACAAATGTGCTTCTGATGTGAACTGTGCTGTCGTGATGTGAAGCTCAAAGATGCATTTGCTAACTCCAAGGATATTCAGGAGTCAGGAACGGCTGGTCCTTGACTGGATCATTTGATTGCCTTTATCTTTCATAAGATGTCCCAGACGCTCACAGTAAAATAAAAACTAAAACTGAACATGGCACTTTGTGCTTCTCTTGCAGCTGGTTTCTTTTCCTACTGTACTTTAAAATTACTGAAACAGTTCTAAAGTCCTCTCACATACATGATGAGCGTCTCACACCTCTACAATTTCTCCCTTGAAACCAGTAGAGATATCAGTGTAAATTTCTGATCATTAGCTATGGCTTTCCTTTATATTTTTACACATTTATTTGTCTCCGTGTGGGAGCCCATCAGAGGACAACATGCAGGAGTCAGTTTTCTCTTTCTACCTTGTGTGTGTCAAGAATTGAACTCAGGTTGGTCAGGCTTGGCAGCAAGTACCCTTCCCTACACTGACTTTTTACAGACCATTGATAAAGGCTTTCATGTGCCACTTGTGGATTTTTGGAGTACCTTGTTCTGAACACTGCACACTTTAGTGCCGAAAGACTGGTTTCAGAGACATGATGCCAAGGGAACTGCTGTTTGATGGTAGATTCTGCCTCAAAGATAAACATGCTGTGTGTTAAGGTATGATTAAGACTTGGGGTATACCTGAGACAGGTTCAGTTTATGAATGAAATCTCTTTTTAAGGTAAGGTGCATGTTATACACCCGAGAGTTACTTTATTGCTTCAGGGAGAACCTGCAAGCTGCTAAGTACAGACAAAGAAACTGTATTTACTTTTATGAGTGGTTCTGCCTACTCCACTGCAGTTTTTAACAAAATATTGGTCAAGACGGTCATTCGCTGCTTTTATTTCTCTTTATAGCCTTGAAGGTTATTTAAAATCACAAGATAATTATATAATTTCTAGTATGAAAAAATAATTGAAAAGAAAATGTGTCTGTGTTCTCAGGTTAAGTCCCATCTGGATAGGGCCTGTGTGTAATGTTGGTAGAACATGAATTTGTCTTTGTTGCAACAAACAGAATGAGTAGCTCTTGGCAAGTCAGGGTGGATCACTTCAGTCACAATTCGTGCCAGCCAGTAATTTGCTGCTGTTACTAAACATTAGACAGGGAATGCCTGTTATTATCACTGTCTCCAACATGATAATGGAATTATGATCATCTGCTGTCACTTTTATGCCAGTAGATATTTTAAGAGGGATGCAAATTCATAGTCACCTTGATAGACAAAGGACAAAAGAACAGGATCAAATCTGTGTTTGATTTCTAAAAGTGTGATGATCTTGTTTTTATGGATTATTTAGACATGCAGTGAAGGAAGCATTTCAATGCAAATTATTAATAAGGCTTAGGATAATAATGATGTGGTCGTGTATCAGGACACAGGGAGCCTTGCAGGTTCATCTGTTTCCAAACAAGAAGTTCAGTAGAGATATAAGAAAGGATTTGGAATAAGTACAAACAGTTCATTGGGAAAAGACACATTCACAAAAGAGAAAGTTGGTTGGAGCAAAGAGAACTGGAGCTTTTTTGTGATTTTTGTTTGTTTGCTTACTTGCTTGCTTGCTTTGTTTTGTTTTGTGACATGCCATGTGGTAGGTGTTTGGCACCTTTGTTTGACCAAATGCACTCATTCTTAGGTGCAAATCCACATACAGCTTATTGCATTGCACATATCATTGGTGGCTTATACTTACACCAATGCTGTGGGTATTAGTATTGCAAAATCCATAGGCAGTTCTTACTCTAATTCTTTAAAAATTCTGCTCCTCCCACCAAAATAGTGTGCTTCAAAGACATCACTTGATGAAATTCCCACCCCCTCATTTGTATGAGATCCTAGTTCTTGCCTTCTTTCTTGAAAACAGAGGTTAGGGAAGGACCAAGTCACTACAAAATCACTTTCACACATCCTTTCAATTTCATGCCATCGCCAGTTGCTACAGTGCCTCAGTCATGATTGTTTTAAGTGTTTTGTGAACCTTTCAAGAGGGAGTAGAATAGAACAAACTTCGTCCCTTTTGTTGTAGGTCTTCACACAAGCTGAGAGCTTATTTCTGGGTAGGTATATTCTTTCCAAAATTATGTTTGTGTCATTTGTTGCCTTTTCATGGAAGCTTTTCAATTTCCTTTATCCTGGCATATTATCTGTCCTTTGTACCTTAGAAATATTACCTTTGCATCTATGTTAATAAAATTGTGAGGACAAGTCATAAATGCATATGATGAATTGGCTCTTTGACATTTCAAAATGACAAATTTTAAAAATAGTATATCCAGATGAAAGTATCAATTTATGTTCTTTAATAGAGTGATTGCAAATGCTCAATTTTAAATGAACTTGGACAGACTTTCAGATCCCTGACAAATTACTAAGAGATGAAATAAAAAAGTTTGCAATTTAAAATTTATTATTCGAGAATGCTTTAAGAAAATAATTTGTATACCTGATATATGATTGAATGCAATAGTATTTTCCTATTTACTCTAATAAAACTTTTTGGACTGGAGCTCAATAGCATATCTTTTTTAAAAATGAAATATCTTTTAAGCTGTTAATGAAGTTATATTTGCATTGTTGCTTACACTTCAGTTTTCCAAATTTACCCTTTAATTTAAAGACTTTTTCATGTTCAAGGGACTGAAATTTACTCAGGCAATTCAATTCGTATGTCATATGCATGATTTCTTGGTTTAAAATATGGGAGTGCCAGACTGTTGCTCAGGGAAATACAACTGATGCCGAATTTCCATCATTTCTTACCAAACTATTCACAAAATGTAATTTTACTAAAATATATCCAAACTTACCACTGCTTTGTTAAATTTTAACCTGGGAGATAATATAATGTGGTTGTGCACAGTTATAGAAAACCTCAACCACTTAGTAAGGTTTGATTTGTAAGGAAATCACAGTTAGAAGCGAGTAGAAGTCTTAGTGGTATGGAGCAATGCTCTTATATTCTGTATCCTCTGTACAGAAAGAGCCAACTTCGCATGAGTCAATAATATTAAATTTTTAAAAGCAACAATTTCAAGGCTAAGATTATATGGCAGCAGTTACTCTATATAACTGCTCTAGCTTGCTATGATATTTTCACTATGTTTTATTTATTAACTCTGTGTGTGTGTGTGTGTGTGTGTTTGTGTATGTGTGTGTGTGTGTGTGTGTGTGTGTGTGTGTGTGTGTGTGTATCCGGGTAATTGCAATGTGTCTTGTTATGGCATTCCATGCAATGGATGTTAGTGGGTGACAGACATAATTTTGTGAGTTCAGTTTTCTCTTTTTGCCTACGTTTAAATGGGTTCAAGGAATCAGACTCAGGTAATCAAATGTTCACAATAAGCACTTGTACCTCTTGAGTTGCCTTCTTGTTCTTAAGATTATACTATTAACTTCAATTAAAGAAACCAAATACAAAATTAAAAATTACCAGTGCCATTCTCCAGTGCACTACATTTTTAATATGGAGATATATTATAAGTATATAGATATATAGATTTACTGATAGCAAATTGATAAACAAAAGTAGGATCAGTGAGATGTTACCAATTATTAGGTAAATTCATATAATAATTTCCTACATTGCCTCTATTCTGTGCTCATGAGGAAGTCAAGGAAGACACATCCAGTCAAGCCACATGATATAACTCCTGGTTGAAGACAAAGAAAAAAAAAATCAATGTATCTTTGGATTTCTTCTGGGAGCAGAAACTCACCTGTCATAAATTTTGGAATGTCAATTTCCTTGAACATTTTGTCATATTATCACCTCCAAAAGGCCTTAGGTAAGTCAGACCTCCTCAAATCTTTCTCCTCCTCATGGTACATGCAATAATCTATCTGTTGATAAATCTAGGCTTTGGTTCTCCCACAGCCTTGGTGGTTGGCCCTAATATTCATGAAAATGAGACACTACCAGGAATGGAAACATGCTATCTGTGAATGACAGCCTGAAGGTATGAGTGGTCCCTATTAAAATATAGCGAATGTTTCAAAACATTTCAAAACTTGCTCTGCATTTCTTTCTGCAGTTCTCGACAGTGACTCAGGTTCTTTGGATAAATTATCTTCTGGATTAGATTGCAGAATTCATGTGTTTGTGTATTCTCAAAATTAAATCAGTTGTAGTGAAAAATAAACATTTAAATGACATTAAGCCTGAATTTGAAATGAAAACAAAAAGCACTAAAATAAAAGATACTGTAGAAAAGTATTTAATTGGTTGTAATATTTATAGGACCTGAAATATGCTTATGTTCTAATTTTAAAATGGAAGCACAGATTTATAAAAGGAAAGTTATGATCTGATGTTGTCTATCAAGTTAGCTTTGGTTTCTTAGTAAGTCAATCTTCTATCTTCCAGGCAAGCTGTTGGATCATGTGGAAATTTCCCAACACTTTTCTTGCCCAAAATTTATTCATTCTTTGTATGAAGGTTGAAAACTGTACCATTTGTACTTACAAGAAATGTTATATTGACTGAGCAAGTTGTATTTACATATTTAGTCATTCATGTATTTATACATATATTTATGCAATAAAAAGTGGCCATGACTTTAAGAGAGGAAAAAAAGGAGCAAGGAAACGGTTAGAAGAAAGAAATGAAATTTTGGCAGTAATGTAACCACATATCGATTATAAAAGAGTAAAAATATGCTCATAAAATTTATCCATTATTTCTCATTAATTTTTTTTTTGCTAATTTCCCTAAATAAAAATAGTAATTTGGTATGCTGGTTGTAACCATAACCTTTTAGGAATTATAAGGTCTGACACTATAAGGTTAATTAAACACTTTTTTTTTTCTCTTAGTTGCCCAACTGAGTGATATTTCAGTTTGTACAGTCATTTTTACACTGCATGCTATTTTTTATTGTTTATCAGTATACTTAATCACCTTAGAATTCATTCTTCATGGGATGATTATTTGATAACCATCTCTCTTGCAGTGAAGAGTCTTGTCTCAAAAGGTCTGTAGATGATAAATCTTTGTGCATTAGAATGAACCTGAATACATTTCTGGTGAAACTCATGGTTGTTCTGAGAATGTTATTGGTAAAGTTAACATCTGTTTTCCTGAGCACACATTTTTCAAATTTAGAAGAAACATCTTATCCTCTGAGCATATATATTGAGAAAGCAACTTAAGATATTTATTTAGCTATAGGCATATTTTTGCTTTATTTTTAAGGAAAAATAAATAAATGCACTTTAGAAAAGAAACAAACAACTTTCACAACAAAGAGCAACCTGAGAACCATTTGCAGGGTTCCTTATGCCAAAGAAGTCCAATACCAGATGTTACAAATTCTGTGAGACTGATTAGGGGAAAGGAATTTTTTCCAAATAGGGAGTGTGACAAAAACTTCTGGTTACTATGCATTTGCCTATGAACACAAAATACTAATACTTGTTCATCTTTTACACCACACTTCCTACTGAACACCAGATTGTTCACTGTAACTCACAGTGTCTTCTCACAGTTCAGGCCACTAATATATAATTAGGGCCATGTTCATTTTCAATTGCTAGGTCTGTGCTCTGGAATCTCAAAATTCTCCAGAGGCATGTTCTCCTTAAGTCTCCTGAGTACACACTTGGATTCTGTATAATGATTACAAAAAGATCAAAAGCATCTATTGACTCTGATTTAAAATGGTACAGGAAGCAGTCCAATGACTGCCTACAATTCTGTAAACATCAACGATTTAGTTCACAAAATGAGATATATTTTCTAACTTTTTTCCCTCTCTCTGAATTTTACTTACCCTAAGATTTTAAATTTACTTATTTGTTGTCTTTGTCCCTGTGTGTGTGTATATTTCTGTGTGTGTATGTGTGTCTCTATGTGTGTGTCTATGTGGGTGTGTGTGCCTTTCTGTGCTCATGGAGTCCAGAAGAGGATATGCAATTCCCTGGTACTCATAAATGCATGCTATAGGGAATTGTGAGCCATCCACAGGTGCTGGGAACTAAACATCCGGCATCTTCAAAAGCAGCAAGTACTTTTTATTTAGAAGCTCTCTCCAGCCCAACAATGTTTTTAAAAATACAACTTAAAGATACGTGTCATGCGACTCTAAAAGCCTTACTCTCAGAAGCATTGTGTATTCTCAGTGTTTCCTGAAATTATCAGACTCTGATAAGTTAATTACAATGTGAGGTACCCGCCTACTCTGACAAACAAGCACAACCATCCTATAGTGCAACTGAAGTAAGTTTAATTACCTTCTACCTGAGGAAAATGTGGCTAGAACTTCCAGGTTTGCCATCCATCAGCTCACCCTAATTGGACGGTGGTCCCTGATGGAAAAGAATAGCGTCTACCAGAGACCATAGTGCTGATTCACAAACCCACATGTGGAAAGCCCTCCATTTTAATATAGTTGAACATCCAGAAACATTGTGTAGGAGAACTTAAAGCAGTAGTGATTCCTTTCAATGCCCTTCCCTGTAAATTTCTAATTTCAGAGACTGTAACTATAATTACTATAATTCACGCTCAACTTTAAAACTACAGTAAAACTTAGTATAATAAATTAGAAATAATAAGACTAAAACCAGACAAATAAGAGAGCGCTAAGATACATTTTTCTGCATAAAACATGGCCTTAAAAATCAATTCCAACTTTTACAATCCACAAATTATCTTGTAGGATCAGAAATGCCTGTGATATGAATATATGAATAATGGGTAAATAATACAAAATATGAAGATGGAGAACAAATAGATGTTTATGCAAAGCATGATCCGTGATGATGTGCTCAGATGTGCTACTTGGATGAAATTCAGGGTGATGAATTTCTACCAAAAAAATGTATAGAGAAATTCTTAAGATTTTTGATGTTATAAGCCAGACACTGACAGTGAAATTTCAACAACTGAAAATAAAATTTAAAATGTGAATTATTATATCAATATATCAATGAGCTTGAATGAAGAATCTGTGAGGGTTTCATCACGGAAATGTGCAATTTCATTATGTGAGTTTGAAGAATGGGTGCTAAAAAGAAATTATCATGAATGTGAAACACTAAACATTTCTTTTTCTACAATGTTATATGTAAATTGTATTTGACACAGAAAGGTGTGGCACAAGCCTTTATTCACAGCATTCAGGAGGAAAAGACAGGACAGCCAGGGCTACAGAGAAATCTTGTCTCAAAACACAAAACAAAACAAAACACAGTTTGTTTGACTTCATATACTTAATCCCTTAAGTTATCTTTTTTTGTATCTACATGATAGTAAATCAAAACACATTGCTAAGTGATTTGATATTAGTTTCATATTTGAATATTATATAAGTTCTTATTAAGAATACTCCCTATGTTTCTTCTTTGAAACTTAACATTTATTTAAATATTTTGAAAAATATTACATATGCATATTTTACTTATTTGAGTTTTTCTCTTGATACTTCTATCACAAAGAGTGTTTCCGTGCAGAAAGACAACAGGAAAAACCTTGTCTGAATAGCTCTTTAGGGAAACTGTAGCTGCCCCACTTCTGATGAGGTAGTTAGCATAAATGACTGATAAATTATCTCTTTTCATTCCTTTTGTATTTATTCCATGTCCTATTGGTTTAAAGCTCACAATATTTACCGCACATCTGTTTTGCATTTACAAATACGCAGCCTCCTGCTTATTCAAAGATACTTGCTTTCCATTCCTTATGCCTGATGCAACTGTGGTTTCAAGAGGAGGATAGAGTAGCAGATGAATGTGCGAGAAGGAAACAAGGGCATGCACAGCTGTATAATATTTAAATGCTGTCATTCATGGGAACAGGCCTCGGGTTCCTGCAGGATATCTAAACACCTGGTGGATGAGAAAGAAATGCAAAGCAGATTAAATATTTTAATTCACCTTACTCAGACAGCCAAAATATTCAACTCTAAAGTCATAAACTGAATATATGGGCTACATAAGATATTTTCTCCTAACATCTTTTACAGCAAATGATCCTGAAGCAGTTTTAAATACCCAATATTCTAATTTGAAGGTCCTTATGAAGATATATCTAGTGATTTCATTTCACCCAATGCTTGCACTAGAAGCGCATGAAATTTTCTTTTCTTCTAAAGTGAGAATCAAAATCTAAGGACACTGTGTGAGGCAGAGAGTATACAGAGCTGAAAATGTATGACACATGGAAAGGTTTTCTGGAAGAAATTCTGGGGACCATTAAAAAGCAGCATGCTTTCTGGGTAGAAGGTAGGAATAAAAGTAACATCAACTATTTCTCTTGCATTGCCTGAATCAGACATTAAAACAAGAATGCTAGATTAGATGGATCATCAAATCTCCAAATTTTCTATTTGCTAATTGTGTTGTTTTCCAGTCTTAAATGTATTTGACTCTCTAACGTATCTTTCCACAAAATCTCTCCTTTTGTGAAAATCAAACCATAAGTAAATTCAAGGGAAAAATATCAGTCAAAACCACTTATATTTTGGTCAACTATGCCTTATTTAAGAAATTAGAATCTGTGAGAGAGGGAAGTGATGAAAATATATTGTATGAAGAATTTAAAACTAAAAACATATTGAAATGGAATCCAATGTTATTATAAATGGATAAAAAGTGACTATCCGTATTATATTGACTACAAATTGCGTTGCCCAAAGTTCTACTAATATGCGAATTCATAAATTCCTTTTCTCTGCTGTAACTTTACATTGATTTGCAAAATACAAAATAAAAACACAGAAATGGCAAGCAAACACAACATCCTGCATATATTTGTATCACATAGATGATACATCATGCAGGTGATTTTATATTATATACTTTCATAATACCTAAATATTTCATAAAATATGCATTACTTTATTATATATACATTACCAAGCATTCATGAAATGGACAATTCATGACTGAAAACTAACATCCTATTAATTTTTTATACAAATGTTGTTCATTACTGTTCATGGGCTTCTTTGGAAGTCAATGGCCTCATGTTCTGCCATAATCTCTGAGGTCATGAGAAATACCTAAGAAGTTGGCTGAAAGCAGTACAAAAAAGGGAATACACAAAGTTCTTATTTTCATGGTAGTCTGCAATGAACAAATGTTATTGTGATTTTACCAAAGATTCCCCTGCAGCAAGCAGTGCAACAATGGTTTCATTTATACCCTCTGATGATGACATAATTGTACATATTGTTTTCCATTAACTAAGTATTTGAATAATTTATACATGAATACAATGTATCTTGAAAATTTCCTGCTCATACTCTCTCCCACGTTTCACAGATTTCCTCCCATAACATTAACCAAACAATTTTATGTACATTTTTTACAATTAATTAATATTAATTTTACTATTTAACTCACTAAGTACACTTGATATTTTTCTAAATGATCATGTTATCAAACTGCATTTATGTGTTTATATTTGCATTTATAGATTGATGAGTTTCCCTACCTTGGTCAGAGAAGCATCTTATTGTACTGCATAGTGGTGAATGAAAAGGGTCAATATTTTTCAAAGTGCTGCGAACATAGGGCACATTATTTTCATATAGAAATGCACTTGGACATTCACATTAGGATTTAACACTCATTTGAAACAATGTCTTTTACCTTTTCCAATGGTATGTTAAAAATAAGCACAAATATCTACAATTTACAATTTCAGAAACAATCATGCTTGTATTATAATGATTATCATCCTGTAACCAAAATATCCTCACTATCCTCACAGTCTCCAAGTTTAACTAATAGATATCATGGATTCTGGTATGACATTAGAAATTATTGATATATAAAGTTAAATAACACAAATGATTCATTTGAGTACTTTTTTTTTGATACTTTATTTACATTTCCAATGTTTCCCCCTTTCTAGGTCTCCTCTTTGGAGACCACCTATCCCCTCCCCCTTCCCCATCTCTATGAGGGAATTCCACCTCCCACCCACCCGCCCGCTCACTCCCATATTCCCACCTTGAAATTCCCATTTACTGGGGCTTCTCCTCCCCCTGATGGCCAACAAGGCCCTCCTCTGCCACATATGTGGTCCGAACCATAGGTCCCTCCATGTGTATTCTTTGGTTGGTGGTCCAGCCTCCAGGAGGACCGGGTGGGGAGGTCAGGCCAGTTGACATTGTTGCTCCCTCCATGGGGCTGCAGACTCCCTCAGCTCCTTCAGTCCCTTCTCCAACTCCTCCATCTGGAACCTCACTCTCAGTCCAGCTGTTATTATGAGTACTTCTTAAATATTTAATTTCACAACATTTTAAGGCATTGTTTCTTATGATATTAATACTATAAAAATTTTATTATTGTATGAGTAATATTTAAATTTATGAGTACTTTATGAAATAATATATAATTATTCTTGTGGATATAGGCAAAGTACACAACATGAATCAAGACAAAATAATGGAAGAGAAAATCATGATTCTATTAGATGCATCATAAATGTATTTTAGAAAAGCCTCTCCCACCCCCAGGTGGCCACTGACCTGAGGCAGTGCCTCTTCTTTAAGAAAATGACTCTATCACACTGAACTACCACCTCAGTCAAGATCACAATATTTTACTAATAGCTAAAATGAAAAATTTAAATTTCCAACATGTCTGAAAAACAGCTGATGAAGTAGTTTTATTTGGAGAAGACAAATAACCACATTGGCCAAAAAAGCAATGAGGAAATCCAGAACATGAATCCATTTATTTATGTACATTCCCAAAATTTTTTAATTGAAAAGAGAAAGAAAGGAAGAAAAGAAGGAAGAAAGGAAGGAAGGAAGGAAGAAAGAAAGAGAAAAAAGAAAAATGATTAATTAGTGAAAACAAATAAAAAAGTCAATTATTCATTCAAACAATTAACAAACAAACAAAAAACAAACAAACAAACAAACAAACAAACAACCTCGAAAACCCTGCCATAAAATGGCCTACATGTAATGATGGCATGTTTTAGAAAAAAAAAAAAAAAAAAAGTGGAAAAGTCAGAGTGTGAGCATTCTCCTGTGTCACCTGAACCTTGTGTTTCTATATCTCTTAAATTTAACTGAAATGGAATCATATCCTCAACTCATGTTAGTAGACTCATTTGCAGAGGTGGGTGGATTTTCAGGCATTGATCCACAAAAGTTTTTGTTTAGTTTGATTGTTTGTCTGTTCATTTGTTTCCACTTGGTTCAGATTTAATTACAGACCCAAGGCTTGGCCTTGCCACAGACCAGAGGACAAACTCTGCCTTACTTCTGAGTCTATCAGTGTGCATAGTGTTGTAGGAAAGTATATGACGTTCATGATTTTATCACCGTGGGATACAAAGCTATAAAGTACCAATACCATCTACACAGCATAAAGTAGAGGCCTGTATATGGAGTTATACTCCACTGGTGGAAAGATGTGACTGATTTTTGCAATGCTCTGGCCTCTTCCATTTTGCTCTGCATATTTCTAATTCAATTCTGTTCTTTCTATCATGTTACTTTAATTTTAGCCTTTAAATTTCCTATAAAAAATCCATATAATAAATGTCATATACTGAGCAAATATGATGCGAAAATGTACTAGTTAACTAGCTAGTGTAAGGTCCTTTAGGAAGGTTGTTTTTAAGCCATCTTAAAGATGATATGACTGAGCCATAAAATTTTAACTAATTTTCTCAAGGAAAATAGTTTATAATTTATGATTTCAAGTTTATGCCCAGACCTCTGAATAAAAAGCCAGACAGAGTTTTAAATTCTTTATAAGGTACTGGGAAGATGGTGTGGTCATTAAAGTGTTTAACATGCATGTGTTAGGACATGAATTTGATCCACGGCATCTCATCCAAATATGAATCTGGGCATGGGGATGCACATTAATAATCCTCACACTGCGCACATACAAGCAGTAGAGTCCCTGGGTTTCACTTGTCAGCAAGTCTATTAACATCTCTGGGCTCCATGTTTCATGTGAGAGAGCCTTACTCACAAAGGATGGTAAAGAGACAGCTGGGAACCAATATCTGTTTCTGCCCTCCACATACACTCATGTGTACATGCATGCACACACACACACTCACACATCTGGATGGGTGAACATACACAAACACAAATATACATACATACATACATACATACACCATATTTTTCAATATATTAAGATGCCTTTAGTGTAAGAATTTGAACCATTTAAACCAGAAATGGAATAGCTTTGAATTGTCAGTTTGGTGCTATTCATCATTTCTTGATTCTAGCAAAATTCAGAGAATGAAGGAGGAGGAGGAGAAAGAGGAGGAAGACAAGGAAGAGGAGGAAGAGGAAGAGGAAGAAAATAAAGAGAAGAACAGGGGACAGAAGAAACAAATAAACTAGGGGGTATATGGATAAAGAAGAGCATCTTGAAGGAAATGGGTGAATGACTAAGAATGAATATGATCAAAATATGTTGTGTGTGAGTCTCAAAAAACAAATAAGGTATTTTGAAAAAGAAACGTCCAAGTTAACTGATATTAAATTTATTGAACTTGAACTGTAAAACCTATCAATACTTATTTAAGTCCTAAAAATTAGCATCTGACATAGATTACTCTCTGCTGAGATTTTATGAAGTGATGTTGATTGGAGAAAGGGAAAGCTAATAGAAATTAAGAAAAGTTAAAGAAAGATGTAATTCAGTAAGTGGGACAGAAATGACATCATTAAAATATAATGTTTTCCTAATGAGTAAGTGCCAGTTAGAGAGTCAACACAGCAATGCCATGTGAGGGCTAGGAAGAGCTACAGATGAAACTGAGGATAAAACACATATGATCAGTATTTGATGCTGATAATTTTGTTCAGCACAAATATTATAATTGTCCTTAACTCTGTTTTACTATGGTTTGTTCCTATGAAGACCATGTTAGAGAGTTTTGTTTCTGTTGCTGTTACTGTATCTTTTTCATTCTTATTTATTTATTTATTTATTTATTTATTTATTTATTTATTTTTACACAAAGCAATAACATGGAAAACTTTCATTCACAAATATTTATTATATTGTGAGATGTGACTATGAACTACTAAAATGGTAAAAGCAATCTCCAAGAGCATGACAGGATATTTTTACGTATAATTTTTGCTTCCTCCCTTTCACTTTGAGAGCAATCAGAGAAGGAATATATTAGGAAATGTTTCTGGAATGATTAAGAAGATGTGTGAATTGTCTTGACTTTGGAAAACATCTACAATTAGTGGCCAAATGCTTCCTTATAGGGGAATTCCAAAAAACTTCAGGATGATGATGCTAATAGAACTTGACAAAAATCAAGTATCTTTTCAATCTGTATAATGTTACCTTCATTTTTGTTTGCATGACAAATTTTGGCAGTGGAAAACCAGTAACATGACCTTCCTTTAGGAGAGCCGACTTTTGTTTTCCCAGCCTTCCTCAGTTGTTCATCATTCTTTGTATAGGACTAAGGCCCTGTGGCCTTTCACTTGTCCAGCCTGGCATGTTATTGGTGTAATTCTTTGAAAGATTACATATGGGCAAACATATATATGCATATATAAATATACACATATACACTTATACACATATATCATATACATATGCACATGCACATACATATATACACACATATATACATATATACACACATATATACATATACACATAAACATGCAGACATACATACACACAGATATACATAAAGATATATGCAGACACATAGACACATAGATATATAGACACATGTACAAATATGCTTATACACATACATACATATGTACACATACATACACAAGCACACACACACATACATATTCCTTTATGCATGCAACAACAATTATTTTTTTTAAATGTTATGAATTTATAGGAAAACAGAGATGGTATATTAAATGGAAAAATAAAAGGGAAAAATTTGAAAATTAAATTATCATTTCAGAAATCAAAAGCCAAATGTATAAAAAAATAAAAATTTAAATTAGCTTCTATAATTTATTATATCCAAAGTAACTAATAGCTTAAGCTCTCTTAAAATGACTAGCATTATAATTTTTACTAGTGACTGTTCAATTTTTTGCATTAATTTTGTTAAAGTGCACAAATATTTCTACTTCACTCCTTGGGAAACCACAGAAGACCATGTTCCTTTCTGACAAAATAATTACTGTGATTGTTCAAAATGCTCAAAGGTAAAACAAACACAATAGGAATTGTGACAGTTAAATTTTCCCTCTCTGGTTCATAGTCTTTTTGTAAAAATTAAGTATTCTAAACAATAATAGGATAGAGCCATGAGAAAATAAATCAGTTATTCAAAAGATCATCTGTAAATTATTATGAGTTTTCTTCATAAATGTACAAGAAAAACTCCACAAACCTATCAATTTATTTTAAAATGGTATTGGGAGTCCATTAGAAGTTGCAGTCAATTTAAGTTTTATTTTGTTTATAATTTAAAATTCAATAGTTGTGTAGAACATTACCAGTGTCAACAGTTTTGATTCATTTAAAAGTTTCATTAATCTTTTACTAATGTTTAAATAAAAATTTGATTACATAAATACAAAGAACATAACTCTATCTGCTTCAAATTCTCTTCTTGGGAGCTAAATTAGCCTCAGTGTTTTGAATGTGACTTTTAATGGATGCACTCTCTACCAAAGCCCTTCTATGCCTCTCAGAGATAAAATTTTTATCTACTCAAGATGACCCTTTCTATAGACATGCAGTAATCAATACAATGCATTCTGGGAAACTACATGGGTCCACTTAAAGAAAAAATAAGTTAAGGCTAAGGATATTTAATACTACTTTTAGCAGGATAATTGTAATACTATAACTCTAGAAAAGCAATTCTAAACTTTCAAGAACATAGAGGAGAAATAACCATATTATACAGTTAGTTATATATATAATACATTATATATATATATACATATATATATATATATATATATAATTACTACTTATCCTGCATTATAACTTAAATTGTTAAAAAATACTTCTTAGACAGGTGAAATATTAATGACAGGTCATTCCATTTAAGTAAAAAACAGTAAATTATAAATCACCTGCTGATTGATAAACATGATTTGCAATTTGTTGAACAATGTATACAACCATAAGGTACCAGCATTAAATTTTTTTCCCTGTTCAATATTCATAAAATAACATTAAATTATTGTTGCCATTTAAATTTATTTTGTTGAAAGTTAATTCCCAGAAAGCTAAAAGTAATCATTATATTATAATATTTAGAATTCTATATATGTAGCCTGTATATTTGGTGTTTAAAAATTGTTCAGCAAATTTAAAATAATGGGATTATATGCCTAACATTAAGAAGTTATTAAATATTAAATTTCAAGAGACAAAATGTGAGAGTTTACTGTGTGTTTTTCTTCAAATTTTAATTGCATAGTAAACTAACACCTACTTTATTTATATCCTGAATGTGCACCACAAATATAAAAAAAATTGTTATGTTTGAAATCATATCATATTTCTAGTTCTCAGTGATAACATTGTTATTTAAGTGTATATCCAATTAATTTTTAATTATGCCAATATTAATTTTTAAACAGTTTAGATTCTCTAAGCTATTTTTCATAAAATATTACATTCATGTTTAAATATTGTGTGTTTAAAATATAAAATTATAATTAACATTATACATGAAGAGAACATTCAAGAATCTCATTCCATTTTAAAATATGAAACAAGCAAAAATGATATTTTTTTAATATCAAAAAGTACAGCACAATTTATTACTTATTTTTTCTGTTGAAATGTATTGAGAATGCCTTGTAAGTTACATATACCTAAAAATTTCTTGAAGCAGGGTTTACCATAATCTATTATTTGAGTGGTATCAATTCACTAAGATTTTAGTTTCTTAACTTAAGAAAGAGAACATTAATGTCCAATAAAGATTATGCTGAGAATAAAATTACTGTGTTTAAAATTAATCAAACAGAAAACTGCAGTAATTGAACTCATCAGAATCTTTGGGTTACAACCAGGCTTTAGTTCACATTTTTATGGAACACAAAAGACCTAGGATCTCCCAGGAAGGTGAAACCAGTGAACTGGTTCAAAGATATCATCTTTCACCATATATATTTATTGTATCCTAAATTTAAGCATAGGAAATAGATATTTCTTTTACTAATGTAGATGAAACTTGAGAACAGTTTAGAAAAATTAAACAACCTCATTCTTAAATTCACTTGATGTTATATGATCCTTATTTATTTAGAGTTATACATTTGAAACACACCATGTATCTCACAAAACAGAATGGTATTTCACAGCACCAGTTTGCATCTTTCTATATAGTGGTGTTATTGTTAGGTTTAAGAATATGATGATAGATATTAGTAATAATATGCCAATTAAAAATCAAATATATAAGCCTAGTACAGGCAAAGTGTTGGAGAATTTTTAAATATAATATAGCATAAACAAACAATCAGTATCACCCTCCATGCTGCTTAGTATTTATACATATGCATCACACAATAAAATAAAATGCAATGTGAACTACACAACAGAATCCAAGTATTGCAAAATATATTGGAATATATATAGAAGAGGTAGAATTTTGAGTAATATGAGAAAAGTACATTTAAGGCTGACTTAGAATATAATTTCTGCTTCTTTGTCATTCAATTGTAGTGGAACCCTGCAGAATTTATTTCATCTCAAAGTGGGAAGAACTTGGTTGGGGGTAAACAATTTCAGAAACTGGACATAGAGAAACAAGCATCTTAATTTCAACAGAATAAAATTTTGTAAATGACTAAATATGAATATTCAAGATGAAAATAACTTAAACAAGTTTTAAAAATAGTTCTAAATTTTATATAAAGAACTCAAGAATGTAAAAAACAACAACCCAAATAACCCAAGTATGAAATGTGGTGGGCAGAGTCAGCACTCCGGACACCCTCCTCTCACACCTGGAGACAACTTGAACCCCAGAAGATCAATCATGACAAGGCTCACAGGTGAGACACACTTCACCACCCTACCCACATTGCTCCAATACCTAGCCTAACTGGGATGCCCATGAGGCCCAGCAGAGACAGAACTTATTCAACCTGCTGGAAACACACGAAACTTTAAGCCTGCAACTCTGCCCGAGGCAGACTGGACTTTCCAGAAGTCCTCCTACACCCAGAGACATCTTGACTCCTAGGAGATCCATTACAACTAGGTTCACAGATCAGGTGCTCCAGTGCACTCCACCCCTACCCAACCCCCACAAAGAAAGCTTGAATCCCAGGAGTTCATTCATAACTAGGCTCATAGGAGGGACTGGCTCCAGTCAGACACAACAAGTCCAGTTAGCACCAAAGATAACCAGATGGCAAAAGGCAAGCTCAAGAACATAAGCAACAGAAACCAATGCCTATTGGTACCATCAGAACCCATGTCTCCCATCACAGCAAGCCCTGGATATTCTAACAAAACCTGAAAAGCAAGAGTCTGACATAAAATCCCATCTCATGATGATAAAAAAGGACCTTAAAGCAGACACAAATCACTTCCTTAAAGAAGTACAGGAGAACACAGGTAAACAGGTAGAAACACATAAATCCCTTAAAGAAATGCAGGAAAACAAAATCAAAGAGGTAAAGGAACTGAACAAAACCCTTCAGGATCTGAAAATCAAAACAAAACCAATAAAGGTGTAACAAAGGGAGGCAACCCTGGAGATGGAAAACCTAGGAAAGAGATCAGGAGTTACAGATTCGAGAATCACAAGAATCACAACAGAATCCAAGAAATAGAAGAGAGAATTTCAGTCGTAGAAGATATCATAAAAGATCTTGACACAACAGTCAAAGAAAATGGAAAGTATAAAATGCTCCTAAACTAAACATCTAGGAAATTCAGGACAGAAAGAAAAGACCAAACCAAAGAATAATAGGAATAAAAGAGAGTGAGGATTCCCAATTCAAATGGCTAGAAAACATCTTCCACAAAGTCATAGAGAAAAAATTCCCTAATCTAAAGAAAATATGGATATAAACATACAAGAATACTACCAAACCCCAAATAGATTAGCCCAGAAAAGAAATCCCTCCTGTCACATAATAATCAAAACACTAAATATACAAAACTAAGAAAGAATATTAAGCCGGGCAGTGGTGGCACACACCTTTAATCTCAGCACTTGGGAGGTAGAAGCAGGTAGATTTCTGAGTTCGAGGCCAGTCTGGTCTACAGAGTGAGTTCCAGGACAGCCAAGGCTACAGAGAGAAACTCTGCCTCAAACACACACACACACACACACACACACACACACACACAAAGCTGTAATGAAAAAGGTCAAGTAACAAATAAAGACAGATCTATCAGAATTACACCAGACTTCTCAACAGAGACTCTAAGAGCCAGAAGACCTATATGAAGACCCTAAGAGAACACAAATGCCAGCCCAGGCTACTATACCCAGCAAAACTGTCAATCAACAGAGATGGAGAAACAAAGATACCCCTTGAGAAAAAAAAATTTCAAACAATATAGTTCCATAAAGGATATCAGAAGGAAAACTCCAACACAAGGAGAGAAACTACTACCAAGGAAAACCAAGAAATTAATCATCTCTACAAACCCAAAAGAAGAGAACCACACAAACATAATACCAACTCTGAGAACAAAAATAACAGAAACCAACAATCACTTGTCTTTAATATATCTCAATAGCAATGGACTCAATTCCCCAATAAAAAGACATAGTCTAAAAACTAAATACATAAACAGGAACCAGCATTTTCCTGCATACAGGAAACACACCTCAGTGACAAAGGCAAACAATGCCTCAAAGTAGAAGGCAGGAAAATATGTTTCAAATAATGGTACCAAGAACAAGCTAGAGTAGCCATTCTTATATTCAATAAAATAGACTTTCAATTAAAAGTTAAGAAAGAGATGGAGAAGGACACTTCATAGTCATCAAAGGAAAAATACACCGAAAAGAACTATCAATTCTGAATATCTATACCACAAATGCAATAGCACCACATTTGTAAAAGATATGGTACTAATGCTCATAGCGCACATTGAAACTCACACAATAATAGTGGGAAAATTTAACACCTCATTCTCCCCAATGCACAGACCATGGAAACAGAAACTAAACAGAGCCACAGTAAAACTAACAGACATTAGGAACCAAATGGATTTAACAGATATCCACAGAATGTTTCACCCTAAAACAAAAGAATACATCTTCTTCTCAGCATCTCATTGTACCTTCTCTAAAATTGACCATATAATCAGAAACAAAACAAGCCTCAACCTATACAAAAAGATTGAAATAATCCCATTCATCCTACCAGATCACCATGGACTAAGGCTGGTCTTCAAAAACTACTGAAAGCCCACATACACGTGGAAACTGAATAACTCTCTACAAAATGATAACTTAGTGTTGGGAGAAATAAAGTAATTAAGGTTTCTAGAATTTAAGGAAATGAAGGCATAACATACCCAAACTTATGGGACACAATGAAAGCAGTGCTAAGAAGAAAATTCACAGCACTTAGTGCCTTTATAAAGAAATTGAAGAGATCTTACACTAGTAATGTAACAGCACACCTGAAAGCTCTAGAACAAAAAGAAGCAAATACATGAAAGAGAAGGCTGAAATCAACCAAGTAGAAAAAAAGAGAACTATACAAGGAATCAACAAAATTAAGAGTTGGTTCTTTGAGAAAATCAACAAGATAGATAAACCCTTAGCCAAACTAACTAAAGGGCAGTATCCAAACTAACAAAATCAGAAATAAAAAGGGAGGCATAGCAAAAACACTGAGGAAATTTAAAAAAATCTCCAGATCCTACTACAAATGCCCATACTCAAAAAACAAACAAAAACAAACAAACAAACAACAAAAAAAAACCCCTGGAAAATCTAGATAAAATGAATCATTTTCTGGACAGATATCAGGTACCAAAGTTAAATCAAGACCAGATAACATGTCTAAAGAGTCCCATAACCCCTAAAGAAATAAAAGCAATCAAAAAAAAAAAAAAAAAAAAAAAAAAAAAAAAAAAAAACCACAAGGCCAGTTGGTTTTAGTTCAGAATTCCATTGTACTTTTAAAAAAGTCCTAATGCTAGTACTTCTCATATTATTCCACAAAATAGAAACAGAAGGGTTACTACCTAATTTGTTTTATGAAGACACATTCTGATACCTAAACCAACAAAATGACAATTTTGCTTATAAGTACCAATGCAAAAATACACAATTGAATTCTCCCAATCCAAAGTCAAGAGTACATCTAAACTATCATTCACCAAGATCGAGTAGGTTTCATCCCAGGAATGCAGGGATCGTTCAATATACAGAAATACATCAATGTAAGCTACTATATAAACAAACTCAAAGAAAAAAATCACATGAGCATGTCATTAGTTGATGATATGCCTTTGACAATATACAGCACGCCTTCATGTTAAAAGTGTTGAAGAGATCAGGAATTCAAGGCACCTACCTAAGCATAATAAAACCAATACAAACAAAGCAACAGTCAACATGAAATTAAATAGAAAGAAACTTGAAACAATCTCACAAAATCAGGGACAAGACACAGCTGCTGACTTTCTTCCTATCTATTCTATATTGTAGTCGATGTTTTAGATAGAGCATTTAGACCGCAAAAGGAGGTCAAAGGATACAAATTTGAAAGGAAAATGTCAAGGTATCACTATTTGCAGATGATATGATAGTATACAGCAGCGACCCCAATTATTCTCCCAGAAAACACCTATACCTGATAAACATCTGCAGCAAAGATGCTGGGTATAAATTCATTAAACAAATTAGTAGACTTCCTCTACACAAAGGATAAATAGGTTAAGAAAGAAATTAGAGAAACAATACGCTTTAAAATAGTCACTAATAATATAAAATATCCTGTGTTTACTCTAACTAAGCATGTGAAAGATCTGTATGACAAGAACTTCAATGATCTCTCATGCTTATGGATCAGTAGGATTAATAGAAAAAATAGTCATCTTAACAAAAGCAATCTACAGATTCAATGCAATACCCCTCAAAATCCCAACTAAATTCTTCACAGAGATAGAGCAATTTTCAACTTCATCTGGAATAAAACAAAACAAAACAAAACAAAAAACAAGGATAGCAAAAACAGTTTTCAACAATACAATAAATTCTTGGGAAATAGCTGGGCAGTGGTGGCACACGCCTTTAATCCCAACACTTGGGAGGCAGAGGCAGGCAGATTTCTGAGATCGAGGCCAGCCTGGTCTACAGAGTGAGTTCCAGGACAGCCAGGGTTACACAGAGAAACCCTGTCTCGAAAAAACCAAAAAAAAAAAAAAAAAAAAAAAAATATGGTATTGGTAAAGAGACAGACAGATAGATCAATGGAATATAACTGAAGACCCAGAAATAAACTCACACACCTATGGTCACTAGGTCTTTGACAAAGAAGTCAAAGCCATGCAGTGGAAAAAAGAAAGCATTTTCAACAAATGGTACTGATCTAACCTGCAGTCTGCATGTAGAATACAAATTGATCCACTTTTATCTCTTGTACAACGCTAAAGTCCAAGTAGATCAAGGATCGCCAAATAAAACCAGATAAGCTGAATCTAATAGCAGACAAAGTGGCAAGAACCTCTAACACATTGGCACAGGGAAAAATTTCCTGAATAGAACAATAATGGCTCAAGCTCTAAGATCAACAATTCACAAAAGGGACCTCATGAAATTGAAAAGATTCTGTAAGGCAAATGACACTGGCAATAGGACAAAATGGCAACCTACAGATTTGGAAAAGAACTTTATCAACCCTACATCCTATAGAGGGCTAATATGCAAATATATCAAAAACTCAAATTGTTACACTCTCGAAAACCAAGTAACACAATTAAATAATGGGATACAGAGCTAAACAAAAAATTCTGAGTTGAGAATTCTCTGTTTAACACTGTTCCCCATTTTTTGATGGGGTTATTTGGTTTTCTGGAGTCTAACTTCTTGAGTTCATTGTATATGTTGGATATTAGCCCTCTATCAGGCTTAGGATTGGTAAAGATCTTTTCCCAATCTGTTGGTTGCTGTTTTGTCCTATTGACAGTGTCCTTTGCCTTACAGAAGCTTTGCAATTTCATGAGTTCCCATTTGTCGATTCTTGATCTTAGAGCATAAGCCATTGCTGTTCTGTTCAGGAACTTTTCCCCTTTACCCAGGTGTTCGAGGCTTTCCCCCACTTTCTCTTCTATTAGATTCAGTGTGTCTGGTTTTATGTGGAGGTCCTTGATCCACTTGGACTTGAGCTTTGTACAGGGAGATAGGAATGGATCAATTCTCATTCTTCTACATGAATACCGCCAGTTGAACCAGCACCATTTGTTGAAAATGCTATCTTTTTTCCACTGGGTGGCTTTAGCTCCTTTGTCGAAAATCAAGTGACATTAGGTATGTGGGTTCATTTCTCGGTCTTCAATTCTATTCCACTGATCTACCTGCATGTCACTGTACCAATACCATGCAGTTTTTATCACTACTGCTCTGTAGTACAGCTTGAGGTCAGGGATGCTGATTCCCCCAGAAGTTCTTTTGTTGTTGAGAATAGCTTTTGCTATCCTGGGTTTTTGTTGTTCCAAATGAATTTGAGAATTGCTCTTTCTAAGTCTATGAAGAATTGAGTTGGAATTTTGATGGGGATTGCAT
>CM052704.1:30332264-30349218 GCA_028551405.1 Uromys caudimaculatus | reverse complement strand
CATGGGAGAGCTTTCCATCTTCTGAGGTCTTCTTCTATTTCTTTCTTCAGAGATTTGAAGTTCTGGTCATACAGATCTTTCACTTGTTTGGTTAGAGTCACACCAAGATACTTTATATTGTTTGTGACAATTGTGAGTGGTGTCATTTTCCTAATTTCTTTCTCAGCCTGTTTATCCTTTGAGTATAGGAAGGCTACTGATTTGTTTGAGTTAATTTTATATCCGGCCACTTTGCTGAAGTTGTTTATCAGAAGCACCTAAAGAAATGTTCAACTTCCTTAGTCATCAGGGAAATGCAAATCAAAACAAGTCTGAGATTCCACCTCACACCAGTCAGAATGGCTAAGATCAAAAACTCAGGTGACAGCAGATGCTGGCGAGGATGTGGAGAAAGAGGAACACTACTCCATTGCTGGTGGGATTGCAAGCTGGTACAACTACTGTGCAAATCATTTTGGCGGACCCTCAGAAAAATGAACATAATACTACCTAGGACCCAGCTATTCCATTCCTGGGCATATACCCAGAAGATGCTCCAACATGTAATAAAGACACATGCACCACTATGTTCATAGCAGCCATATTTATAATAGCCAGAAGGTGGAAACCACCCAGATGTTCCTCAGCAGAAGAATGGATACAGAAAATGTGGTACATTTACACAAGGGAGTATTACTCAACTATTAAAAACAATGACTTAATGAAATTTTCAGGCAAATGGATGGAACTTGAAAATATCATCCTGAGCGAGGTAACTCAGTCACAACAGAACGAACATGGTATGTACTCACTGATAAGTGGATATTAGCCCAAAAGTTCGAAATACCCAAGTTTCACTTTACAGTAACCACTGTACTGAGAGTGTGGTCCCAGATGGAGGATTTGGAGAAGGGACTGAAGGAACTGAGGGAACTTGCAGCCCCATGGAGGGAGCAACAGTATCAACTGGCCTGGTGCCTCCAGTGCTCCTGGAGCCTGGACTACCAACTAAAGAATAGACATCTAAGGACCCATGTTTCAGACCACATATGTGGCAAAGGAGGACCTTGTTTGCCATCAGGGCGAGGAGAAGTCCTTGGGCCTGAGGGTATTAGAGGCCCCAGTAAGGGGGAATGTCAAGGGGGGAAAAAGGGACTGGATGGGCGGGTGGGTGGGAGGGGGAATACCTTCACAGAGGCAGGGGAGGGGGGAGGAGATAGGGGGTTTCCAAAGAGGAGACCCAGAAAGGAAGAAACATTGGAAATGTAAATAAAGTATCAGAAAATTAAAAAAAAAAAAAAAAAAAAGAAAGAAAGAAAAATTCTCAACTGAGGAATCTTGAGTGACCAAGAAGCACCTAAACAAATATTCAACATCCCTAGTCATCAGAAAAATGCAAATCAAAATGACACTGAGAGTCTACTTTACACTAATCAGAATGTCTAAGATCTCAGTTGACAGCAGATGCTGGAGGGAGAGAATGTGAAGAATGAGGGACCCTCCTTCATTGCTGGTGGGATTGCAAGTTGGTACAGCTACTCTGTAAGTCAATCTGGCTGTTTCTCAGAAAATTAGAAATAATTTTACTTGAAGACCCAGCTGTACTACTACTGGGCATATACCCTAAAGATGCTCCAACATATAACAAAAACATGTGCTCCACTATGTTATTAGCAGCCTTATTTATAATTGCCAGAAGCTGGGAACAACCCAGATTTCCCTTGACAGATGAATTGATACAGAAAATGTGGTACATTTATACAATGGAATACTACTCAGCTATTAAAATAATGACACCATGAATTTTGTAGGCAAACTAGAAAATATCATCCTGATTGAGGTAACCCAGGCCCAAAAGGACATACATGTTATATACTCACTGATAAGTGGAAATTAGCCCAAAAGCTCAGAATACCCATGATAAAACTCACAGACCATATGAAGCTTTATGAAGCTTAACAAGAAGGAAGACCAAAGTATAAAAGCTTCAATATCACTTAGAAGGAGGAAGCAAATAATCAAGAAAGACAGAAGGAGAGAGGGACCTAAGTGGTTGAAGGGAACAGGAGGGAAATTCATGGGGTGCAGGACCAGATATGGAATGAGACAGGAGAGATGTCCAGAGGTCCGGGTGATTGAAAAGTAATGAGTAGCAGTGGGTGGTAGGAAATGGGGGAGCACTGGAAAGTACCAGACGACAGGGATGTCCACCCATCTCAATACTTTTGACCCAGAATTGTTTCTGCCTAAAGGAAACACAGAAACAAAATATGGAGCAGAGACTAAAGGAAAGGCCATACAGAGACTGAACCAACTTAGGATCCATCCCATGTCCAGACACCAAATTCTAACACTATTGCTGATGCCAAGATGTGCTTGTAGACAGAAGCCTGGTACGGCTGTCCTCTGAGAAGCTCTACCAGCACCTGACTGAGATGATGCAGATACTCACAGCCAAACATTGGACTGAGCCTTGGGACCGTATGGAAGAGTGAGAGGAAGAACTGAAGGCGGCGAAAAGGATTGCAACCCCATAGGAAGGACGATAGTATCAACTAACCAGATATCACAGAGCTACTAGGGACTAAACCATCAACCAAAAAATATACATGGGTGGGTCCAAGGCTCCCTCTACATATAGTAGCAGAGGACTATCTTATCTGACATCAATGGTGGGGGTGGCACTTGATCCTCTGGAAGCTTGTTGCCCCAGCAAAGGAGATGCTGGAGGGGTGAGCCAGGAGTGGGTCTCTGTGGAGGGTGGATGGGCTGGAGACTTTGTGGAGGGAAGACCGGGAAGGGGGAAAACATTTGAAATGTAAATAAATAAAAACAATTAATAAAGACAGAAAGAAAAAGAGAGAGGGAGGGAAGCAGGGAGAGGACGAGGGGCAGACTTAGAATTCTCAACAGAGGAATCTTGAACTGCCATGAAGCACTTAAAGGAGTATTTAAAGTTGTTAGCAGGGAAATGCAAAAAAAAAAAAAAACAACCCTGAGATTCCATCTTACACCAGTCAGAATGGTTAAGGTCAAAAACTCAAGTGAGAGCACATGCTGACCGGGATGTGAAGCAAGGGAAAGACTCCTCCATTGCTGGTAGGAGTGCAAACTTGCACAAGTACTTTAGAAACCAATTTGGCAGTTTCTCAGAAACTGGAAATTGTTCTACCTTAAGACCCAGCTGTGCCACTCCTGAGCATATACCCAAAAGATGCTCCCCATCCCACAAATACACTTGTTCAACTGTGTTCATAGCAACTTTATTCATAATAACTAGCTACTGGAAACAACCTTGATGTCCCTCAACTAAAAAAGAAAATGTGGTTCATATACACAATGAAGTACTATTAAACTATGAAAAATAAAGGCAGCATGAATTTTGCAGGCAAATGGGTGGATCCTGAGAATATCATCCATAGTGGGTTACCCAGTCACAAAAGGATATTCATGGTATGTATTCATTTATAAGTGGATATTAGTCATAAAGTATAGAATGCCCATGGCACTCTCCCCAGACCTAAGGAGCCTGTGTTGTGGCCGGAAACATTCATGAACCCCAAAAGACCATCAATGAGTAAATTTCTATTTAATTGCATTAGGGTCTCTTTATTACAAACTTGAGTTTGGGCTTACTCACTGCTAACCCACAAGAAGGTTTGATGAAGCAGCCCAGAATTCTTATTGGGACAAAGTTTATAGGAAATGGGAGCAAGTGAGGCATTGTCCATCCTGGCAAGCATCTAACTGAATAACTGTTTTAAACCAGGTGGGTGCTCTGAAGCAAGACCTTGTACAATCACAAATGGTCTGAAAGTACAACTGAAACAATCAGACGAATTGTTGATTAACTGTTTATAGGAAGTAGCTAGAGAGTAACTCTGGGGTATGGGCCAAGGGTGCGGCTTGGGATCAGATGTAGTCAAGTTCTCAGGCTTTTTTTTTTTTTTTTTTTAAGATGGAAGCCAGTCCCAAGATGGAGTAGGTTTGGCTCCTCAGCAGGACTGGAAGAGGTCACAGGCAAGGATGCTTAAGTCTCACTTAGAATGAGGAAAGGAAGGTCTTGGGAGGCAGATGAAGGGAAGAAACTTGATGGCAAAGGGGATCAGGAGGGAAGTTGGGGTGCTCAGGCTAAGGTGTAGTGTAGAGCAAGGGATATGCCCCAGTGGCTATAAAAATAAATGGAAATCTGCAACATACTGTGGATTGGGAGAGGGGGTAAGGCACTTTTCCAGAAAGAGATGGAAACCTGAGGTATGGAGACACCCAAGGATCAATGGGGTTGTCCTTAGTTGTGACTCACAGCATTGGGGATCAGGAGCATGAGGAGGCTGCTTCATGTGGCCAGGCAGGAACCCCTGGCAGAACATTAGGGACATTAACCCACCCACAAAATTTTTGACCCCAAATTTATCCTGGCTACAGGAAAGACAGGGATAAGGGATGGAACAGAGACTGATGGAATGACCAACAAATAATTGGCCCAACTTGAGACCCTTCTCATGGGCAAGCACCAATCTCTGTCTTTATTGATATTCTGTTATGCTTGCAGACAGGAGTCTAGCATGGCTGCAGTCTGAGAAACTCTATCCACCAACTGACTCAGACAGACCAGACTCAGACACCCACAGCCAAGGATGGATGGAGATTGGGGACTTTTATGGAAGAGTAGGGGGAAGGACCACACCTCCTAAGGGCATAGGAACTCCACTGGAAAACGAAGAGTCAACAAACTTTGACCTTTGGGGCTCTCATAGTCTGAACCACCAAGTAAAGAACACACAGGCTGGACCTAGGCCTCCCTTGCAGATATGTAGCTGGGCAGCTATTCTTCTTGTGGAAACCAAACAACTGGAATGGGGTTCATCCCAAAAGCTGTTGTTTGTGGGACATGATCTTTTAGCTGGGCTGCGTAGTCTGTCCTTAGTGGTAAAAGAAGCACCTAGCCTTGTGCAAACTTTAAGTGGCAGGGTGGGGGGATACCTAGGGAGTGCCCCACACACTCAGAGGAGAGTGGGAGAAGAGATAGGGGAAGGATTGTGTGAGAGGCATCTACTGGAGGGGCAGTGAGTGGCATGTAAAATGAAGAAGTAAAAAAAAAAAAAAAAACTGTTAAATTTTAAATAATTGTAGTGCAAGAAAAATATTTGATTCTGTATGAGTTAAACAGAATATCACTAGATGTATAAATGATCCTTTTATTCTCACTTTACTGTAATAATTAGCAATGTCTCCTTGATTTAAATTTGGTTGATTAACTATAGCACATATTTATCCATACCTATAGATTATAAATGCCACAAAATATTTGTTTTTGTCTAGTCAAAATATTAATTACCTAGTTTTATGAATGCAAGCTTGAAACTTCAAATTGTTTAAAATACTTGGTCTTCTCTAATAAATAAAAATCTCTTTTGCCCTTCAGATGTGTTTTCATTTATGCATATTATATAGTGTTTGGATTTTAATTATACTTAGATTTTATTTGAAAAATATTCTGTCTCATCTGAATCATAGCGCAAAACCAAACAAATGAAAAAAAATACTATCATCAAAACTGGAATAAATAACAGCAAATTCTGGTGAGGATACATGTGTATATTTCAAAGAAATCTTATATACATCTTAGGGAATTAAAATGTCATGCAGCCACTATGGAAATAAGTAGACAGCTCTATAAAACACCTAAGGACAGACCTACCATGTGATCAAGATAAAATATTTGTACTTTTTAAAATTTTATTGGTTATTTTATTTATTTACATTTCAAATGTCATCCCCCTTTTCACTAAAACCTCCTATTCCTTCCCCTTCCCCCTGCTTCTATGAAGGTGCTCCCCAACCCACCGACCTCCTCCTGCCTCAGTGCCCTTGATGTATACCCAAAGGATGTCAGTCAGCACCCTACAGAGATCCTTCATTGTTACACCATCACAGTAGCTTTGTAGTAAACTTCAGATGATGAGCCAAGAGAAAGGGAAAGGCTGTATTAGTTGTATGTCATTGAATGTGGAAATAAAAAAACTGCCTATTTGTTGTAAATAAAATATTGAATAAATAATGGAAGCCATAGACAAAAGTTGTTTTAAAATATTTCCATGCTATTATATATACCTGCTACCTCAGAGATTTGGAAAATGATTCTTTACTTTTCAGTACATATATATATATATATATATATATATATATATATATATACACACACACACACACACATAGTTTAGGTATATACCATATATAGTCTCTATATATGCACACATATATGTGTGTGTATATGTACATGTGTATAAATATATGTATATGTGCATTATATATATGGATACAGATATAGATATATAGATATATATTATAATTACATATAGGATGTAACATTCTCTAATACAGTGTAGAAAGAGGAGAGAAAAAAGTCTTTAATGTATAGATATTTGACAAACAATGACAGACACTAAGATGGAAAATGGAATTGGAATAAGAAATGATAAACTGTGCACATGACAAGTGTGTTAGATATGTTGTGATATGTTTATAAGAATACTTCTATGATTCCTTTCCTCAACAACTCTGTGGCAGCAAGAGACTATAGCTAATGCCACGTTGAGAATCTATCAGTAAAAGTGTCACCATGTAAAGACAATACTACATCACTTAAACATGTCATCTAAGGAAGGCATTACTCTGGATAAGTAAGGAATCACACAAGTTATGATAAATGACAAAATTACCCCATATAAAAATCAATATGAAAATATGTTTAATTAAATTTTAACATTAACTCTGTCATTCATTTCAGTACACTGGAAAACAGTGTCCACCTAGAAACCTTGGTTGAGTTGTATTATAGTGACATAACAAAGGAAAAACAGGAGTTGTTTATGCTAAATGCTTTTAAAGTTATACATGATTTGAATACAGTATGTCCATGGGTGACTTAATCAATCAAACTTTGTAAGTAAGAAATTGTTCTTATGTATTGAAAACACATACAGTTAAAGGACTTTCCAAACTCTATATAGTTTGAGTTGTTTTACCAACAAAGTGACGTGCGTTGAAAGGAATATTGACCTGAAAGACTAGATTTTCTCACTAGTGCAATGGTCCTAGAAGTGTACTAGCCACTTTGTGACTAATTTTAAGGCTTGATCTTTGATGGGAAGATATCCATATCTGATGGTGAAAACCTGGTTCAAAGTTATGGCTGGAAGTTTACAAGTCCACAGAAGAACTCTATTGATCATGGTTAAATATATGGACATGTAGTCAAACTATCTTTTAAATATTTACATAAGTGTCCATAGACAATTGTTGACCACAACCTTGGTCAGAGAAACCTTTCTGGGCAATCAGCAATGCTTAAAGTAGAATGAGATAATGACTTAAAATGCTGAAAATAAGAGAACTTGCAGTCTTCATCTCTAAACTGGACATACATATTGTTCAGCTGGAGCCCTTGACTTGTTCCCCTCCCCCCTATTACTCATTTTCTCTCCAACCCAGCCCACTGGTAAAGCCTAAAACAGCAAAGGCACCAAGAAGTCCAGCCTGGCATTCCTGACACTCCTGATAGCTCTCCCAACACCTCTCACCTGAAGTCACCAGCTCCCTCCATTCAAGCCCAGTATGTGCCAGACACACCATTTTCCTTCACCTACATTGTATAAAAGAAACTTCCACAACACAGTCTGCTTACAGCTTTTTCTGCTCTTGCCCCCTGAGGCAGGTAAACTTGTTCTGGAGCCTATTCACATATTACCTGCCATTTCCTGCCTTTTAATTGGGCTCAAGTTGGCTTATTTCTTTGGTGGAAAAAACCTATTAGATATCACCCTCCAATGTCCAGGGAACACTGCAGAGGAAGAAGTGAGAAACAGCAGCAGACAGTGAACAGGAATGTAGACATATTGACATGTGTATATGGCATTCTACTTCCAGTGATAAATGCATATCAGCTGTAAATATCTATAGAAGGTCAAAACATTTACATGTGTACATGCACACATGTATACACACACAAAGTAAGCTATTTTTAATTATGGCTTGATAGAATAAAATTAATGTCTCAGTTGAATTGACATTAGTTGTTTTACTTATTTTATCCAGTGTAATTCTAAGATAATATACAACCTTACTAAAACTTGGATCCACACCTCACCAAATTGTCTCTGTGAGAGTGCTAACCACAACTGGATATTGCAAAAAGCAAGTTATATTTAAGAGAGTTATTTAAATTTTGTTACCCCCAAAAGATACCCCTCCCACAGACACACACATCAATTTGCATGAGTTAGAATAACTAAATGATACTTTTAAAGAAAAATGAGAAGACCTGAAAAACTCTCCCTTGGTGGAATAAAATCAAATAATAACAAACCATCAACATTAATATTGTGTTTAAACTACACAAAAGTTTTTAAATTCCTGTACAAATTCTAGTCCAAAGTTTGTTACCTGAAGTTACTTCTGGACTTCCACAGAGCAAAGATCAGCTTGACATGAGGTTACAGTTGACTAATCATAACAATAAAATTGAGTAGAAGTGGGCTGCCCTCATGATTATGAGCAGGAATGGCCCACCTTTCCTGACATTTACTGCCTTCTATGGTTTCAAAAGCCTTTCTTCTCTGCTGGGTTTCTTTGCAACAGATACAGAGTAAAATTTCCCAAGTGATTATTTCTTTTTTGAACTGGCACTACAAAAGAGCAGCTCTCATATTTTTTAACTGCCCCGAGTTTTCAACACGCAGCCAATGCCACAAACATAAATGTCTCTGCAGAAGTCATCTCTCCATGCCCTTTATTGATATATACCAGCATCCCAGGAAACATAAAAAAACGGACGGGCAGCGGAGACCTAGACATTGTCAAAGTGAAAATGTACCCTGCTGGCAGCTTGTTTTCGATGTTATTGAAGAACGAGACTAAGTGGAGAAAAGGCATGCAGAGATCTGGGCACTGTTAGAATTTAATATGGGGCAAATGTGAACAGTAAGACAAGATGATAAAATACCACGGCATGCTAGAACTTGTCTTTCATTTCATAAATGAAAACTGATTTTTTGCAATTGTTATGCTAATGATAGATAACCAAATAAATTTCTCCCCTCATATTTGCAGAGTATTCAGGTATTTATAAAGGTAATTAGAAATGTCTTGAAATAGCTAATCATAAATTTTATAAGATTAAAAATAATATACCTTATATAAAATATTTTCTTACATCGTTTATTATTATTTTATTTACTTACGCTTCATACAAATGATGAAATAGTAGAAATAAATATTCAAAGGCACTTTTCTACACATTATTTTAGTGTCAGCTTCAGAAGTAGTACATTTCTTGTACATTTCTTTTTCTAAAAATTGAATTTTCATTTAATCTTTAAACAAAGTTCCATTTCATTTTAAATTGGTAGACAAAGATAATTGATCTTATTTATAACACAATTATGCTGTCAAGTTTCCTTTCTTCATGATTTTACTCAGCTATTGAAGTTCAATGACCTATAAATTTTGTATATTTAATGCCAAAACTTGATTATGTTTGAGGTTACTACACTCATGAGCCCATCATCACAATCAATGTCAGTAATTAACCCTTCAGCTCCAAGAATTTCTTTGGTCTTATTTATTTATTCATTTTTAATAACTTTGTGATGATTAAAGCATTAAAAAATTTAATTATTTAAAATGAACTATAAAATATATGGTTTTTTCATCATCTATCAGAAAGAAAATGATGTGACTGTTGGTCTTATTACATCCATGTTTCTCCTTTGACATTTCTGGCTGCTAATGATGAATAGAAAGGAAACAGATATTTATCAATGAGAACCTAGTATTAAGTATACATGAAAATAATTAATGATTTTATGATGTCTTGTAATAATACAAAAATTTAACCCAATATAAAATTAATAGCTTTTATAAAACAAATAGCATTCAATTCTAGATCAGCTAATTTTTTGTGACCTATCAAAGGATCTAAAGAAACACCTGAGAGTTTTCTAATAACCAGCCAACCTTGATGATTTTTCTTATATTTCTTTTGTTACTTAGAATTATGTCATGACTCCATTTGCTTATGTATAAGCTATGCCCTTTACACATAGTCTGTTTTCTTTCTTTTCCTTCTTTCTGTTTCTTTCTCTTTCACTGTATTTATATACTTATTTATTTACTTACTTAGTGTTCTGGAAACTTCTTTTTCATCCATCCTCTGACTTTATAAATTCTTGTCCTGTCTGTCATGTCAGTTTTTCCCTCTAAATCCTTCACCTTCTAGACTTTATTGCTGAGATCCAACGTAGGCATTTTATACTGCAGGATTTACTGAAAATTTCTATCTAAGGATCTCTTCATTGTTTAACTATAACTTCTCTTCATGTCTCTGTTTCTGGATCCATATCTTTCATCTTTCAAGTTTCCTTTTCCACTGATCCTTTATTTTACATTCTAAGTTGGGAGAATTATTTGGAATTGCCACATTGTATTCCGAGATGTTTTGTGGCTGAGGTATCTTTAGTATGCCATTACACATGACTGATTTGTTTGATGTAGTCATCTGTAAGAAGTTGAAAACATTTTCTTCATGATATTAGTGCAAATTGTTTCTTCTTCAATTTTCATACAAACGTCTCATAGCAATTAGATTTGTCAACAAAGGCTGAGAATCACATACATTCAGTATAACCATTTATGGTCTAGTAGGATATAAAAGACCTTTCATGTTTCTCTCTCTGCTCTACTGTGTACTCCACCAACTACTCTTCAACTCAAGTAAACCCCTCAATTTCCTGACTCTTCTGACTTCTATTTGAGTAGCTTTTGACTGTTGCTCTTCACAGGCAAATGAAGATCTGTGATGGTAGAATATGTGCTTGGCCCAGGGAGTAGCACTATTAGAAGGTCTGGCTTTGTTGGAGGAAGTGTGTTATTGTGGGCATGGGATTTCAGACTCTCATCCTAGCTCCGTAGAAGCCAGTATTCTCCTGTCTGCCTTTGGATGAAGATGCAGAATTCTCAGTAGCCCCACATGTACCTGGATTATGCCAAGCTCCAGCCATGATGATAATGAATTGAGCCTTTAAGCCCACCCCAATAAAATGTTGTCCTTATAAGAGTTACCTTGGTCTTGGTGTCTTTTCACAGCAGTAAAACCCAAACTAAGACAGAATACTTGTTACCTGTCAGTTCTATCTGCTATTTTGTGATTCTTAAATGCAACACAGCCCAAACACCAGGTAGACTCAGCTGACAAAAAAAATGTATTGTAATTAAGATGCAACTGATCAATCAGGGCTGCAGATTAATTTCTGGAGTAGAAATGCCTCCTTGGAGGGAAATTACACAGCATATTTAAAGGATGAGACCACAAATCAAGGGAGACAGATCAGTAGCATTGCCCAATCATATTGTGACACTGGTTTGATTAAGGAGTCTCTTCACTGACTCAAGTAGACCAGTCACAGGAAACAAATAAACACTGGTGAGTAGACCTTATCCTGGCATTCTGGTTTCAAGACCTTGGTGGCCAGGGATCTGATGGACATTTGGCCCTTAACCTAAGATAACAAGAAAACAACAGAGTGGGTCAGCTGTATATAGTTAATAAAGGCATGACAGACATTAGTTTTATAGCTTGTATACCTTAGTTTAGATAACAGGCAGATTCTTTCTTTGCATTCTTTTGTAATTTCCTGGTTAACAGACAAACAAGAAACATTGGGAGAAAGAAGATAAGAGTTGGTTACACCAACTCAGATTGACCCTGCCAGAATGATGGAGAAGTTGTTTCTGAGATGGCTGGACTCAGCCAACTGTCTCGTTACAAGATATTGCCTTTAACACCCTGGAGCACTTGATGCTGTACAATTTTTTCCTAATGGATACCAATGGACTGCCTCAGGTATGCAAATATAAAAAGCTTAAATTCAAAGACAAGGAAATCTCTGTCTTTAAATCTTTTAAATTCATTTAGATTTGAGATTTGAAAATAGATATTTAGTTCCATGGCATGCAGCAATTTTTATTACTTAGACCTTCCCTGTTCTGACTATATTCCTTTCATCTCTTCTCCCTCAGTAGGACTGTGGGTTGTGCTGGCTGTTATACTCACCATGGATCAGTGAAAAACTGCTAAGAATGTTCATTTAAAATAGTTTGTAAGGGACTCAATTTGGGAAAAAATAATTAATTTTTTTTTTACTTGCTGCATTAAACTGATATCTCTCTTCTATCTGTTTACTTTAAATAAAAAGCACAAAAATGTTTTGATATCTCTTATCGCTTAAAACTACATTAACTTTTTTATTGAAAATAGTTTTCAATATAATATATTCTGTCTATGATTTTTTCCTCCAGCAGCTTTTCTTAGATACTCCCAATTTCCCTGCCCACCCAAGTCCTCTCACTCTTTCTTTCTGATGCAATAATAATAATGATAATAATAATATATACATTAAAACAAATGAGATTAGAACAAAACAAACAGAAACAGAAGGAAAAAGAGCCAACACAAAAAAATCAAGTAATGAATACAGGCACAATAATACACATATGCACTCACAGGAAAATAAGAAAACACAAAGCCATGCATCCATTATATATACAAAAGACATAAGGGGAAAGGACGCCCAAATACAGCATTAAAATACTAAGACCCTCAAAAGGTAGCACTGAATTTATTCTGCATTTATTTGTTCTTAAGTGATTTCATATTACCAATGAGACTCTATTAGAGAAAAGTAACTTTTATTTTCACACAGTTGTCAATCTAAGTTAGCTTCTGGATTAGGGATGAGGGTCTGTGTCCTCGTCTCTTCCCTAGTCTCCCATATGACTTAGACCTGTGCTTGTTTATGTTGTCAGTCTCTGGAGTTAATATGTGCATCGATTATGCTATGTTTCCAAGGCTTGGTTTCTTTGGTGCCCTCTATCTCCTGTGGTTCTTACATCCACTCTTATTAGGTATAAATTTTAATCTCTATCAAAACTATATATTCTAGGGATTTTTATTGATATCTTTTTCCTTTTTTTTTTTTTAAATCTAGCTTTCCTTTGCTTATTAGGAATCATCCCTATTAGTTTCATAAACTATTTCCATATGTCTTAACATAAATATGTATTTTACAATATATATATATATATATATATATATATATGCATTTCTTTTGTTACAAGAATGTTCTTGAATTAAGTTTTTATCAATTTATAGCTCTATTTGACTTTATTTTTACTAATATTCCACACCTTAGGAAACTGTACCTTATTAATGGACATTTGAGTTGTTTGCTATATTTTTGTGATTCATAAACAAATTTGCTTGCAGGTGTGTAGCTTCAGAATAGGTTACCAGATGTAGGAATTATAAGTGTTTATATATAGAAAGATGAGCTGCTACATGTCAAATTCACCTCTGCAGGAGCTGTAGAATTTCATCTCCTACAGACTCTTCAAGAAAGTTTTCTGTCTAAGTTCTAGATTTATGACAATTTCATGAACAAGGAGATGCTTCATTACATCAGATGAAATTTCTGCAAGTTGAATTATTTTCATGTTTTCAGAATCAAAGTATGTAGTCAGGGATGTGATTCATTGGAGTGTGTTTCCCTAGAATACTTAATATTCTAGGTTTGATTTCTAACATGCAATGTCTCATAAGAATAATAATTATCAAAAGAACAAATGAAAACAAATTCATGGAATCATCTAAGTCATAGAATGGAGAAAATTTTACTTGCATTTTCATTCGGATCCCAAAAGCATCAAATGCACCACCGGTTCAAATACAATGAAAATGCTCTATGAAAATAAGTGATTGAAGTGGATTGAACCAAACCAGTAAGCTCAAACCTCACTGGCTTACCAATAGCCAAAGATAAAAGAATGTCTGTCAACTATTTTAAATTTTGATAAATATTAGAAGATGGATATTAGTGATACTTTAAGATATAAATATTATTACAGTATAAATGTATTTATAACTACTATCATAATGCATAGCAGCAGCATGTGTAAGTTTAGTTATTATGGGGCTTTGTGAAATGAAGTATAAACTACTTGGGTAATGATTTGTGTTGGAAACTGATATTTATTTCAAGTATTTCAGTGTTATAATAAGATTTGTTGATGCTAAAAGTGATTTCATAATTTGGATGGATGAAACCTCAGGTTTCAAGGAGATATGAGCTCCCTATGAAAACTATAATAGAGAGAGACCATGTTTGGTATTGAAACTCTCTTAATAAATGGCAAGGAGAAAGGAATATAGTTTTATCCATCCAAGTATAGAAAAGAATTATGTGTAGGTGCAGGTGCATTATCAGACCTGCTAGTAGAAAAATAAAGATAGAGGAGGAATAAGAAGTTTCCAAAAGAATGCAAAGTAATTGCAGAGAGAGAGAGAGAGAGAGAGAGAGAGAGAATATCAAAGTGAGAGAATATCAAGGAGAGACAGAGAGGGAAAGGGAGAGAGGGAGAGAGAGAGGGAGAAAGAGAGAAAGAGAAGTACAATATAAGCTTAGAGTTATAGAGAAATGATTCAAGTTTAAGGTTTGACTTGGAAAAAACAAAACTAAATAATATTCTGAAGTCGTGTTTTTAAGGGAATTTTAGTTTATATACTTTTTTGCAAAACTTGTATATTACTCATTTAATAATTTTAGAAAATTATAAAATCATTTGGTGAATGAGATTGGAAAAAGCATTTTTGGTGAAAATACTTCTTTTATTGAGTATATTGTTATTGCATGGAATATCAACATATAAATATGTAACATTATATTTTTTATTTAAAAGCTGGCAGTGAGTCTGTGGAAGTTACATGTATACAGGAGCATAGGACAAGCTTTTCAAGCATGAACAATGAAGATATGCATGTATTACATGCACAACTTTGGTTTCCAGTAGTTTGGGTAATGAATGTTTCAACCACTTTAAAAACTGCCATTTTTGCTTCACACACACAAATTGCTAAAATTGCCGAGTCTCTTCCATTGTGAGGAACACTGTGTGATTCATTTCAGAAAGTTAAACCTTTGAATATGCAGATCTAATTTGCATTAAAATGCAGTTCTCTGCATTGCTATTTTTGCAAGTCTGTCAAAAGTGCATCTTACTGAATGGCTATTTTTTTTTTTTAATGACAGTTTGAGTGCATAAACTTTTTAAAAATGAATTGATAATTATTGTCTCAAGTCCGATGTCAGGATATATTCACTGATGGTGAATATAGTTGAACAAACTGACATTGATATTATTTGATACTAAGTGAATTCATTAAAACTGCTTTGAAATCGATGTAGAACCCAAATTCAATGAAACAAAATGGAACTTCACACGTTAAAGGTTTAAATACAATTGCAGTAGAAGGATGTATATGGGTACCAGATCTTAGCTCTCTACAAATGAATTTTCAAAGATTGTTGGCAGTTTATTGGGGTTTACACACACACAGTAGCATTGTTCACATACACAGGTGAGCTCATGATTTCACCAACACACACAGTTTTTAACTACATTGCTTCCATAAAGACAGCACATCAAGCCTATACATATATAAGTATTTGCTTGATTAAAAATTACATGGATACTGAAGGGACAAAAAGTAAAGATATATACTATAATGGAGAGGTAAGGAGATACAAACATGAAAGTTCTAGGAAGCTCATTACTTTTCTTAAAATATCTAGAACATATATATATATATGCATGTGGGAAATCATTGCTTGTTTTTGTTTGTTTGTTGTTTTATTTTGTTTTGTTTTGAGCATCTACAGCATTCCTGTCACTGTAGACATTCGAAAGAGTCAAACAAGAGACAGATTGCCTTTTTTGTGGACCTTTTAATCTAGAGTGACACTCAGATAATGAAACAACAAACACATCTCTCAGATGATGACAGGTGATAGGAGAGTGGTAGCAGCGACAGGGAATAGAGTGACATGGGCACACATCAATCAAGTGGTTAATACCATGTCAGCAAACCATACAGCTAGAAACTGCTGGAAGCAGTCAGGGTTTACTTTACTTAAGGTGAACTGGCTCACCTTATTAACTGAATGGTTGAGCTGTGATACTCAGGTTCATCAAGGGAGCAGGAAAGAAAGAATATAGGAAGCCAGCTCACTGCAACTGAGGGAACAAAATTCAGATATTACTGCAAAGAATCTTGTCTATGTCCCCAATGAAATCTGTAAATTTTATGAAGTTTATAATAGTTAGAAACTACTATAGAAAGTTAGAGTTACTAACGAAGGACTCCATTTGTCTTAATGAGACATGACAAATTATATTTTATTTTATATAGATTATAAGTATATTTTAAAAGTATTTATTACACTTGGCCCAGTTTGGGCAGCACATGGAATTGAAGTTCATCAGTTACAGTCTCATCCCAGAGTTCCATAAAATCTCCCTGTCAGTTGTATGAAATGTGGGATACTATCGTGTTCATTTAAAGATAAATGAATCCATTAATTGTAAAGTTATAAAAAAGTGTAAGAAATTGCTAATAACATCTTGAAATTTGATAAAATAGCAAAATTACCAAACATATATTTGCATATATATGTATATGTGTGTGTGTGTGTGTGTGTGTGTGTGTGTGTGTGTATAATAGATAAATGAAGAGGAATTTTAATCCAGGATCATTCCTGCTATCCAAGGATTCCCATCCAAAGAATTTTTGATATCTAGTCTGGCTTAAATTCAGACACACCATAAACCTTTAATTCCTTTGGCTGGAATACAGACATGTCTGCGTTTAGTACACATCATTAATCTCTCTGGCTGAACTACCTGCCTTTGGTACATATTGTTCACCTCTTTAGCTAGAATATGGACATGCCCTTAGCACACACCTTTAATGTGGTGTAGTACCACATTGTTTAACCCAAAACAATGATGGTGAAGTTAGTTTGTAGAAGAAAACAGCCATGATTAAAAGTGACATCGAATTGAGAGAACAACAAATGATAAA
>CM052704.1:30296306-30331764 GCA_028551405.1 Uromys caudimaculatus | reverse complement strand
CCTCTCCTGGGCATATACCCAGAAGATGCTCCAATATGTAATAAAGACACATGCTCCACTATGTTCATAGCCACCATATTTATATTAGCCAGAAGCTGGAAACAACCCAGATGTCCCTCATCAGAGGAATGGATACAGAAAATGTGGTACATCTACACAATGGAGTACTACTCAGCTATTAAAAACAATGACTTAATGAAATTTGCAGGCAAATGGATGGAACTTGAAAATATCATCCCAAGCGAAGTAACTCAGTCACAAAAGAAGGAACATGGTGTGTACTCACTGATAAGCGGATATTAGCCCAAAATTTCAGAATGCCCAAGTTTCACTTAATAGTAACTGCTGGACTGAGAGTGAGGTCCCAGATGGAGGAGTTGGAGGAAGGTCTGAAGGAGCTGAGGGAATTTGCAGCCCCATGGAGAGAGCAAGAGCGTCAATGGGCCTGAACCCCCCTCCCCTCTGGTCGTCCTGGAGTTTGGAATACCAACCAAAGAATATACATCTCTGGACTCATGGTTTATACCACATATGTGGCAGAGGATGAACTCGATAGCCATCAGGGAGAAAGGAGAGGCCCTTGGGCCTGAGGATGTTAGAGGCCCCAGTAAAGGGGAATGTCAAGGCGGGAATATGGGGAAGGTGGGCGGGTGGGTGGGAGGTGGAATTCCCTCATAGAGGCGGGTTGGGGAGGGGTTACCAAAGAGGAGACCCAGAAAAGGGGAAACATTGGAAATGTAAATAAAGTATCAAAAATAAAAAAAAATAAAAAAAATTAAAAAAAAAGAAAAGTACCCTAAAAAAAATGCATACCAAAAAATATATGTAAACAAAAACCCATGCACATAAAATAAAAATTTTAAAGAAAAAAAAAGAATTTCATGGCATGATTTCATTATTTTTATAAATACTACAAATAATCTTGCTTAAACTCCAAAATTTGCAATAAATTGAACAAGAAAAGGAATTGAAAGCAAAAAATAGTAACAATCAGTGTCATCAAACTTGCATACCTATGGTGGATGATGTATTCTCTGTAAAAATGAGTATTAATTCATATAAGGAATATGTTTTTTAATAAACCATAATACTACTTCACAAATTAATGTAATGCTTAAGTCAGTTTCCTATTTTTAAATCAAATGAAAGCCCAAGTTTTATTCATAATAAACAGTTAATTTATGCACAAAAATTACAAATGCAAATCCATTCCTATATTATTTTAATGCATTTTCTGGAGTAATTTGTAAAAATCATTATTTGTCCTTCAGTTTTTACATTTTTGAACTTTACCTAATATTTACCATATATAATAATAGTTATATATGATAATCGTTCAAAAATTCTGCATATACCATATATATATATATATAAAATCCTACATTGATCCAAATATTTTGTTGTATATTATTAGATGGATTTTGAAATGTAGTTTTCAATGATGAAATAGATATGCATGAAATCATACATATGTTAACAAATAAAATAATATAATCCAGTCATGTGGATGAAAGCTACTGTTTTCTTGTCTTTATATTTTCTAAAAATATCAGAACACAGAGAAAGCTTTTTATGTCTTATAACTAACATGTTTACAGTAAAATGTTGGTTTTATTTAAATAGACTTACACTTTTTTCTCTCCATTACTCTCTAAATCACATTGTTTAGATTAGTTAGGAATGGGGTTTGTTGAATTTAATGTTATATTTTCGAGTTCATAAATAGGTTTTAAAAACAGAGAAAAAATATCTGTTCAAGAAGCAATTCATTGGTGGGGGCTACAATATGAAAGAGATTATTTTAAGTGCACAGGAGAAAAAAACTATGTATACAAATTACTTACTTGCTCCTTTACCAAGGCAAAACATTTTGTCACGTACAAAATAGTAAAATCATGGACTCATTGTTGAAGTAATACATTCCAATACTGCATGGAAACCATATCAGCAGAAGCAGAGAGCATTTAGCTGCATAGCATCCAGAGTTAATAAAAACAGAGATAATGACACTGGTGTTCAACCCAATTTTGTTTTATATTCAGTTCAGAAAACCGTTCCATGGAATGGTGTTCCTACATTTAGAGAAAGTCTTCACACCATAACTAGTTGCTTTATTTTCTAGTGACCAGGGAAAATCAACACACTACTTTGAGAAGCATAAATGTAAACTTTTCATGCATATATTTAATAATAATTTGTAAGATTCAGTGTCATTTAAAGCATCTTTATACAGAAGCTAGGGTGTTATAATACAGATACTATAAGTAGTTGATTTGAAATTATATTTAAACTATGGAGAAATGATCATTGACTTCTGAGAACATGGGAAAAGAGTTCTGTGGTATTCTGTTTTTCTACCTTTATAATATGTGACCTCATCAAGTATTTTATGATTATCTTGCTTAAATTAAGGTATATGATCACATATATTTAAATAACATTGTCATAATAACTTTGCAGATATTACTGTTAAGAATCCCCATAGCCTATTGAATATAAGAAAGACTTTTAGTTTAGGGGTTTGTTTATAAATAAAATTTATTATCAAGTTTCTAGCTGTAACTTTGCATGACTGTCTTTTCTGTAACTGCCAACTCATATGTATCTAGAAGCCCATGTGACAATGTTGCTGAAATATATCAAAGTTGAGAATATCTGAGACCTCTCAAGCCATCTTATATACAACATTTCTCTAAATGCTAAAAAATGATGAAAATATTTATTAGTAGTAGTAGTATGTCCAATTACTTAATGGAACTTGACAGAAGTATGAGTTGCCATTTCTATCTCTCGGATCAATATTCATTACAAGTTGCTCCCCACAGGTATACTCATATTCAACTTCCTTTAAAAAAAAAAAAACTAATTACTATGTTGTAACAACTACATCATCAAGAAAGGGCATTTTAGTCATGAATTCTGAGCATACGTACATGAGGGCACTTATTCTATTTCTCAAATCCCACATGATATTCATAATGTCTTCTTACCTATACAAATAAAAGACTTGCTTAAGAACATCTCGAGGCCAATCAGAGTAGCTCCTGGCATAAGATGGCAAATAACTCTTTTATTTGATTAATAGAATATATCTACTTTTATATGTTCAGTCATTTGAAAGAATAATTTCTTTATGACTATTGATTTGTCTTTATATAGAGATGGCAACATTTGATGTGAAATTCACCTGAACAGAAATATATCCCTGTAGATTGCAAAAGAGTCCGTTGTCCTTGAATGATCTAATCTTTCACATTTCAGGACTTTTCTGTGTTATGGCACAGGCTGAGTTCCACAAGATAATGGGCCACTAGAAGACTAATTTTACCCTTCATGTCTTCTATTTGTAGTGGATCCTGTACTTCAAAAATTGAAGATTCAGCTGCTAGAAGAGACAGTGAAGCATTTAAAATCACAAGAGCCAAGAAGAACCTCCTAGAGAGGAGACACTTTGGAAAGAGCCCTGCTCCTCTGAGAGCCACTCCACTGGCTTAAAGTCTGTGTCATTGTGATCTTTCTCTTGTATTTGATGGGTAGTAGAAATTATAGGGCATCAGTGGGCTATGCAAGACATAAACACACTATATAAACTCAGAAGGTAAAACTCATTTCAGTATTTACTCCACTAAAACTAAAATTATTAATATCAACACTAGTCTCCAAATTTGACAATGTAGCACAAAACACGATAATTCATGTAAACAGAAAAGTCAGAAGTAAACAATAGCAAAGAAGTGAGGAAAATGGATTTAAACTATTTTAAATTTCTGGGGAAAATATAACATATTTTATAATGATTTTAAGCTTGAAGTTCATACTTTGTAGCAAGTTTTAGAGGTAAAAATGATAACCAAATTTCCTTTGATTAAGAAATAAACCAAGTAGAATAATAATCATCATCTTCATGCCCCTTCTCTGTCCTTTCCTTCTCTGCCTCTCTCTCTCTCCTTTCTTTCCTTTCTTTCTTCCCTCCCTTCCTTCCTTCCTTCCTTCCTTCCTTCCTTCCTTCCTTCCTTCCTTCCTTCCTTCCTTCCCTCCTTCCTTCCTTTTTTTCTTTCTTTCTTTCTTTCTTTCTTTCTTTCTTTCTTTCTTTCTTTCTTTCTTTCTTTCATGAACTGGCAAGTTTTAATGAGGTTATTTTAATTCCTTAGAGAATATGGGTAAGAGATTACTTACAAGGTGAGACAGCTACATCATGAAAGCCCACCCTAGCATGGAAGATAGCTTATTGCATCTGGGAATAAGAAGGTAACTGTACAGCTAGGAGTGGTATAGCAGGTGAGATAATGAATGTCTCTTTCAGGTACCCAAGTTTCCCTCTGGCTCTTCTAGAAATCTCAGCTCCTGTGAGAGTGTTTCTCAGCAGTTCTTATAACTTATAGATGCTTGGGAAGGAAAAAGTCTAATAATTATGGTCAGTTCTCAGGACTCCCTGAAGCTGTTGATATATTTACCTTCCCCTGTCACAATCTTTACTGCACAAAGGCATGTTTTGTTTTCTTTAGAATATCCTGTATTCACAACTTTCATTCTATAATGAAACATTTAATATCAAAGGATATTTTCACAACTTCATAACATATTTAGTGTAATGTAAGTAAAAAGATATAATGTGTATGAAAACATGTTACATTGAATCAAAATGACATTTATACGCTTTGTTCTTTAGTTTTATATTTTTCATTATTTAGAACAATTTTTACATTGAAATATAGTTCTTCCCCATCTGTAAATTCTTGTAGATATTTTCCCTATCCCTACTTATTCAACTTTACATTTTTACTCAAAAATCAGAAAAATCCAATACAATAACACAATACCCCCAAACCAAGAAAATGTAAATAAAGCAGCACCCAAAACACCAAACTGTAAACAAATAAAAGCACATAAAAAACTGGCGAGTCCATTATATGTTGAACAGGAGGATTGAAGCTGAGAATTCTCCTGGCCTGGTTGATATACCCAGTGCCACTTCAGTGGACAAAACTGATTTTCCTTTTCCCAGCAGGTACAGATGATGGCTCAGTCATTAACCTTTACCCTGGTAGCCACATATGCATTCTTTAATTTATTTATTTATCTATCTAATAAAATGTAATATAATAAGATTAAAAACAAAAATGATCACAATGATGTTGAGTGGAACATACCAACAGAAATAAAAGAAAAAGAAAAAAAGCCAAAGAGAGGGCACAAGAATCAGAGACTCACTCCTTCACACACTCAGGAGTCCCATAAAAACACAAACTGTTTTATACCCATGTATGCTGTTTCAGTCTCCATGAGTTCATATGAACTTTGATATTGTTGATTTAGAGGACTTTATTGTCTTGATTTGCTCCATCACTTCTGGCTCTTGGAATCTTCGGTGCTTCTCTTCTGTGAGTTACCTGAGCTCTGAGAGGAAGGTTTTTATGGGAACATCACCTTAAGGTTTTACTCTTCTAAGTTATCACACTCTGTGTAATGTCTTGCCATGGGATGGTATATTTGTTCCTATATGTTGTAGAAGGAAGATGCTCTGATGATGGCTGAACAAAGCACTCACTGGCCTATGAAACTGCAGAAAATCATTAGGAGTCATTTCATCACTATGTTTTATTTTGTTTGTTCTTTTTCTAAAAACTAGTATTATTTGGTTTTACCCTAGATTCCTAGTCTAATTTTGGATCTATTGTTCTTAGCTACACAAGCAATGGCCGATATGGTTTCTATCTTGTGGAGTGAGTTTTAAATTAGTTATTGATTGGATACTCACGTAAGCTTTGTACCACCATTGCTTTAGTGTATCTTTCAGACATGACATCATTGTAGATCAAAGGATTTGTGGCTGGATTCATCTTTATATTTCCTTTTCTGATAGTGTACAGAGTAACTTTGTGTCAAAAGACTAGATCATAAGAGTTGAAGTTCTGTGTAGGCTCTATCTCAACATCTCAATATTTTGTGAATACATACTCAATGAATTGTGTATGCGTTGTGTTCAGCAATATTCTTGACAACTTTGGGTGGTTTGAGAATTTCCAAGAGTCCCCACTGGCCAACAACTCAATTGGATATAACCACATTTCAGTACTGGAAGCTTTGTTTAGTGACAAGAGATATTCAATTGGAACTACGTCTTCTTCATTATTTGGTGATTTCACCTTCATATCTGTATATATTTTAGGAAGTTCCTCCTGTGTTTTACTTCCATATTATCCCTCACATGCTCTTTTAGCTGTCTTTCCCCTTATTCTGCTCCACGGTGAGCTTTGCCTCCTCTCTACTTGATGATTCCATTCCAGCATCCCCATCCCGTTAATCCATAATTATCAACTCTATTTGCCATTTCTAATAAGATCTAACCCCTTACTCTCGGGGTTCTACAGATTGTAGCTTCGTTTGTCACAGAAAATTGAATACACACCACATTCATCTTACTAGATCTGAGATACTTCACTCAGTGTGATTTTTTTTTTTTTACATTGCCTGCAAATTTCATTATATTATTTTTAGAGCCACTGAGTAATACTATACTGTATGAATGTATTACGTTTTCTGAAGCCACTCTTATGCTGAGGCTCAACTAGGTTGTTTCCAATTTCTGGCTGTTATTAACATAGCAGCAAGGAATATTATGGAGCAAGTGCCACTGTGATTGGATGAAGCATCTTTTGGTTATATGTCCAGTTATATAGCTAGTTTCTTTCCTTTTTTATTAATTGGTTATTTTGTTTATTTACATTTCAAATGCTGTCCCCCTTCCTGGTCTTCCCCCCACAAACCCTCACCTGATCACCCCTCCCCTTTGCCTCTAAGAGGGTGCTCTCTCACACACCCACACCTGTCTCACTCCTCTAGCATACCCCTAAGCTGGGGTAACAAGCCTCCACAGGACCAAGAACCTTCCCTCCTGTTGATGCCAGATTAAACAGTTCTCTGCTGCATATTGTACCAGGAGTCATGGTCCAACTCATTTATATACTTTTTAGTTGGTGGTTTACATCTTTTTCAGTTTTTAATTGTGTGGTTATGTTGCTCATATGAGATCTGACATATATATTGTTGGCAACTTGATTTAATAGATTCTCAAATTACACAGGAATTCCCACATTTGCTTGTAAGATGCTGCAGGTCCCTGACCTCAATTGCTGTTGATTAGGAAATAAAGATGCCAACAGCCAATGCCTGGGCAGATAGACTGAAGTGGTACCTTTAAATATGCATGAGCTAAGACCTGAGAAAGAGAAAGAAAGGAGATCACCATGAGGGGGAAGAATGACCAGACCTAAAGGCACTCAGACATGTGAGAATCAAGGAAAATGGCCACAGAGGCCACTTTCCCAGTTGTGTTTGGGGTGGCAAAGATGAAACATAGGTTTTAAAAGATGTTAATTCATGAGTACTGGAGGAGAGTGTTTGCAAGGAATGGGAAAGGTTAGAATCCCCCAGCAGAAGGTGGCCTTATCTGACATCAATGTGAGGGGAGGCCCTTGGTCCTGTGGAGGTTTGATGCCCCAGCTTAGGGGGATGCTAGAGCAGTGAGGTGGGAGTGGGTGAGTGGCTGAAGGAGCACCCTCATAGGGGCAAAGGGGAGGGGGGGAGAGCAGAATGGGATAGGAGGGCGTATGGCAGGGTAACCTTTTCAGGGATATCATTTGAAATGTAAAGAAATAAAATGATTACTAATAATAATAAAAAAGAAATGCCCAGGCATTAAGTTAATCAAGGTATAAAAAAATTAATTGGCACATGTATGAGTGTGTGTGTGTGTATGTGTATGTGTATGTGCGTGTGTTTATGTATGTATGTGTCTTCCATTCATTCACAAATCTACATAGCTCCAGGGCAGGTCCAAAAGAGCTTGAGACCTGCTGGGAGTGAAGCTGTTAATTAATTAACACACACATACACACACACACACATGCATATGTATATATGTGTATATATGTATATATGTGCCTATGTGTGCATGCATGTATCCATATAGGCATGTGTATATTTATGTATATATGTATATATATGTGTGTGTGTGCATGATTTTAAGCTATCTCCTAGGCATCTGGTATTAGAAGGATTATAATTCTAGATGCTAGTATGCTGATAGTACATTTTATCATTGTTGAGTGAATATACTGTTCTTTTTATTCAGTTTCCTTTCTGATTCTTAGCAAAGTGTGGTTGATGTGTATTGCTACATAGGAAAATCTAAGTTCCTAATACATGTCAGCACAGAAGTTCCACATAAAATCTATTTCTGTCTATTTGTACCTGAGACTTAGGAATAGTAATGCACTGCAGGCACTTTAGGAGCAAGATTGAGAGAATCAGGAGTTTTCCACTTATTTGCTTACTCATTCCCCTAGGAATGGTGGCAAAGGTTGAGGAGAGGCAACAGCAGAAGATCTTCTTAAGAGCTAGGGATGAGACTGAGGAATTGGACTGGGAGGACTGGAGTGCAAGAAGAAAATCTGCAGTTAACTTCATACTTCACTGGTCAGAGGGCCTGTGAATTCCAGGGAGTCACAGCTGGAGCTGGGTTTTGATCAAAGCAATGGATAGAAGGAGGAAAGTATGAAGGGAAATACATGTGTGATCCACTGGAGAAGCAAAGATGCTCAGCAAATGGTGAGCTGTAGAGAGGAGGGTCAGATGGTAGACCGGGATTTGGAAGAGATAAGGGGAACCTGAAGGTCTGGTGCTAACCTACTTCTTACCTTGCCTGAATACCTTCAGATTTTTTTTTAAATATTGTAAATTTTCCTCTCCCCAAGAGGTAATAGAACCCTATGTAACATCTCCATCATTCAGGATCCATATGCCTATAAATGGGCAAAAGCCTACAACTCTTCAGTTTTATGAGCAAAGACCAAACATATCTCTAAAACATTATGTGATAATCATTATGTGAAAAAATAAAATCCATGTGGTTATACATACAAAAGAACAAGGGAAGAATTAATAGAGAAATGTAGACAAATATATTTATCATTAAATTATACTATGTAGTTACAAGAATGGCAAATAAAGAGATTAGGAACAGATACAGAGAGATGGCAACAAATAAAACTTTGATAACTCTACTAAAGCAGAATTTGTGTATCAAAGTCATCGACTGTGTCAAATCTCTAGAAGATCATCAAACACAATTCTAAAATAACCCAGATAATAGATTTGATAGTTAGGGTTACTATGCTATGGTAAATCACAATGACCAAGGCAACTTGGGGTGGACAGGATATATTTCACTTTACACTTCTGGGTAACTGTTCAGCATTGAGGGTAGTCAGGGTAGGAACTCATAAAAGGCAGGAACCAGGAAGCAGGATCTGATGTAGAAGCCAATGAGGATTGCTGCTTACTTTGTCTTACCACTCGTGGTTTGCTCAGCTTGCTTCTTATAGAACCGAGGAAAATCAGCCCAGAGATGGGACCACTCACTATGGCCTGGACCCTCCCCGATTATTCACTAATTAAGAAAATGCCATATAGACACATCCTACAGAGCCATTTTCTCAATTGATACTGTTCTTTTTCAGATAACTCTAGTTTGTGTCAGGTTGACATAAAATCAGCCAGCAAAATAGAGGAAGGGAAAAAATGCAGTAGATACAAATACAAATTTGATATAAAAATCCCCAATGACATTTAAGATGGCAAACAAACTGACCTATAACAATTAAAAGGAATAGTATTGTCTGGAACTATTAAACAAAGAACTAAATAAGTATGACCATCATTCAATGGTTGTAGTTTACCATGGTTTCAAGACATATGTATTAAAATCTGAAATTGATATATATATGTGTGTGTGTGTGTGTGTGTGTGTGTATGTGTGTGTGTAAATAAACACATATGTACACAAATAAACATATCAGCATAAATGTACAAAGTATATGTTGAATTATAAGTGCCTATAAGTTTATATATCTACTAAAATGGCCCACAAACGTGGAGTATAGTTAATATCTAAATACCAGTCTAAAGTGCTAGGTAAGGTAAGACTCAAATAGGCATAAAGAAGTTTGCATCCAAAGTTAGACATAAAGCCAACTGAAAAATTGCCTATTTTCATGGAGTAAGAGAAAGTTATCAATAAGGCACAGAAGTCAAGAATGCACGGGTGCTAGCATAGAGGGGGATCATATACTCAGAGCTGGATCTGTGGAAGGAGACAACAATGATTACACCAAATTGTAAGTCTTGGGATCCTAAACATGCTTGTTTTCTCTGTAACTGTACAAGGCCACATGAGTATTGGTCAGAGTGGATTTATAGCTCAGTTGCATATTCACAGTTTCCCTACTACAAAAGAGACGGAAGCCTCCATCCTCATTACAGATCAAGGTGCTATAATCTGATCCTCAGACCTCACTATAAGTTACATCACAGCACAGTCTTGTTCAGCAATCCCCACTCTAAATCACATTACAGCCTTCTATAGTAGAGTAGTTCACGTCGTAAATCACCTTACTATATTAGCTAGCATGTTCCCACTGTAAATCACATTATTAGACAGCCCATTATATTCCAAGTCCCCTAGATAAACAGGGCACTTCTATCAGCTAGGCATTCCAGAGAGTCAGAGAGAGTCTTATAGAAAATTAAGACAAACTCGGACTATTCTCAGTCAAAATAATAGCTCTGCTATATATCTGGAACTCATAAAGTATTTAGTGTAGCATTTATTTAATAATGGTTTTATAGTCCAAAATTTCATCCTGTGTTTGTATAATGGGACAGTTTCATGAAGAAAATATGTACCTTCTCTACTGTCTATATATTCTGCATCCCATTGTTTACCACTACAGGATAATATCTTTTGTTCTGTCTGATGTTATTATTTAAATGAACCCACCCTATCCAGGTTAAGAATAATATAACATTCTATTTTTAATATCTGGACTCTGGATGTGTGGTATATTACATGCTATTAAATTTCTTAGAAATAAAGAGTTATATTTCATAAAATGCTGTATATTGTTTTCATTTATTTATAGTGGTTTCTCTTTATATAATTTTTTAATTTGAGAGATTAGATCACTAGTCCACAGAGGAAAATTATTATTTTTCTGGTTAAAGCAGCCTCTTACATTTCACAATTAGAAAACAAACCAACAAACCCAAACCTTTGCCTGAATGTCAGTGTCCAACATGAAGCATGACAGTGTGCTGAGTCCAAGTCTATTCATTCATTGAAAATAAATGATCTGTGGCCAGTGCCCCTGCTGGTTAAGAGCATTTCCAGTATGAGACTGAATGCCAAGCCCTATACCCAGTGTTTCCTTTGAACTGAATTTGTTCTTGGTAATTTCATAACATTTCCATCAACTCAATGAAGTATTCTTGATATTTCACAACTTAGTCTGGACCCTTCTGTTCTTGCTTACAAAAAAAGCACACATGCAGTGGAATTTGCAGACTCTCCTGTCAGCTTAAGTCTTAAAACTTAATTTAATAATTAAAGCTTTATTCAGCTGTCTACATTCTTAGCAATGATTTTACAGAATTGCATAGGCAGTGCCTTAATGTTGAAGAGTGTTTTATTCTGGTGTAGAAATTACAGAAATCAAGGAGAAGCATTAGATGTAATTTGTTTATTCATTTTTAAAGGATTAAGAAATTTATTGGTCAAATTTTTTTTCTTCTTTTTCTGTGTCTCTACCATTATATTATTATGGCTTACTGTTACTATTATCAAAGATAATCATAGCTACCACTAACACTGGGTGCTAGGGTAAGCCCTCTATATTAATTCTTTCATCCTACCTACAATCTTGTAGGCATAGTGATGTTTAGAAAGGTTAGGTAATTTAAAAAACAAAACAAAACAAAACAAAAAACACAAAGCAAGAACTATGAGAACTAAAAGTCTCTTGTCTTGCTCCACATCTGAGGATGCTAGTATTGTGCAATACTTTCAATTTGAAGCTCTACCTTATGAGTTGAAGCCAGTTATATAAAACACTCTTCAGTCAAGAGACAGAAGTGTATGCAAGGTGGCTTGGGTGGGGGTAGTTTTAACACAGGTTGGTCAAAATTTAAATTTATGTCTTAAATAGTATGCATCACAACATGGCATTTTATTTTAAAATCAATGTAAACATGGTAATTAATATATAATGGCTTCTAATTGTCAAACATGTTTACAAAAGTGTTACAAAAGTAAATTAATGGCAATGCTCCTTCCTCAGCATCATGAATGCTGGAATTGCAGGTGGACATCTTAATAGCTTATAGACAAACTTATCTTACATAATGTCAATCTCCATTTTGTTCTCTTTTCCTGCTTTCTGATTATTTAGTATAAGTGCACCCACACTCATAGAAAAATATTTGTAATGTCACCATTTTAATAGATGTAATATTAACGAGAGTTATTCTTTCTTAACAAGCAAGAATTCTAAGCTGAGTTTTTTTAGAATATTTGTCCTAATTCCACATAGGGTAAAGTGTATATTATCTTATTTAGTATTTTATATAATTGCATTGTGTCAGCATTCATTACAAGCAAAATTTTTATCTAGCAGTTTTATTAATAATTATATATCAGAGGCATACAGTGTTCATGTGTCAATACATGAACAAATAAACACTGGCAATTTCAAAAACCTCCAAAAAGAACTAAATGACTTTATCATCATGTAGCTTTCTTAGTAACATGATGGTATCTAAACTATTGAATATAATAGTCAAACTACTTCTTTTTAACTAACAATTAAATTGAAATAAGTTGGATAGAAATCAAGTGTTGAAAAATAAAATTATTAAATGTGAGACCATACGAAATAATAAGCAGAAAAGTTTATCTCAAATAAAACATGAAAATTTAGTTAACTAATGTATTATTCACTAAATTATGTGCCTTATGTAAATTTGATCATGAATTTTAAAAAGTAGTTGACATAAAATATACATATTTATGGTTAGAGTGTGATAATTTTATATTTAACTATATATAATATGTTGCAATAAGATCAGTTTAATTGACATATATGTCATATATATATATATATATATAATGAAATACTCTATACAACAGCAAGCTGATTTTGCAATTCCACATTGAAAGTTATTCACCCTGTCAAGAGAATCTCTATGCATATTAATCATCTACCCTTTCCACATGTCTTCTTCCATCCTTCCCACAATGTGACATTATCTAATACATACTAATCCTATTGTCCACCTTTAAGATATTAACATTTCAGTTCACTTCCTGTTGCCTACAAATCAAGATGTACAACTCTCAGCTCCTTTTTCAGCTGGAGAGTTTGCTCTGGTTATGTGAATGTGGGAAACCCAGAAGGCTGACCAGCTCAACTTCTACCCTGGCAAAGATCCCAGATTTAATTTGGCACACCTTAAAATCTACATTAACTGTGAATTGTTGCAGCATGTTAACGGCCAGGTCCTGCTGATTCAAAGCTGCAGGATCTCTATGACACAGGCCAACAACAGGGTATCTGGAAGGAGTCCCACTGAGGATCCAATGTTGATGGTGTCACAGAAGCCAGAGACCTTGAACCAGGCCAACGATTCATTGCAATGAACATTTACAAGTGAAGATGTGTGGACAAACATTGGGACACGGTGGGACACAGGGGGTACACTATAGCGTCCATGAAAAAGTCTTCTATGCTGTATTTTATTATTTTTGTTTGTGTACTTTTAGTTTTGTTTTGGGGGGAGTTTGTAAGTGGATATAAGCAGATAGGGAGATGGTTGAGGTGGGGATGCATGAAGTGAAACTCACAAAGAATCAGTCGATACTTTAAATACACATCAACATTTTAATTTTTATATATACATCAAAATATGTACCATTTGTTCTCTGTGTTTGACTTCATTCACTCCACAAAATGCTGTCGTGATTCATTCATGTCCACCAAATTAGAGAATGTCAAACTTAATGACTTAATATTATTCCATTTTTCAACAGTATTATAGTTTCTTTACATATTCTTCCATCTATGGGCTTACTGGCAGCTTCGGAATAGATTAATGAAGTCTGCAGAGCTAAGAGACAATCTATAGAGTATACAGAAACACATAGAAATCACATATCTGCAAAGGAATTAGGTCAAAGAATATATAAGGCACTCAAATAATTCGACACTTAAAATTAATATATCTGGTTTAGAAAATGTGGCAGCAGCACTTTACAAAGACATGTGGACAAGAAACATTGAAAGTTGTCAGCATCACCAGTGGTCTGGGAAAGGATATATATATATATATATATATATATATATATATATATATATATATATATCCTTTCACAACTTAAAAAACTGCAGCCCATAGAGCAGACTCAAAAGTGCAGTCTGCAATGCAGAAAGTGGGTTAAGTCTCAATAAAGGTAAACTAGGACGTCAATATGGGAAAATGTCATTTTCCCCAAAAATCTAGGAATAGAATCTCTATCTGATCAGAAACAGTGCTATTCCCTGTATGCCCAAAGGAAAAGTAAATCAGTAAGTCAAAAAGGTAAACTTCTAAAATCTATGTGACATATAAAATTCAGGATAGTATTTGTTTCTGTGAAGAGGTCGTCATAGGAGAAATAAAAATGGATGCGGTTAGAGAACACAGAGTGACAATAAACCATTATGTTTCAAAGGCTACAATTGCTTACTTTCTTTTGTTCTATTATTTATATATCACTTCAGTGTCAATGTATTTGTTCCTAGAAAAAGTCCTACTTAAATCACAAGTGGTCTGGAACATATTGTGTCCTACAGAATGGACACATAACCTCAATCCCACAGGCACAGCTGTCAAAGTGTCCTGAGTACAAGCATGTCCCATCACATCCCATTTTAAATTAACTGATCATTTAAAAAGATGGTGGACGATAGTGGAGATTTAGGACAGTACCCTGTCTGAACTCGGTAAAAGTAAGTAAGAAGAAGAACTTTTAATCTTATTAACGATGGAAAACTGAGCTTCAGTCCAACCTTGAAGGGGAAACAGGGTCATCATGGGAGGCAGAGGGAGCAGAGTACCTGGGAGGGAGAGAGGAAGGAGAGGAAATAAGGAGCAGTATCAGGTCCTGGAGGGGATGGGAGAGAGGTACAGAGGGTCGGGAAACTGAATAAAAATATGTAGCAGGAGGGATGAGGAACTGGGGATAACCACTGGAGGGTCCCAGGCATTAGGAAAAAGAGAGGCTCCCAGGACCCAACCGGGACGACTTTAGCTGAAATGCACAGGAAAGGGGAGATAGAACCTGTAGAGATCACCTCCAGCAGATAGGCATGGACCCCAGCCAAGGGATGAGGGCACCCACCCTTCTCAAAGTTTTTAACCCAGAAATGTTCCTGTCCAAAGGAACAAAGGGCACAAAAAATGGAGCAGAAACTGAAGAAACGGCCATTCAGGGACTGCTACACCTGGGGAACCATCATGTTTGCAGACACCAAACTCAACACTGTTGTTGTGGCCAAGAGGCACTTGCTGACAGGAACCTGGTGTGGCTGCTCCTTGGGAGGTTCAACCAGCAACTGAGCAATGCAATGTGGATGCTTAGAGCCAAGCATCAGGCTGAGCTCAGGGACACCATGGGGGAGCTGGCAGGACTGGAGCAGCAGAGGGGGATTATAAACCCTGTAGGAAGAACAACATCTGCTGACAGGACCACTCAGTGATCCTAGAGACTAGACTACCAACCAAGGAGTAGAGGGAGGGATCCATGACTCCAGATACATATGTACCAGAGGATGGCCTACCTGACAGCAATGGGAAGGGAGGCCCTTGGTCCTGTAGAGGTTTGATGCCCCAGCGTAGTGGGATGTTGGAGCGGTGGGACAGGAAAGGGTCGGTGGATGGGGGAGAACCCTCATGGAAGAAAAAAGGAGAGGGGAGAGGGAGGATGTGCGATGTGGGGTTTGTGGAGGAGTAACCAGGAAATGGGATATCATTTGAGATGTAAATGAATGTAATGATTAATATAAAAGGAAAAGAAAATAACACACAGACACACACAGACACACAGACACATAGACACACACACAGACACACACACACACACACACACACACACACACACACACACACACACACACACACAAGGGAAATAATGGAATCTGTTTTTCTAACACATAATTTTATCTTATTCCTTTCCGAGTAATGAGATATACCCTAACTAAACAGCAGTGGCCTCTTTATCAGTAAGTCTAAAAACCCACAAAGGCACAGAACATATCAAGCAAAAATCAAATTACAGTTTGTTTCTCATGAAATAACTAATGTTGTTACCAAAGAAAGATACAGAAGCTCTTTGACATTTCCCTTTCAATCTTGGGTAGCCAAAGACTGTCCTGTATATATTCTTCTATAAAAAGCATAACATCAAAATAAAGTTGAATGAGACTTAATATAAGTTACATTCCAAAATATTTTGAACGATTTAAACAATGTCTAACTTGTACATGGATACACACGTAAGGTTTTGTTGTTGCTGTGAAAGTGAGGCTGGGGAAACAGTAAACTTTCCCTAAAAGCATGCCATTTCCTGGCTTGTACCGCTCATTGGCTCACGGCAATGCAGGTTCCAGAGAAGATTTATGTGCTAAAAGGTCTCCTGCTCTGATGTTCCCTAGAAAGACCTTGAGTCAAGCTATTTCCTCAGGACATGGTTCATAAGGACATCCAATCCACACTTAGGTTAATCAAAGATACAGGCTTGTTCAGATTCATATAATATGGAGATTATAACTATGCATTAACTTATTTGGGGTACTATTTCAGGGATTTGGTGTTTATTTTTAGGCAGCATATTAAGCATTAACTAAAATGCCCATCAATTTATTTTAGTGTGTTTTCAGTTTAATGTTTACCCTGAAATTGTTAAGTTGCTAGAAGTATTTGAAAATAGATTCTCTTTAGAAGTTCCCTTTGAAGACACTTGTACACTGACATTTCTATTCCAAATAAGCAGTTTTCCTGAATAATAAATATATGATTTGTGTGAGTACAAATAAGAAAAACAGATTTAGCCTATGTTATTTTGACATTGTTAATGTTTTGCTCTGTATATACTTACTTTTGTTTATTGAACTTTGAGCTTTTTCCTCAACATAGATATAAATTATATTTTTCTGTTTTACAGAGATGTCTATAAGCCACTGAAAATTCATGTAAGATACATAATGGTTTATGACTAAACTGATTTGTGTAAGTTGTGTTTTTAAAGTGTAATTCTTATGCTTTGTTTTATCTCCTAGATTTCACTTTCACAAAAAATTAATAAAAACTAGATTAAACATTTTGAAGAATATTAGATTATAGAATTCTAAACTTCAAAAACCATTCTTCTACAGAAATGGACATTGAACTCAGAAACCCATAAATCTGTTACCAGAGGATATACTCAATTTCTTGTAAATATATTATTCTATTTACTGCTTATCTGACTCCACAATTATGGGAACTTATTAATCACAAGTCAAATGAGGCCATTCATTTCATTTTCCTCTGTGTCTTTCTCTCTCCAGTTGCCAAGTGTGGAGACAGACAGGGAGCAGCCAGCAGCTCTTGCTGGGTTGACTGACTGTAACCCTATCTGGTCTGGCTGTAGTGCTCAGCAGGGACCATGTGTTCCTACAAAGTTTTTGAAATATTAATACATAAAATCGTACTGAGGTTTCTGATAGCAGAAGCCCGACTCCTCTGTGGTTTTCTGATTAGCTTTCTATTGGTGATTCCGAGAAGTCACTGGCGCCTAAATGGGTTAAGTCTAATGAGCTTTCGAAAGCTGATAGCGTAATTTAAGATGACTTTCAGTCTCTGAGCTATGGACCTATCAGACCCCAGAAAATTACAGTGTTTGTTAATGCTGTGCTAGAGACATCATTGAACCAACCCAAACCAGATATATTAAGTGAAAAAATTGAGTTGTGGTTCTTTAAGGGAAGTTGCTACTTGATTCTGACAGATCTGCATCCTTAAGGGCAACTGATACTTCGAAATTTTGTTGGGAGTTCAGACTTAAATGTTTACATGCACTGCACATACAGAAACATGCAGAGATATTCAAAGGGACACAGAAAGAGGAGACAAATGCACATATAGAGACAGAGTTAGACAGAAACAGAGAAGGCTAAAGAGAACATTTTGTCTGTATGAATGTGGTACCTGTCAATAATAAGTTTGATGGCCTGTGGCTTAGGCAGGAAGTGGAATATTTGGGAGGTGGAAAGGATTTTGTGATAGCACTATATGTGGGAGATTGTTCAGAAAGGTGTGACAAGACAGAAACACGGTACCTGATCACAGGTAACCAGCCACAGGGCAGAATGTAGAGTAGAATAAATGGGTTATATAAAGTTGTGAGCTACTTAGAGAAGAACTTAGTTACATGAGCAAGGTATTTGTAAATATATTTTGAATCTGAGTCTTATTCCTGGAAGCACAGAGCCGGAAGGAAGAATCAGACCTAACTTCTACAGGGAAGAGATAGACACATACTTACAGATACACACAGAGAGGAGAGTTAGAAAGATAAAAAGAGAAAGGAGAACAAGATAGAGATATACACAGAGGGACAGAGACAATGACACACACACACACACAGAGGATGCTTTTACTCATACAAAATGAGAATCCACTTCTATTTTCTTAAGCTTTCTTGTGCAGTGCATTTCTCATAGGAAATATAAAGTCAATAGACCCTGTAGAGACCATGTCCAGTAGATTGGCACTGCCTTCAGTTGACAGATGGGGCCACACATGCACCTCAAATTATTTGACCCAGAATTGTTCCTGTCTAAAGGAAATTGAGGGGCAAAAAATGTAGCAGACACTGAAGGAATAACCATCTAGAGACTGACCCACCTAGGGATCCATCCCATCTGCAAACAGCAAACCCAGTCACTATTGCCGATCCAAGAAGCACTTGTTAACAGGAGCCTGATATAGCTGTTCCCTGAGAGGCTCTGCCAGCACCTGACTGATACAGATGTGGATACTCACAGCCAACAACTAGACTGAGCCCACAGACTCCAATGGAAGAGTCAAGGGAAGGAATGAAGGAGCTGTAGGGGATTGCAACCCAATAGGAAGAACAGCAATATCAATTAACTGGACCCCCAGAGCTCCCAGGGACTAAACCACCAAACCAAAGAGTATACATGGAGGGACCTATGACTCCAGCTGCATAGGTAGCAGAGGATGGCCTTATCTGGCATCAGTGTGAGGGGAGGCCTTTAGACCTGTGGAGGCTTGATGCCCCAGTGTAGGGGGATGCTAGAGTGGTGAAGTGTTAGTGCGTGGGTGGGTGGGGAGCACCCTCTTAGAGGCAAAGGGCAGGAGGGATGGAATGGGAGGTTTGTGAAGGGGAGACTGAGAAGGGAGACAACATATGAAATATAGATAAATAAAATAACCAATAAAAAAGAAAAAGAAGAAACAGTATGTAGAAACAAATTCATAAATTTCTCATTTTATAAATATATAATAAACTAGCTAAATGAAAACAGGTTTATAGGATGTTAGAATGAAAAACCTGTGATTTAAACAGTAAAATATTAAAATGCATATTTCTGGGAGCCAATATAAACTAAAAGATCTCCTGAAAGATAGAGTATTTTAGCTGGGAACACATATCATTATGCTGAGTAAATAGTATTTGCCATGTAAAGGAAGAAATTACACACAATTATCCTTGAAATCTTTATACTTTTGTTGCAACTTAAGGCATTTATTACTATACTTCCTAGCAGATTTCTAAATTATAAGAGATGGACAAAGTAAAGCTTCGGAAAATTAGATAATTTAGTATTTCTGCATTAATGATGACAGACTTTCTTTAACTGTAAAAATGTAAAAATAATTGTTTTTCTTCATTTTTTGGTTGATTTTTAAATTGGACACTGTTTTGAATGCTAGAATACTTTTTTTTTCTGTGAATCTTGTACCTACATTCTCATGAATTGGACTTGCCAATAACCTTGCTACAGTAAAGTGGTGGTAGAACATGCTTTTAATCCCAGCATTCCTGTGGCAGAATCAGTAGGATCTTTGTGAGCCTAGTCTACATAATGAATTCCAGAACAGTCAGAGCTACATAGTGAAACCCTGTCTAGAGACAAGCAAACAAACAACATTAGTTTTGCAAGTATCATGAATAAATGTTTAAAATTTTAAAAGTAAGTGTTTCTTCATTTCAAAGCTTAAAATTTAGTGTATTATAGAAAATGAATAAAATCATGTATCATGTTAGGTTGTAAGATGGTTAATAATCTTAACTTTATAAATAATTAAAGTATCTTTATAAAATTCTTGCCACTTAGGATTAATAGTTTGTTTAAAATAGGTAATAGAAAATAGGAAGCAATATAGTCAGTAATTTATAATTAAAGATAATATAACAATTTTTAATATTTTTAAAGACAAACTTAAAACATTTTATTATTGGGGCAATTCAACTTAAAGCTATTTATTTATACTATTAAATTCGGAGTGTAATTGTTACTGTCAATTCTTCCAAAGTGTCTAACTGGACATACAGGAAAGAAACATTATAAACAAGAAAAAAGAAAATTACCTATAACTGCTGAGACTGACTCTACCTAATGTGTAACAGATTCAATCTTCTTAAGTCTATCTCCCTTAAAATTAACCCCTACAGCTAGCAACAGCTGGAGATGGTTGCTCATATTAGTACTTTCAAAGCCTATATTCTTAGAATTTGCTTCCCTTTCGATTATAATGGACAAAAGCCAAATACTTCCAAATTTGTCCTGGATTTTACTTGGAAAAAAATTAGTGAGATTAATTCTTTACTTTGGCTATTTATTTTATTTAAATATGAAGTCTATTTATCTATTCCAAAGAAAGAAAAGCCTAAATATTGAATTTAAGAATTTCATCTTGAGATTTTATAAATTTAAATAAAATAATTCTTATTTAGTTTGTATCTCATATCTGCTAATATTTATACTCTCAAATAGTCATTTGTATATAACTGTATATATAAATACTTTATACTTTAATAAAATGAATCTGATTTTTATTATTATGAAATATTACCAGGTATTAATTTATAAGTAATTCAGTATCACTGAAACAATCATATCCTTCCTAATTAAAATAGATAAATGAGATAGTTTATAACTGACTAGTGATTATGCCTAGAAAATACATAAAGAAATTATTTGCCTTAATCCCATATCCATTTACCATTTTGTTTCCTGACTCTTACCTACTTGTGTGGATATGTAGTTGCATTTATTGCTATTCACATAATTATTCCTGAATTTTCTGTGTGATTATTTTATAATTATTTTCTGAACTACTTCCTAGAAACAATGTTACTTAAAATCAGAGAAGAGTTGAACTGAGGATGTTTGTCTAGGAGGACTGGTCTGGAGGGGTGGAAAACACTTTAGATCTGTAATAGTGCTTAGATCATTAACCAACATCTCAGTAGAACACTTCTCGAAAGAAAGGGAGATGGATGCAGTTGCCTTTCCTCTCCATTTATTTTTTATGGTTATTTATTCACAGATGATGTGGGCAGACTGTGTGCAGAGATAAAGCTTGGGTAATTTGCAGGCAAATGTGACTCTCTATTGGCTAGGATCTTCAGAGAGCTCTAAGGAATTAAACAGAAAGTAGGTCATCTGAATCATACACTTGTTAAACATTTATCTTATAAATGAAGCTAATATGTACTTATTCTAAAAGTGCAGGAAAAATGGCTTTGAATAGGATAGGGAAGAGAGTTAAACAAAACAGAATTATTAAAGCACGCAGTTTCTGCACCTCTATAGCTTCAGTTGGTGGTCGGCTACTGACAGTGTACAAACCAGTGGGAGAGTTTGCTAATGAAAGACAAGATACATGTGTTGACATAACATTAAATGACTGGCTGTTCACTCCCCCTGGGTCTGAGTTGTGGATTCTATGCAATAGTAGCACAAAGGAACTGCTTTTATCATCTTGTTTTCCTTACTTTAGCATCTCACACAAATTAACAGGTTTCAGTTTGTCATTTGCATGTTTATTTCATGCCATACTCAGTTAAAATTAAATTTGGACTACTACTCACACACTTCAAAATGTAGTCCTTCAAAGGCCTGCAGTTTGACTTAATGAGTGTGGAGTGAAAATCTCTTCTTTAAATCAAATTAAATGTAAGCTATCAGTGTTCAATCCTACAAAGGCATATTGTGTGTGTGTTATAAATTGAGACTACTCAATAGAAAGAGATAGTTTTATGTCTTCTCTGCCCAAAAATATGCAGCATGATTGGAAAGATATGATTTTTTACTCCTGGTTTATAGCCACAGGGAATTTTTAAGTTATAATGCCTCAAATCTGTGGCATTGTGTCATGAACACATACAGCAATAAGACTGAAGATCAAAACTTGAGTTTCCTTTTGAAAAGAGTTTGTCATAAGAAAACAATTTCCCTCTTGTTATCACCATGGGACACATCCATTGGCTTGAGAGGCCATATTGTCATTCAGACACTTGAATGTCAGTGTTTCAGAATGAGAGGATTATCACAAGTGAGGCACCCACCAGAGGGTCATGCAATATAATGACCAGGACAGGGCCATTACCAGGGAGAGTCCAGTCACCAGGGAAATAGGTCCAAAGCCTACCGAACTACATGAGAGAGAATGAAAGTGTCCTTAAGTTTAAAAATTATTATCAACTTCATAAGAGTGTTCACCCCTGTTCCACTGTCAAATATCTTTATTTCAGAGATGGTATGTTACTATAACTTCTGGGATGAGAGTGACCTGTCTGCTTTTATTGTTTGCATTTTATTATGCATCCTTACTGGGATGAATATATTAATTGTCATTTATAAATTATTGGCAAAAAACTAAAAAAAAAAAAAAAAAACCTTCGTATGTTTAGCTTAAATATTTTGTTCAGTTTTTTAAAGGATCTAAATTTTACTTTATTCTACTAGGTCAGATATTTCAGCCCCAAATGGAGCAGGCTCCTGCTGCTAATCCAAGGGCCACTTTTCGCAGGGCAACATGTAGGCTAAAGGCAAACCCATACTTCTTCCACTACTCCTAAGATACAATCACCCAAATCTCATATATAGCTATGTAATCTCCCCTTTCTCTTGAACACCATCCCTAAAGAATCATTAGGATCTTATTTGGCAAGCTTCCTTCCCCTCACTTACCCATGCTCAAACACTTGCAGACATTCCCAGTGAAGAAACTCTATGAACAGGCCAGGATAATAGGCAACACACAGACATCACACTCTCCAAAATTCACAGAGGAAACAGAAACCAGGGAGAAAAACAACAAACCCACAAAGAAATTCCCAGAAACTAGTATCTAGACCTATAATTATCCCAAAACTAGACTCGTATAGACTTCAGTGTAAAAATACAATCCATGGTAGCCAGGGAAATATGTCTCTGCTAGAGCCTTGCTACTGTAGAGCAACAGGCCCTGAGTATTCCAACATGAAGTGAAACAAGAAAAAGACAGTAAAACCAACTGTATGAAGATGGTGTAAGTCATTAAAGATGAGGTGAATAAATCCCTTATAAAAACCTAAGAAATCAAAACTAATTGGAGGAAATGAACAAGTTCCTTAAGGAAATCAAAGAGAATATAAACAAGCCATTGAAAGAAGGAAGAAAACTGTTCAGGATTAGAAATGGAAAGAGAAAGAATACGAGAAACTCAAACTATGGGAATTCAAGAAATGAAAAATTTTGAACAGGAAATTCAGAAGCAAGATTCACCAACAGAAAAAAAGAGATGGAAGACAGAATCTCAGACAATGAAATAACTATAAAGGAAATCAAAGAAAATGTTAACTCTTAAAAGTTCCTGGCACTAAATATTCAGGAAACCTAGTACACTATGAAAAGATTAATTCTAAGAATAGTAGGAATAGAAGAAGATTCTCAGCTCTAAGGCCCAGAAAAGGTTTTCAACAAAATCAATGAAAAACATTTTCCTAACCTAAAGAAAGAATGTCTTAAAGTTAAAAGAATCATTCAGAACAGCATTGGATTGGAATAGGAGAGTCACCTGAGCACATAATAATTAAAACACTAGACATACAGAACAAAGAAAATGCTATTAAATGTTGCAATGGAAGCAGACCAAGCAACATGTAAAGGCAGACATATTCCTGTAAAGGCTTGATACCCCAGTGTAGTGGAATGCCAGAGCAGGGAGTCAGGAGTGAGTGGGTAAGTGTGGGGGCACCCTCATAGAAGCAGGGGGAGGGAGAATGGGATAGGGGGTTTCCACAGGGGAAACCGGGAAGGGGATAACATTTGAAATGTAAACAAAGAAAATATCCAATAATTAAAAAAAAAAAAAAAAAAAAAAAGTATGTCTGACTTCTCAATTGATTCTCTAAAAGTCAGAAAGGCCTGGACAAATGTGCCGTAGATTCTAAGAGACAACAGATGCCCACCCAGACTATTCTACTCAGCAAAACTTTCAATCATGAAAGATGGAGAAAATGAGATATCCCATGATAACTCCAAATTTAAGCAATATCTATCCACAAATCCAGTCATAGGAAAGGTGTAGCTGCTTGTATTACGAATGCTAATTGTGTTCCTCACAAAAACTGTTGACATGAGAAGGTCTGCATGTAGCTTCTGGGAACCAGCCCCCAGTTAGTTCTGATTGGAAATAAAGATGCCAACGCCAAAAGCTGGGATGGACTGACAGAGACAGGATTTTAGGATTCCTGGGCTTGCGATCAGGAGGAGGAAAGAAGGAGATTCACCATGCCAGGAAAGTTTCGAGGAGAGGAGAGACAGCATGCCTGAGAATAGTGCAGGATAGAGAGTCATAGTTGTCATGTGAAGGAACTGGGAGATCGTGGCCCAGAGGGCCGCCCAAGTAGGTCCAGAGTAGCCCAGATTGAATACAGAATTAGTAAATAGTAATTCGGGATTATCAGCGGGAGATAAATTCTAACAGCATGGAGGGTTAGGCAGTCGCCCAACTATCATGCTGCTTAAGGCATATTAAAATATAAAGACTGTGTTTGTTTTAGTGTGTTTCATTCAGGAACATAAAACATTGTGGCAGGTAGCAAAACCTGCTGTCAGTATTTATTAACTAAAGTTTAATTCTACAGGAAGTTTCTATAATAAAAACTCCAATCAAAGGAGATTGGAAGTTTGTACTTCCGTAGCCAATGGAGAAGTATTCTCTTGCTCCATATCCTTGACAGCCTTAGCCAATATGACAGGTATGAAATGGAATCACAGCATATTTTGGATTTACATTTCCCTGATTGTTAATGATATTCAACATTTATTTAAGTGTTTCTCAGCCATTTGAGATTACTCAATTAAATCGATGACCAAGGGGTGGAGATATACGGTCCCAGTTCTTCCTCCCAGCCCCTTGCTCTCAGAAATAAGACTGAGATTCAAAATATATTTACAAATACCTTGCCCATATAGCTAGGCTCTTCTCTGACTAGAATAACTTAAGATAACCCATTTATTTTAACCTATGTTCTGCCATGTGGCTGGTTAACTGTGCTCAGGTACCATGAATCCATCTCCTCACATCTTTTATGGCTGATCTTCCCATGACTGGCTCTATCCCAGAATCATTTCTGCCTCCCAGATGCCCCACTTCTACTTCGTGTCTAAGCCATAGGCCACAGACTTTTAATTGGCAGGTGATACATACACAGAATACATAAGATATTCTTTCTACTAATGATTTTTCATGGCAGTTCCCAAATAGCTCATACTGTTGCTAAAGCAAAGCATTGCTCTCTTCTAACTAGCATCATGGCCCCAATCCTGAGGACAATACACTTGTAACTCATTGAACATGGATAAATAGAGCTGCTGCCTACAAGGAGCCTTCTCCCCAAAGTTGCAGTTTCTTTGATGCAGGAAGATAGAACATCGTTTATTTTTTACTTTATGTATGTATTTTGCTTGCATGTATGTCTGTGAGCCACATGTATGCCTATTATACATATAGATCAGAAAAAGACATTTCATCTCCTACAATTTGAACTACTGATGGTTGTGAACTCTCATGTGAATGTTGACAATTGAACCCAGGGTCTTCTGTAAAAACTAAACTGTTTTAATCACTGAACCATCTTTACAGAACTCCCTAAATTTATTAGAGTTGACAATTGACTCATGTTTGTACCTTATTTTGAACTAATAAGCTTCTTCAGTCATTTTTATATTCATAGGCTTTTCTAAAAACTAGGTGTCTGTTCCTTGACTGCAAAGAACCTGTTGGCAAGATGTGTCACTCTTGCAATAATGACAAGAGAGTTATAGGGTAACCTAACAATTTCAGTTGAATATGAAACCTGATCTACACAAAAGATTTCATCCCTGATACTGTAATCTTGGCACAAAAGGCCCTGGAACCAGAACTGGAAAGATAATATGATGACATTAGGGGAATCCAGTGTCTCTGTTTCATTTTGGATTGGAGTGTAAGAAAGGAATCACATTACCACTTGAGAGTCTAATTTATTCTTTTTTTTAAGTTTAGTTTCATTTTATATTTCCTTTTTTGGGATATTTTATGTATTTTATATTTCAAATGTTATCCTCTTTCCTGGTTTCCCCTCCAGAACCCCTGGAGTTTGGCAGAAGAATTTGGTGATTAATGTCTAAAAGGTTACAACCTCATTAGTGAACAACACAATGAAGAAGTTAAAAGTAGAAAGGTCTGAGAAAATAACTGATGCTTTGAACTAGGATACTGGAAAATTTCATACATAGAAAGGCTAATCACTGATACAGAAGATTTTAAGCAGGGATGAACACCAGTGAGATATCACAGGGTGGTTACACATCTATAGCTTTGGTCCGATGCATGCTATTGTAGAGGTAGACAATGCTCCCAGTTCAGTAATGAGTTCTGAGCAGGCTAAATCTAGTTATCATGGATCTGACCTCCACTGCAATTGAGTCCATTCAAGCAATAACATGCTCAAGAGAAAGGTCCATGTACTTGACTGGTTATAACAGACACAGTGTGAGGTGGTCATCTAAGCAAAGAAAGTTTTCTCATATAAGCTGTATTTAAAAGCATTGAGAAGGGTCCCTTCATGTGTATTCTTTGGCTGGTGGTCTAATCCCCAGGAGCCCCAGGAGTGTCGGTCCTGTTAGCACTGTTGCTCCCTCCATGGGGTTGTAAACACCCTCAGCTCCTTCAGTTCCTTCTCCAACTTCTCCATCAGGGACCGCTGCTCAGTCCAATGGTTGGCTGGGAGCTTCTGCCTCTGTATTTGTCAGGATCTGGCAGAAGCTCTCAGGAGACAGCCATATCAGGCTTCCATCAGCAAGCACTTCCCGGCATCCACAATAGTGTCCAGGTTTGATGGCTGTATATAGGATGTATCCCCAGGTGGGGTAATCTCTGGATGGCCTTTCCTTCAGTCTCTACTCCACACTTTGTCTCCATATTTCTTCCTGTTAGTATTTTGTTCACCCTTTTAAAAAGCACTGAAGTATCCACATTTTGGTCTTCCTTCTTCTTGGGCTTCATATGCTCTGTGTATTGGATCTTGGGTATTTCAAGCTGCATATATAACAGAGGATAGGTTTGTTGGACATCAATGGGAGGAGAGGCCCTTGGGTCTGAGGGTGTTTGATCCCCCAGTGTAGGGGAATTTTCAAAGTGAATATGTGATTGTTTAAAATGAGTATATAGGATTAGATGATATTTGTGAAATCACTGAAAGAATACAAGAGTAATTATTGCTACAAAATTGGAAACAGACTCATCAAATATAATATTTACATTTAAAAATATTTTTAAAAATATATACATCTTTGAAGAAAAGGATAAAAGATTGAGACATGCTGACTCAGAAATGTTAGTTTGAATTATATTCCAAAGAATACACTAAATATGACCAAATGAGAGCCAGGGAGGAGATACAAATTAGATTATTGTCTTTACATAAAGTCAAACTAAATCCTTCATAAACACAAGATACACAGTGTTAATGGCAGGAAATATTTCAAAATTGCACTAAATGTGAGAACCAAGTTTATAAGAGAACAAATTAATGAGAGAATTCAAACTAGCAGTACTGTGAATCAATAAACCCCAGGAAGGCAAAGTAGTTAATGAGAAGCAGTCACATGTTACCTATACCAACAGGTCTTAAAGGTGGGAAGAGAATGGATGGGTGTCAGAAAGGAAGACAAACATGTTTAGGTGGTTATTTTGCTTATTAATTATTATAGTGAAGACTTATATATAATCTAAACTTAACAAATGTTATTATTATGTACAACATCGGTAAAATAATAAAATATGAAACAAAACAGGAGAAACATAGAAGCTTCTGAAGTCCAATAAAAGAAGAAAAAGGTAAATATAGATACAGTTACAGAACATAAATGGTAATTCCCTGAAAAAGGAAACAATGTTTTTACCGAAAGCACTTATATGAGTGGGAATTGAGAAGTAATCAATTTTTAAATTTTATAATTTTTAAAATTATACATTTTAGAAACTTCAGTGCACTGGTTTGTATCATAGAGCTACAGAAACCCTCCAAATCACAAATGTGTGTGTGGGTGTGGTACTAGGCTGGAAGCTGTTGTGTTCCACACCCAGCATCATCGTCCTGTGATACCTGATGTCCTCAGATCTTCTCTTACATATTCTTTTTGTTCATGTGTGCTTGCAGTTTTCTTTCTACATGTTTGGTAGTGAATCTGGTTCCTGATAGACCACTCTAGATGAAAAACAAAAATCCATTTTAATCAAGAGTTCTAATGTATAATAAAAATGACATTTAAATATGACAGAACTCAAGAATGGCTTCAGAGTTTAGCTTACATTGTGCAAGTTTGAAATAGTTGTTATTTGAGACAGGGAAGTTTCCATAAAATATTATTCTGGGGGTAATAATTTCCTTTAACTTGAATTTCCTAAATTGTGTTACAAATAAAATGTACCTGGTGAATTTTCTGCACAATTCCTAGCATCTTGTCAAAAACAGACCTTTAAAATGTAGTGTTAGTACTCTTTTATTAAGAAATACTTTCTTAATAAATTGCAGCCAGGAATGAAAACCAAAACCATGTAATATTGCTTCTCTCCCTATAATAGACTTATGAGTCACTCAGTGGTCTCACAACATTCAAATTCTTATTCACTTTATCATAATGATAAACACAGAATTCTAGCAATACTCTAAAGGCAATCTAATGCTCTATGCTGTGATTTGCATAGTGAGGTATGAGAATCAAATTCACAGTAGCTCTAACACAGTGAAGATTCATCCAATATACTATGTAAACATTTATATTAGTTATCTCTATTAAATATGCATGAGGTCTTTATGGTTAATAGCATTTGGCAAACACCTAGTTAACAAGGTTAGAAAACTATCTTCATTGCCGGTTTTTATTTTATTTTATTTTATTTGCATAAAAAGGGCTTCCTAAAGTCACTTGCTTCCAAATCTCATATTCATGGAGAATATTATAGGATTAGAAATTAGAATTTAGATCCTGCGTTAATCCAAAGGTTGAGCAATCGGCAAATAATCTTTGTGACTTAAAAGCTTAAATTTTTACTGAGCCGGGCAGTAGTGACACACGCCTTTAATCCCAGTACTTGGGAGGCAGAGGCAGGTGGATTTCTGAGTTCGAGGCCAGTCTGGTCTACAGAGTGAGTTCCAAGACAGCCAGGGCTACACAGAGAAACTCTGTCTCAAAAAACAAAAAAACAAAAAAACACAATTTTTTTTTTTTTTTTTTTTTTTTTTTTACTGAAACATATATTTAATTGTTCTGCTTCTAATTTCTTAATATGATTCATGGTATGATACTCCAAATTTATTTACCAATACTATCTGGCTTAACAAAAAACAAATTAATGATGCTTTAATTGTGAAGTGATTACTTTTCACTAATATATGAGTTTGTTTACACTTAATAAGGAATGCAAATGGTTGTTTTATTTAATTTAGTTTTATTTTATTCCTTAGAAACTTCCTGGACATTTAAATTATTTTGTTGGAATTGTTTCATGCTTTATCATCACTTACAACCATCTAGTAAAATAGCAAAATTTTGATATAAACATTTTAATTGATAGTTGGAAATGTTATTAATAAGTATCTACCACATACATTTTGTTCACCAATGTTATAGAAATGTCACACAAATCAGGCCACCAAGACAGCTCAGCTGGAAAATGGAATTGCTATCAAGTGTGACACTCTGGGGTCAATCGTTCACAACTGTGAAAGAGAGAACTGATTTCCATAAGCCCCTAAAACCACATCAGCACCTGTGATTGTCAGTGACCACACACAAGCTACATATGTGAATTTAGGGATTTCTAATATTTATAAAATAAAAAATATCAAGTAAGAGAAAATTTATATTGACTTCCCAAAAAAATCCAGTTCTCGTTAAAGCAGTGATGAAACATAAATATATGGGACATAGTGGTCCAGAACTGAGGACATGTTCCCTTTATTTGGATACTCAAGTGACAATGGATCTATGTTTCTGTTATCTCATGGGAACTGGGACTAAGATTTTCTTGATATTTTGTACACTTGATTCTACCGAGCTCTTAAATATCTCTGAGTACTTATAACCCATGAATAGGATTTAATTTATAGTTCTCATCCATATGCCTCACTTATCCATCTTAAATATCTACTACTTGAACAAATGCAAATTTCCAATTAATAGACACCAGTCAGGGCTGCTGAGATAGTTCAGTGAGCAATAGTTCCTGCCACTATGTCCGAGGTCCTAAGTATTTTCATGGTGGAAGAAAGGGAGAACCATTTCTGAGGCATGAGTATTCCCATTTGCATATACCTACAGAATCGCCCTAATCCCCCAATCCCCAAAATGTGTGTGATAATTCTATAAAAAGCAGGGACAGAGAGTAGAATAGAGACTGAAGAAAAGGTCATCCAGAGACTGCCCCATTTAGGGATCCATCCCATCTGCAGACAGCAAACCCACACACTATTGCTGATACCAAGAAACACTTATTGACAGGAACCTGGTATAGATGTCCCCTGAGACCAATACAGATGCTGATGTATGCAGCAAAATATTGGACTGAGAGCAGGGACTCCAATGGAGAAGTTTGGGCAAGAACTGAAGGAGCTGAAGAGGTTTGCAATCCCATAGGAAGAACAATATCAGGCAAACATCCCCCCCAAAGCTATGAGGGACTAAACCACCAACCAAAGAGTACACATGGGGTACCCATGGCTCCAGCTGGATATGTAGCAAAGGACTGCCTTATTGGGCATCACAAGGGAAAGGACCCTTGGTCCTTTGGAGGCTCATAGATGACCCAAGGTAGGTAAATGACAGGGCTCTGAGGCAGAAGCAGATGGACAGTTAGGGGAGCACCCTCATAAAGGAAGAGGGGGGGACGGAAGAGAGAGGGGGTTTATGGAGGGGAAACTGGTAAGGGGGATAACATTTGAAATGTAAATAAATAAAATAACCAGTTGAAAAAAAAGAAAAGAAAAGGCATACAATGAATTTATATTAATAACCCTTTTAGATATAGTTTAAATAGTGCTTATCTCAAAATTCACGTATTGTATTAAAGGCTTGTAAATGGTAATGCATCATGAAACATTACACGAGGAAAATAATTTAAGAATTCAGGAAACACACACATACATGCTCTATCACTTACAGAAACTAAGAGTAAACAGATATATACAAACAATCAACAACAAGAGACAGGGACAAGGACATGAGCTGTTGAACAGGCTATGCTGGGGTATGAATTAAGCCGTGAGGAGTCCAAATACATAGTACACAGTAAAGATGATGAAAGAGAGTATGTGCTAAGAACTCAGACCATTTGCACTCTTAGAAATTACTTCATGTAAGTGTTCTAACTCCTTCCTCACTGGCACGTTATGATAGAAAATGCTTGCCCGGGAATTTATGTGCTGCAAATAATTTAATCTTTTCAACTTTGTGAACGACTTTCCTCAGTAGGAAATATCAAAGTCCTGTTTATAGTTCATTTAAATTGCCTGCCTCTTGATGTTTAAATCACTCCTAACCTGCCGCATCATCTGTATTACTCTGTCCTAATTGGACCTCTTCATTGAATGATTCTCTGTAAATCGAATCTTTGAGTCTTAATTAATGTCCATACTTTGTAATTTACCTTCAGAAATGTGACTGAGACTGTCTGTCTGTATATTAGCTTATTAAAATTACTGTTTTCTCATTATAAAATGTTTATCATTGAACTAGTCTTACATCACTCCATTCCTTTGCTTTCTGTAATCCCACTCAGATACCCTTTCTTAGCCCTCTCCCATGTGTTTCCAACTTGTAAGTTGTTAAACTCTTTGAATATTATTGAGATTTATAACATACATTTCTACACATGCATACATGTGTGTGTGCTTATACACACATATGTATGTGTTAATGTGTAGATTTATGTGTGTTTTGTGCTTGTGTATACTGACTAAGGAATATATTTGTGTTACTGGTATGTGTCTTCAAGACAGACCACTGTGTGTTTGGCAACAAACAACAAAATTCCTCACTGGGAAAAGCTAATTCTCCTTCTCCTATCAGTCATTATTTGCCTGTTATTTCTTTTCTAGCAGAAGGACCCTGTGAAATTTCCCTTTTTGTGCTAAAATATCCATTGATAAAGTCCGAGTTCCAGTCTCAATTATGCCATTTCTAGGAGAGACTGTTTTACAGCATCCTTCCTGGTCTTCTGCCTCTTTCAATTTTCCAACCCACCTTTCAGCCATGTTTTCTGAATCACAGATGCAGCAGGCATCCACGGTCTGTTGATCTCTGTATTGTGTCTAGATGTGCTATTTTGCATTAACCTAGTGTTAAGAGTAATACAAATAAATGTACGTGAGTATTTTTACTATGTGCATATAAAACTTGACAGGATCTAATAATGATGACATCTTTTCTTACAAACCTAAATTACTTACCTTCCAAGAGTTGGTAGATCTTATGACATTTGTTATTGTTATATGGTATAAATGGAGTATGGCCAATCATAATAAAATAATTTATACATAAATAGCTATTTTTCTCTGAGTCATGCTATTGTAATTTAACAGAATCATTATGTACATGCATATGTACATGCATATGTATGTATATGTATATATACTAAGCTCATTGATATTTTAATAATATTTTTCATGATCTTTTGTGAAATATTGATCAGTGGTGGTGTATTTGATAATAGTTTGTGAAGTTAAACAATTGATGTTGTCACCTCTTCTGTAAATGGCAGCTCACAGAAGCTTTTTTTGATGATAGTTCAAGTTAAGAAAATGACACTCCTTTCCTGTGACATCTTCTTTAAAGAACTAATGACAACATATTAAATAACAAGAAACTTAAGCATTAAATAGGAGACAATTATATAAGAAAATGTCTCCAAATGTAAGTTTGTGAATTTCAATTGAAATTAAGAAATAACTATTTTTTCTCATTTTTGACACAATCCCATACTGCTATCTAGATTGGCCTCAGACTTTTGGTAATATATACACTTCAGGCTTCTACATACTGGTATTAAATAAGCTCTAGAACTGACAATTAAGGAATAAATAAATAAAATATTCTAAGATACAATATGTTATTAATGAATAAAATATAGAAGCTATATGAATAAAACCCAAGATTTTATCTCAGAGTGGAAGGAATGACAAGCATGTATCAGATATTTTCATTTGTTCCTCTACTTCCCTTTTACTTACGAACTCTTTCTCTTTTGTTTAATTCTGACAACTATTTTCATTTCCACACTGATATTCATTCGCTTTTTACCTGTTCAACCCAGCTGTTAAGAATCCCTTTATGCAACATTTGATATTATTTGTGCTGTTGTCTTAAAGCCAAGATTCATCTAACTCAATCACATTCCAAATAATAATAAAAAGTAAAGGGCTGCCAACACAAGGTTGTCATTTTTGAAGATAAATCACAATTATATAGCTTTGAAGACAAAAGCACTAGGTTGGCCAAATATGGTGTCCACTTTAGATCACACATACCCTATGCATATTTCCTCAGCTGGACAAAAGCACTAGGTTGACCAAATATGATGTTCCTTTTTAGATCATGCATGTTTCCTCAATTGTTGTAAATTCATGTTTGCAACTGTACTGCTGTGTCTAGAAGATGCCGTTTTCCTGTAGTCTTCCACCTTCTTGTGATTTTGAACTCTTTATGCTATTTCTGTTATGATTGCTGAACATTATGGGGAGGGTGTGAATTATAGATGTCTCATTTATGGCTGAGCTTTTCAATGTCCCTAGATCGTTGCACCATTGGAGAGGACAACTATGTTTGAGGTCAAAATACATTGTGTGGAATCAGCAAAGAATAAATAAAAATGAGAACAAAGCAGAAAATATCATCCCTTTTAACAGTCATAGTCTCAAGAGCAGTTTAATCTATCGATAATATTCAATTTGACTATTAGCATTTTATTCATCAGTATATTTAATATACATGCAGCAAGATAATTCTAGGAAACTTTTATTAACATTATTTAAGAACAAAGAAAACTTCAGGCCAATTTCCCTTATGAATATCAATGCAAAAATACTCAATAAAATTCTCGCAAACCAAATCCAAGGACACATCAAAACGATCATTCATCATGATCAAGTAGGCTTCATCCCAGGGATGCAGGGATGGTTGAAAATCCAGAAATCCATCAATGTAATCCACTACATATACAAACTCAATGAAAAAAATCACATGGTCATTTCATTAGATGCTGAAAAAGCATTTGACAAAATTCAACATCCCTTCATGATAAAAGTATTGGAAAGATCAGGAATTCAAGGCCCATACCTAAACATAGTAAAAGCAATGTACAACAAACCAGTAGCCAACATCAAAGCAATCCCACTAAAATCAGGGACTAGACAAGGCTGCCCTCTTTCTCCCTATCTCTTCAATATAGTACTTGAAGTTCTAGCTAGAGCAATTAGACAACAAAAGGAGGTCAAAGGGATACAAATTGGAAAGGAAGAAATCAAAATATCACTCTTTGCAGATGATATGATCGTATATTTAAGTGACCTGAAAAACTCCACCAGAGAACTGCTGCAGCTGATAAACAACTTCAGCAAAGTGGCCTGATATAAAATTAACTCAAACAAATCAGTAGCTTTCCTATACTTGAAGGATAAACAGGCTGAGAAAGAAATTAGGGAAATGACACCATTCTCAATTGTCAAAAACAATATAAAGTATCTTGGTGTGACTCTAACCAAGTACATGAAAGATCTGTATAACAAGAACTTCAAGTCTCTGAAGAAAGAAATCGAAGAAGACCTCAGAAGGTGGAAAGATCTGCCATGCTCATGGATTGGAAGGATTAATATAGTAAAAATGGCCATCCTGCCAAAAGCAATCTACAAATTCAACGCAATCCCCATCAAAATTCCAACTCAATTCTTCATAGACTTAGAAAGAGCAATTCTCAAATTCAT
>CM052704.1:30284817-30296206 GCA_028551405.1 Uromys caudimaculatus | reverse complement strand
TACCCAGGATAGCAAAAGCTATTCTCAACAACAAAAGAGTTTCTGGGGGAAGCAGCATCCCTGACCTCAAGCTGTACTACAAAGCAGTAGTGATAAAAACTGCATGGTATTGGTACAGGGACAGGAAGGTCAATCAATGGAATAGAATTGAAGACCCAGAAATGAACTCACACACTTATGGTCACTTGATTTTTGACGAAGGCACTAAAACCACCCAGTGGAAAGAAGATAGCATTTTCAACAAATGGTGCGGGGTCAACTGGCTGTCTACATGTAGAAGAATGAGAATTGATCCATTCCTATCTCCCTGTACAAAGCTCAAGTCCAAGTGGTTCAAGGACCATAAAACCAGATACACTGAATCTAATAGAAGAGAAAGTGGGGAAAAGCCTCAAACACCTGGGTACAGGGGAAAAGTTCCAGAACAGAATTCCAATGGCTTATGCTCTAAGATCAAGAATAGACAAATGGGACCTCATGAAATTGTAAAGCTTCTGTAAGGCAAAGGACACTGTCAATAGTATAAAATGGCAATCAACAGATTGGGAAAAGATCTTAACCAATCCTATGTCTGCTAGAGGGCTAATATCCAACATATACAAAGAACTCAAGAAGTTAGACTCCAGAAAACCAAATAACCCTATCAAAAAATGGGAAACAGAGCTAAACAGAGAATTCTCAACTGAGGAAATTTGCAGGACTGAGAAGCACCTAAAGAAATGTTCAACATCCTTAGTCATCAGGGAAATGCAAATCAAAACAAGTCTGAGATTCCACCTCACACCAGTCAAGACCAAAAACTCAGGCGACAGCAGATGCTGGCAAGGATGTGGAGAAAGAGTAACATTCCTCCATTGTTGGTCGGATTGCAAGCTGGTACAACCACTCTGGAAATCAGTTTGGCAGACCCTCAGAAAAATGGACATAATATTACCTGAGGACTCAGCTATACCACTCCTGGGCATATCCCCAGAAGATCCTCCAACATGTAATAAGGACACATGCTCCACTATGTTCATAGCAGCCGTATTTATAATAGCCAGAAGCTGAATAGAACCCAGATGTCCCTCAGCAGAGGAATGGATACAGAAAATGTGGTACATTTACACAATAGAGTACTACTCAGCTATTAAAAACAATGACTTAATGAAATTTTCAGGCAAATGGATGGGACTTGAAAATATCATCCTGAGCGAGGTAACTCAGTCACAAAAGAATGAACATGGTATTTACTCACTGATAAGTTGATATTAGCCCAAATGTTCAGAATACCCAAGTTTCACTTATAGAAACTGCTAGACTGAGAGTGAGGTCCCAGATGGAGGAGTGGAAGAAGGGACTGAAGGAGCTGAGGGAGTTTGCAGCCCCATGGAGGGAGCAACAGTGTCAACTGGCCCGACCCCCCTGGTCCTCCTGGAGGCTGGACCACCCACCAAAGAATACACATGGAAGGACCCATAGTTTGGACCACATATGTGGCAGAGGAGGGCTTTATTGTCCATCAGGGGGAGGAGAGGCCCTTGGGCCTGAGGATGTTAGAGGCCCCAGTAAAGGGGAACGTCAAGGTGGGAATAGGGGAGTGGGTGTGTGGGTGGGTGGGAAGTGGAACAACTTCATAGAGGCGGGGGAGGCAGAGGGGATAGGGGGTTTCCAAAGAAACCTCCTAGAAAGTGGGAAACATTGGAAATGTAAATAAAGCATCAAAAAATAAAAATTAAAAAAAGATGTGTCTATTTGTACTATCAAATAAAACGCAAAACAGAATAAAAAAAGAAATTTGAAATTTACAGACATCATAAAATTTTAGAATTATTAGATTACTGACATTTTTAGTTATTTTATGAAAAATTGTTTGAATGTCTTTTGTCCACATATAAATATGGGTCTTATAGTAGAAGATTTACTTTGTGGAACAGATTGGATTTTGAAAAATTAAATTAAAATTGAATACTATGATTTATTTTCTCTGATGGAATGGGAAAAGTACTGAGGGTACATCAAACAGAAAATACATTTCATAGTTCTTAAAAGGTCGCTTTTGTATTTCAGCTTTTTCTTGTTCCTATGATTTGTGAGAGGAAAAATGAATGAAGGTTCGAGATAAAATAAGCTATGGAGATTAAGAGAACATATTTATTAATTAAAACATTAAATTAAAAACTTGGAAAAGCATAAATGCTTAGAGAAAAACATATATTATCTTAAAACAGAAATATGGTAGTATATAACTTATATTTAACATTATTGTGAATCACTTTCTTGCTCTTTTATTTAACTAATCCTTTTGGTCAATACACAAAGTACAAAACAACAGTTTACTGCAAAGAATTAGATTCTTTGCATAGTATGGAATAGGGCTGGTATGCACTGCTGCACTTAGTTTACAATCTAACCAAATACTACTTTGTGAGGCTTCTATGACTGTGGTATAACTCAGAGTCAAGTGAACTCAACCAGGCATTTCCTGTATTATCAGTGATAACAAAAATGGAACCTGAGTGTTCTGGAAGAGATGTTTGACTTTCATGAGTATTGGTACCTAATTTTAGCACCAGAGGTTGATGATAGCACATGTATCTTCAATTCATTTTACTAAATGTGTATGATTAGAAAACTATCAATTCTCTGCTCAGAAAACAAATAACATCTTCATGAAAAGAAAGCAAACATCCACAAATTAAGATAGGTTCAAATGAAATATATAAGCTAGCCTTAATTCTCTCACAGTTTTTAAACAGTCAAAGAACTATTCAAATATTTAACATTAATATGTGTAGTTGTATGCTTCTTTTAATATCCATTTTTTTAAATGTGAGATGTGCAAGACGAGGTCCAACTGAAGAATCCAGCGTGAGAGTGAATCAGAGCCTTCTGGGAAAGATAGAAGGTGAGGTAAAAAGCAAAGTAGACACTATTTCAGGACAACTCGTGATTGATAGTCATAAATGAGATGGAGTCATAGTCTTTCCAACCAATCTAAATGAGTTTTAAAGAGAATTTTTCTCTTAGAGTCTTTGTATAACTCTTATTTTGATTGACCTATAGATTAATACTCAACTTGGTGCCTTCAGAGAAGCTTTGCTATGAAAAAGGATCTAATATGTTCTGTGAACTCTCAGTGTCCTGGCTGCCACAGCTAGGTGGCATCCTGGATGTGAACTATTGTACAAACATATATTTTTCTAAGAGTAAAAAAAATTCCAATGTGTGTGACCACCAAAGACATCCTTTGACAGTAGCACGGGGATTTGAAATCTTATAAACATTACATAGCATACTAATAATGAAGCAGAAGCTAACCCACTTAGGAGACATTGAGGGACTCTGCAATCAAAGCATAGGGGGGAAAGAGGATATCATCTTCAAGAGTCATGAGACCATGTCTCTGTACGTTGGGGAAAATTAAATGAATGAAATCATGTATACTTCAACCACTTACAGCATTGAACAAAGGGAAAATCCTGTATCGTTTACCTATTCCTTTGGTGCATTACATTGGCTGGGTATGGGGTTGATTGCATCCTACCTATGCGTACGATAGTATGGAAGAGAGTTGAATCAAATACAGAAATTCTTCTACAGTACTGAGTATTAGTATACCCTGCTTAACACCACTGATGTGTGTCCAGGCATATACTAGTGTTAGGGACTGGAAGTGAATGTCTGCTTTCTACCTCTGCACATGCACCCTTGATAATGTACTCCTCTCAGGGCATATTATGAGTAACAAGAAGTGTTCTACAGTGTCTATAATTCCCTGCCACCACAGAATGTCTGGTCTTGACCCAATTTTTAATTTGAGACAAATGCTTCAGGATTTCCTATGGAAAACTCTTCTAAATAAGGTTGAAGTCTACTATTGTCCAGATAGCCTTCTGGGGCTCAGTGCAATAAGGAGGACTCGTTAAATTGACATGGCTTCCTCTTCTCTGACTTTGTCTGGGGAGTTCACAAACTCCACTCCTCTACCTGCAAAATGTCAGATAGCCTTGGTTAAGATTAGAACTTTAACTTCCTTTCCCTTGACACGAACCTGTTCAGCTAGCACCTGAGACTCCTGAAGTGTTTTTATGCTAATGATGTATTTTTTTGTATATTAATCCTTCTATCAATCACTTTTACCCATTCTAGATGTTCTTACCCCTAAGTGCACCAAATCATATAAGCCATAAATCACCCTAAGTTGATCTACTTCCCTCCAACTGGTCCTAGTGTGTTTTCTTCAACATACATAGTCACGGGGCTTCTGAACTCTCCGTCTGTCTTCTCTGTTCCCTTTGCCCTCATGGACTAATATCAGCCAATGTTTCCTGAGGACAGGGAGGGTCAGAGGTGGCCTAACATGGGACCATGAAACATAGTGGAAATTTGTGAGTACCCCCTTAAACAAAGAAGGATAGTGTCTTTTTGCCTGACCATCCCAACATGAAGATCTATCATCTCTCCTTTATTTGCTATGTTTAATCAGTGCCTTCACATAGGACTGGAAATAGTTTGTGGAATATCTGATGCTTTTTGGTCCTGGAGATGCCTCAATATCAGCTGAAGGTTCCCCTACCAGTTTCCAGACCTCAGCAGCCCAATTTGGTTTAGGCAACAACCTTTTAGCCTCTCACAAAAACCTACCATTTAATAAGCACTGGGACAGCTATAGTTTCTTAAGGCTGGTGCTCTTGGGGTATGCTAATTCCCTGAGGAAGAATAGCTTCAGGAATGTTGACCATCTCTGGCCATACCTCCTCTTTCTTATCACAGAGAACATTTCATCTTGTAAAACACCCTTTCAGTGTATCTGGTTTTATGTTGAGGTTCTTAATCCACTTGGACTTGAGCTTTGTGTAAGCAAGGTGATAGATATGGGTCAATTTTCATTCTTCTAAATGCAGACTGAGCGTTAGACCAGCACCTTATTGAGAATTCCTTTTTTCACTGCATGGTTTTAGCTACTTTGTCAAAGATCAAGTGTCCATAGGTGTGTGGATTTGTTTATGGGTCTTCGATTCTATTCTATTGACTCACCTGTCTGCATCTGTACCAATACCATGCAGTCTTTATCACTATTGCTTTGTAGTATAGCTTGAGGTCAGGGATGGTCATTCCCCTAGAAGTTCAATTATTGTTGTGAACTGTTTTGGCTATGCTGAGTTTTTGTGTTTTCCATATGAAACAGAGAATTGATCTTTCCCTGTCTGTGAAGGATTGTGTTGGAATTTTCATGGGGATCTGTAAATTGTTTTTGATAAGATGGTCATTTTCACTATGTTAATCCCACAGACCCATGAGAATGGAAGATGTTTCCATCTTCTTAGGCCATCTTTGATTTCTTTCTTTAGGGATGTGAAATTCTTGTCCTACATATCTTTCACTTGCATGGTTAGAGTTATGCTATGATATTTTATATTATTGGTGGCTATTATAAAGTGTGTTGTTTCCCTAATTTCTTTCTCAACCTGTTTATCATTTGTATAAAGGATGGCTACTGATTTGTTTGAAGATCAAGGATTTCAACATAAAACCAGATGCACTGAATCAAATGGAAGAGAAAGTGGGAAAGAGCCTTTATCATATTGGCACAGGGGGGAATTTCCTAAACAGAAGACCAATGGCACAGACTCGAAGATCACAAATTAATAAATTTACCTCAACTGAAAAGCTTCTGTAAGGCAAAGGACACCATCAATAGGACAAAATGGCAACCTACAGATTGGGGAAAAATCTTCACTAACCCTACATCTGATACAGAGTTAATATTCAAAACATATAAAGAACTTAAGAAGGTAAACTCCAAAAAAACAAACAACCCAATATAAAACTCAGATTAGAAGAATGCAAATCCTATCAATTTCCCCTTTAAAGGAACTGACCCAAAATCCATGAAAGCTGTGCATTTCAGTTGTGCACCCCCTCCCCCCACTAATCTTCCAGCCAGTAAAGCTGCACTTCTGAGGAGTAAGAGCATCAGCTAAGGCAGAGAGGGTGCACATAGGTACCACAATGACCCCTCCCCTGAGTGTAGTTCTGCCAGGACAGAGTCTACAATGCTGGGCATTCTCCTTTGATGACCACAACAACACCAGAGCCAGTCCCCCATAAAGGCAGATCATCATTTTAAACAAACAGTTTTCCCACATCTCAGTCTGCAAGGGGCTACAGTTGAGCATGATTCTGACAGCTTCAGGCTTGAAGCAGAAAAGCTTTACCTTCTGGCTCTTGGGATTCCATCTCTGGCCCCTCTGGCACACTACAAGTCTGCATTTATGGGGGGAGGACAAAATGGTGTACCCCTTTTTCAGGAGCAACTGACCTCACTGCTGGGCTGTGTCAGCATGCAGCCAAGATGCATAGGCAGGGAAAGTGAGGGGCCTGGTGAACAAACACATGTGCTCATGTGCTCATCCCCAGCCCACCAGGAGCATTCCAAACCCGGCAGAGTAATACCCGACCTATGGCAGGAGCCTGAAAGAGGAAAGCAAGACCAAACATTTTCAATTTTTTTATTTTATTTATTTACATTTCAAATATTATTCTACATTCCCAGTTTCCCCTCTGAAAACTCCCTATTCCATCACCCCTCCCCCTGCTTCTATGAGTGTGCTCACCCACCCAACCACCCATTCCCACCTCACCGCTCTAGCATTCCCCTACTCTGGGACATCAAGCTTTCACTGGGCCAAGGGCCTTCCCTCCCATTCATGCCAGATAAAGCCATGCTATGCTACCTGTTCATCTGGAGCCATGAGTTCCTCCATGTGTATTCTTTGGTTGGTGTTATAGTACTTGGGAGCTCTGGGGTTCTGGTTGATTGATATTGTTTTCCTTTTTTTTAAAATTATTTATTTACTTTTTGATGCTTTATTTACATTTACAATGTTTCACCCTTTCCCCCAAAGAGGTTTCCTCTTTGGAAACTCCCTATCCCCTCCCCCTCCCAACCTATATAAGGGTATTCCACCTCCCATCCACCTGTCCTTCCACTCCCTTATTCCAACCTTGACATTCCCCTTTACTGGGGCCTCTAACACCCTCAGGCCCAAGGGCCTCTCCTCCCCCTGATGGCGAAAAAGGCCCACCTCTGCCACATATGTGATCCAAGCCATGGGTCCTTCGATGTATATTCTTTGGTTGGTGGTCCAGCCTCCAGGAGGACGGGTTTGGGGGGTCAGGCCAGTTGATACTGTTGCTCCCGCCATGGGACTGCAAACTCCCTCAACACCTTCAGTCCCTTAGCCAACTCCTCAATCTGGGACCTCACTCTCAGTCCAGCAGTTACTGTAAAGTGAAACTTGGGTATTCCAAAATTTTGAGCCAATATCCGCTTATCAGTGAGTATATACCAAGTTCATTCTTTTGTGACTAAGTTACCATGCTCAGGATGATATTTTCAAGTTCCATCCATTTGCCTGAAAATTTCATTAAATCATTGTTTTTAATAGCTGAGTAGTACTCCATTGTGTAAATGTACCACATTTTCTGTATCCATTACTCTGATGAGGGACATCTGGGTTGTTTCCACCTTCTGGCTATTATAAATATGGCTGCTATGAACATAGTGGAGCTTGTGTCCTTATTACATGTTGGAGTATCTTCTGGGTATATGCCCAGGAGTGGTATAGCTGGGACCTCAGGTAGTATTATGTCCATTTTACTGAGGGTCCGCAAACTGATTTCCAGAGTGGTTGTACCAGCTTGCAATCCCACCAACAATGGAGGAGTGTTCCTCATTCTCCACATCCTTGCCAGCATCTGCTGTCACCTGAGTTTTTGGTCTTAGCCATTCTGACTGGTGTGAGGTGGAATCTCAGACTTGTTTTGATTTGCATTTCCCTGATGACTAAGGATGTTGAGCATTTCTTTAGGTGCTTCTCAGCCATACGAATTTCCTCAGTTGAGAATTCTCTGTTTAGTTCTGTTCCCCATGTTTTGATAGGGTTATTTGGTTTTCTGGAGTCTAACTTCTTGAGTTCTTTTATATATTGGATATTAGTCCTCTCTTAGACATAGGATTGGTTAAGGTCTTTTCCCAGTCTGTTGGTTGCTGTTTTATCCTATTGACAGTGTCCTTTGCCTTACAGAAGCTTTACAATTTCATGAGGTTCCATTTGTCTATTCTTGATCTTAGAACATAAGCCATTGGTGTTCTGTTCAGGAACTTTTCCCCTGTACCCAGGTGTTCGAGGCTTTTCCCCACTTTCTCTTCTATTATATTCAGTATATCTGGTTTTATGTGGAGGTCCTTGATTCACTTGGATTTGAACTTTGTACAGGGAGATAGGAATGGATCAATTCTCATTCTTCTACATGTAGACTGTCATTTGAACCAGCACCATTTGTTGAAAATGCTCTTTTTTCCACTGGGTGGTTTTAGCTCTTTGTCGAAAATCAAGTGTCCATTAGGGTGTGGTTTCATTTCTGGGTCTTGAAATCTATTACATTGATCTACCTGTCTGTCACTGTACCAATACCATGCAGTTTTTATCACTGCTGCTTTGTAGTACAGCTTGAGGTCAGGAAAGCTGCTTCCCCCAGAAGTTCTTTTGTTGTTGAGAATAGCTTTTGCTATCTTGGGTTTTTTGTTGTTCTAAATGTATTTGAGAATTGCTCTTTCCAAGTCTATGAAGAATTGAGTTGGAATTTTGATGGGGATTGCATTGAATGTGTAGATTGTTTTTGGCAGGATGGCCATTTTTACTATATTAATCCTCCCAATCCATGAGCATGGCAGATCTTTCCACCTTCTGAGGTCCTCCTTGATTTCTTTCTTCAGAGACTTGAAGTTCTTGTCATACAGATCTTTCACTTGCTTGGTTAGAGTCACACCAAGATACTTCATCTTGTTTGTGACAATTGAGAATGGTGTCATTTCCTAATTTCTCTCTCAACCTGTTTATCCTTCGAGTATCAGAAGTCTACTGGTCTGTTTGAGTTAATTTTATATCCGGCCACATTGCTGAAGTTGTTTATCAGCTGCAGCAGTTCTCTGGTGGAGGTTCTCAGGTCACTTATGCATAGGATCATATCATCTGCAAATAGTAATATTTTGATTTCTTCCTTTCCAATTTATATCCCTTTGACCTCCTTTTGTTGTCTAATTTCTCTAGCTAGAACTTCAATTACTTTATTGAATAGATAGGGAGAAAGAGGACAGTCCCTGATTTTAGTGGGATTGCTTCAAGTTTCTCTCCATTTAGTTTGATGTTGGCTACTGGTTTGCTGTATATTGCTTTTACTATGTTTAGGTATGGGCCTTGAATTCCTGATCTTTCCAAGACTTTTATCATGAAGGGATGCTAAATTTTGTCAAATGCTTTTTCAGCATCTAATGAAATGGCCATGTGATTTTTTTTCTTTGAGTTTGTTTATGTAGTGAATTACATTGATGCATTTCCAGGTATTGAACCATCTGTGCATCCCTGAGATGAAGCCTACTTGATCATGATGAATGGTCGTTTTGATGTGTTCTTGGATTTGTTTCATGAGAATTTTATTGAGTATTGTTGCATCGATATTCATAAGGAAATAGGTCTGAGGTTTTCTTTCTTTGTTGGGTCTTTGTGAGGCTTTGGTATCAGTGTAATTGTGGCCTCATAGAAGGAACTGTGTAGTGTTCCTTCTGTTTTTCCTTTGTGCAATAGATTGAAGAGTATTGGTATTAGGTCTTCTTTGAAGGTCTGATAGAATTCTGCAGTGAACCCATCTGGTCCTGGGCTTTGTTTGGTCAGGAGACTTTTAATGACTGCTTCTATTTCTTTAGGCACTATGGGAATGTTTGGATGGTTTATCTGATCCTGACATAACTTTGGTATTTGATATCTGTCTAGAAAATTGTTCATTTCATCCAGATTTTCCAGTTTTGTTGAGTATAGGCTTTTTGTAGTAGGATCTGATGATTTTTTGAATTTCCTCAGATTCTGTTGTTATGTCTCCTTTTCATTTCTAATTTTGTTAATGTGGATACTATCTCTGTGCCCTCTGGTTAGTATGGCTAAGGGTTTATCTATCTTGTTGATTTTATCAAAGAACCAACTGCTGGTTTTGTTGATTCTTTTTATAGTTCTTTTTGTTTCTACTTGGTTGATTTCAGCCCTGAGTTTGATTATTTCCTGCCTTCTACTCCTCTTTGGTGCATTAGCTTCTTTTTGTTCTAGAGCTTTCAGGTGCACTGTTAAGAGGCAAGTATATGCTCTCTCCAGTTTCTTTTTTGAGGCACTCAGAGATATGAGTTTTCCTCTTAACACTGTTTTCATTGTGTCCCATAAGTTTGGGCATGTTGTACATTCATTTTCTTTAAATTCCAGGAAGTCTTTAATTTCTTTCTTTATTTCTTCCTTGATCAAGTTGTCACTGAGTAGAGCATTGTTCAGCTTCCATGTGTATGTATGCTTTCTGGTGTTGTTGTTGCCATTGAAGACCAGCCTTAATATGTAGTGATCTGATAGGAGGCATGGGATTATTTCAATCTTGTTGTATCTGTGGAGGTTTGTTTTATGACCGAATATAAGGTCAATTTTGGAGAAGGTACCATGAGGTGGTGAGAAGAAGGTATATTCTTTTGATTGATGATGAAATGTTCTATAAATATCTGTTAAATCCATTTGGTTCATAACATCTGTTAGTTTCACTGTGTCTCTGTTTAGTTTGTGTTTCCAAGATCTGTCCATTGATGATAATGGGGTGTTGAAGTCTCCTACTATGATTGTGTGAGGTGCAATGTGTGCTTTGAGCTTTAGTAAAGTTTCTTTTATGAATGTGGGTGTCCTTGCATTTGGAGCATAGATGTTCACAATTGAGAGTTCCTCTTGGTAAATTTTTCCTATGATGAGTATGGAATATCCTTCCTTATCTTTTTTGGTGACTTTTGGGTGAAAGTCGATTTTACTGGATATTAGAATGGCTACTTCAGCCCGTTTCTTGGGACCATTTGCCTGGAAAATTGTTTTCCAGCCCTTTACTCTGAGGTAGTGTATGTCTTTATCACGGAGCTACATTTCCTGAACGCAGCAAAATGCTGGGTCCTCTTTATGGATCCAGTCTCTCAGTCTATGTCTTTTTATTGGGAAATTGAGTCCATTGATGTTAAGAAATATTATGGAATAGTGATTGTTGGTTCCTGTTATTTTCAATGTTACTTTTAGGTTTGTGTGGCTATCTTCTTTTCAGTTTGGTATGTACTCACTGATAAGCGGATATTATCCCACAAGTTCAGAATGTCTAAGTTTCACTTAACAGTAACCGCTGGACTGAGAGTGAGGTACCAGATGGAGGGGTTGGAGAAAAGTCTGAAGGAGCGGAGGGAATTGGCAGCCCCATGGAGGGAGCAAGAGCATCAATGGGCCTGACCCTCCCCCTGGTCGTCCTCTAGTTCAGACCACTAACCAAAGAATACACATCT
>CM052704.1:30259129-30274647 GCA_028551405.1 Uromys caudimaculatus | reverse complement strand
CCCAGGATCTTCTAGCTTTCATAGTCTCTGGTGAGAAGTCTGGTGTAATTCTGATAGGTCTTCCTTTATATGTTACTTGACCTTTTTCCCTTACTGCTTTTTATATTTTTTCTTTGTTTTGTGTATTTGGTGTTTTCACTATAATGTGACGGGACAAATTTCTTTTCTGGTCCAATCTGTTTGGAGTTCTGTAAGCCTTTTATATATTTACGTTCATTTCTTTCTTTAGGTTGGGGAAGTTTTCCTCTATAATTTTGATGAAGATATTTGCTGGTCCTTTAAGTTGGGAATCTTCACTCTCTTCTGTACCTATTATCCTTAGGTTCTGTCTTCTCATTGTGTCCTGGATTTCATGGATGTTTTGGGTTAGAAGCTTTTTGCATTTTGCATTTTCTTTTACTGTTGTGTCGATGTTATCTATGGTATCTTCTGCTCCTGAGATTCTCTCTTCTGTTTCTTGTATTCTGTTGGTGATGCTAACATCAATGGTTCCTGATCTCTTTCCTAGGTTTTCCAGCTCTAGGGTTGTCTCTCTTTGTGATTTCTTTTTTGTTTCTATTTCTATTTTTAGCTCCTGGATTGTTTTGTGTATTTCCTTTGTCTGTTTGATTGTGTTTTCTTGAAATTCTGCCTGTTTGATTGAGTTTTCCTGTAATTCTTTAATGGATTTTTGTATTTCCTCTTGAAAGGCTTCTAGTTATTTATCTCTGTTCTCTTGTATTGGAGTTTTAAACCTCATTTATTTTTTTATTGCAGTTTATGTTTGTGAGTAACTTTTGTAATGTTTTGTATTTCCTCTAAAATATACTGAGAAAATATTTGTTTACTAAATTCATACATGCATATTCACTCATATCATTATATATCCAGAAGGTCAGTTTGGCTGGACGACAGAGATACAACATGTGATTCTATAAAAGAGTAGAAAACAAACCTGTAAGATATTTATTATAAATTAAAGTTCAATATAATTATATGTATCTTTATATAAAGCATAAATAATATTTTTATACTTATGCATTGTTTCTTATCCTTTATTCATAGTATAATGAAATATCATGACAAATTTTTATTTAATAATTGCTGTTATTTCATAATTGTAATAGTGGCAGTACTTTGTATTATTTCTTTATCAAAGCAAAAACAAATACATACCTGCATTGATGTTTGGTTTAAATATGAAGTGGATGATAATAGAAAAAAATTGATACACTGAATTCTTTTCCATTGCAGCTTAGTTAATTAAATAGTTAGTTTCTCTCTTTTGCATTTTTATTATTCATATTTTTCTGAAGGGTGCACATGTGTTTCCTTGATCTTTTGGGCATGGATTTGTGATTTAAAAGCCACATTTATGACACTATGAATTAATTGCTAAAAACATGTTCTAATTCCACTGTATGACAGAAGCACTTTCGGGGATATTAATCAAATTCATGATTATATATATGAAAGAGGAACTTCATTTCAATGAATAATTTCCTGTATTAATGCTAGCTTACTTCAAAATATGAGTTATATTTCCTGATGGAATAAGTGTCTAATTCAAATTATTTATAAAACTTATTGTTGTGGAGTGAGTATGGCGTTTTTATTACTTTATGTCCAGGATTACAATGTTGGCCTCAGACAATTTAGGTCTGTCAGTGGATTGGCTAACAAGTAATAATTTTTCAGGGCAGGCATTGGCCATTGGCATAGTTACTTGTGAATTATACCAAGTGTCTAAACAATCAGAATTTAAGAGACTAAGAGAAAATATTGTGATGATTGATTTTTAAACCATAAAGCCTGAAGTTAAAACAAATATGAGGAATTCTACATAGTGATGTCTCAACAGTTAAAAGGACCTGAAATTGTAGAGAACCCAATTTGGTTTCTGGAACACAAATGGTGGTTCCTAACTGTATGTATCTTCAATTCTAAGGATTTTTCTCACCTCTGCATATCGCAGGCACCCACATGGTGAACATACATACATACTGGCATATAATTATATGCATATATTAAAATAAATAGATCTTTAAAAATAGTGAACAATATTGGAAAGCCTAAAATACAAAGAAAAAACAAATAATAGTCTGACAATGTGGCTGAAGAGTTAAAACTGCTAGATTTACCTGAGTTTATTTTGGGGGCCAATGAGACGTAAGAACAAACAGATTCCAATACACTGTCCTCTCCTCTTTAAGTGTACCATGGATTAATTGTTTATGTGCATGCACATACATACGCACACGCGTGCACACACACACACATATTCTAAATATATTTTAAAGATCCTGTTTTATCTGACTTTTCTGCTGCTGTAATAAATATGATTAAAAGGAACTTTTCAAGAAAAAGTTGGATTACAAACTTAGGCAACAGTTCATCGCTGGTAGAATTTAGAGCAGGAGTTCAAGTAGGAACTTAAGCAGAAACCATGGAGAAATTTTGCTTATAGGTGTGTTCTATCTGGTTTGTTTAGTTTTGTATATGACAGAGTCCAGACACAGCCACCTAGGAATTATTCTGTCCATAGTGGGATATACGTTTTCATTCATCAATCAAGACAATTTCCCATGTAATTGCCTACAGGTCAATCTGATGGGGAAAGGCAAGTCTTCAGCTGAGGTTTCCTCTTTCCAAAAGACTCTAATTTGTGTTCAGTTGACAAAATGTGTAAAGAATGTGTAAAGTACATGGAAAATATAATATTTTAATCCCTAGACCAAAGGGATAGACACACAGAGACATTTTTTGCTTACAAATGATGAAGAAAATTATTATCATATGTTTTTTATCCTGATGTAACTCAATGTAGAAGAGAAAGTAGGATTGCATATAAATGTCACAGTGAAGCCTATTTATATGTACAATTAATATTCATTAGTCACTGTAAGATAAAGAACAAAAACGAATTAAAAGAAACAGTGTCTTGACTGTGATGAGGCACTAGCTTACAGATGACACTTCTAAGATAGGAATCTGCTTTCAAAATGTTACCATAATCTTATTAGACCTCAAATAGATAACCCCACTTATCAGTGCCTAACCTTTTCACATAGAGAAAGTGACAGCAAGATACTGTTTCTTTAATCTGCTAACTTTATGAAAATTTGTTTTGCGACATAGAACATGAATTTCCACCTTTTTATTAAAGAGTATTCCATTGACAGTTCACTTCAACAAATACCCATGCTTCGTGCTTTGCTTACCAGCATCCTGAATCAAATCATGATCTAGGCCAAGGTATTTTTTTTTTTTTATTTCTACTATGAAACTTCATCTGCTTTCCAGGGTCCCTGTGTGTCCAGCAGGCACTATGACTAACAGCCAACCAACAGTCCTGCACATTGACACAAATCATTCTACCAGTGTCATACAGGACAAACAGAAAGACAGATAGATAGGTACACACACATACACACATTCATGTACACACACACACACACACACACACACACACACACACACACACACTAAGGGTGATGTGAAGTCTTTCTCTAAGCTCAGCTTTGGGAAGGAGTGCCACTCCAATTATTGTACTGAAATATTAAAAACAAAATTCAAAGCACATGACTCTTTAAAGCAATTAGAAATTATCAATGTCTACTTAAGTTCTTGAGTATCAAAACAGGGTAAGCTTGATTTAGGATATTACTGGATTTAGGATATTCTGTTTTGAACACTGGCTGCATCTATGCTAAATTGTAGAATATACAAATGCAATTACTTTATGGTTTCCTGTGAAGAGTGGTCACAAACACAACTGTCTGACACTTTATAAAACTTCTCTTGTGCTTTTGGAGATCAACACAAAATCTACCACATGGTACAACAACACTCTATCTCTGCCCTACACCTTCACCCTGATGTTCTGTATTTCTCTGTGTAGCAAGAGCCACAATACTGCACATCATTCTGTGGTGTGTAGTGTGTTATGGCACCAACAGCAAATTAGCATCTTGTATTAACTTGCTTAGTTTTAAGGCTCTCAGGTGTTCTCAAAGCCAAGTATTTTAGTCTTTTAAGAACTGCACATTCTACACTGAACACAGTATAAAAAATAACATAATTACTTCTGAACGTCAATCATATTTTAGTGTTGATTTTAATTTAAATGAGGACAAATGAGGATTTCTGTTTGTCTTCATTGGTTTGACATGATCTGTGTGAGTTCAATTTTGCCTCCCTTATTACTGTTCTATGTCTAACTCTTTTCCTACCTGCAGACATATGGCGTCACAGTGTCTTCCAAATCATCACATGCACAGGAATCAGCCCTGCACATATTACTTCATACATTCCTAGTTTGTATTCAGTTTGATCTTCACAAGAATTTCTATACTGCATATTCCTAATGCTCATAACTCATTCACTATCACTTCAGTTCCTCACAGTGTAAGGCAACTTCTTTGAAAATGTCGCCAGCTAATATGGACTCAATATGAATTATGTTCTAATAACATGTTTGTATCTTATGCACTATGTCCAGTATTTAGAATCATGGAATGACAATTAATTGCTATTTTGCAGAATTTGACATGAATTATCTATCTGTCTGTCTGTCTATATATCTATCATGTATGATTTTTCTCCCTCAAAATACTCCCATATAACCTACCAGTCTCTGCTCTTCCTTTAAATCCATGAAATTCATGTTCATTACATATTCTTTCTGTCACAAGGATAATCCTTTAGCTATGTATACTCTCATACTATCTTCCTATATGTACATTTGTACATGTGATCTACTAGATGTCAGTTCCTTCCTCATCCAGGGATCATAATCTCCATGTCAAGACATTTTTCAAGTCTGTCTCAGGATAAGATGGAGGTTCAGTGTTGTAATTAAAATAATATGTAGGTAATAACTCAGGCCAAACACAGCTGCCACTGACTTCTTGCAATGCAAATGTGTCCATGTTTTATTTTCCCCCAAATTCTCTATTCTGTCCTGGGTTTCCCACATGCAGAGAGAAAAGATAATGGCAGCACTTATAACAGATTGCTTATGTGAGCATGTTACCATGTGAAGCAGAAATGGAATTAAGCATAGGCTGTAGGCTAATAAGAGAACATTCTGGAAGAAGGAGTAGGAAAAGCAATCAAGAAAACATTCTGATAAAATATGCGAAGTGGAAACTTAAGGGTTCTTTGGAGAGTCAGTTGTGTTGGATGGTGTTTCGCTGCGGCAAACACATGAAGGAGTATTTCATAGAAGCAGACATAGGTGAAAGGATGTTCTACTGAAGCAAGCAGGTAAAAGAATATGTGATGAAGGATTCTTAGTTAATGACACACATGCATTGGTCATGTTACATTGCATAGTTGAGCTCCTTTTGTTGCAACTCTATAGAGAGGAACCAAAAACCTTCTGGTGGTATGCTGCAGTTTCTTGCTGCTTCTGCCAACTTGGGCCACAGAGTGATATCAGCTGAGACAGACACCTGTGGAGTATTGCTAAGTTGAACTCACGTGCTGAGGCAAGACCTTTGGAGGAAATGTGATGTTTGGAGGGAGTATAAATAGGACTCACTGCACAGTGATGGAGAGTCAACTTGGCTTGCTTGCATAGCTAAATGCTTGTTGGTCTCATGACTTTGCTGATCTTGGCTTCATTGAGAGAGGCACAGCCTACAGCTTTCCCTGGAATTCCTATTGGCCCTGATCCCTCCTGATGAATGGTGGCAAGGCTGAGACCTGGATGTCTCTGTTAGCTCATGCCACCAGTGATGATTCATGATTGCTATCAGACTCTATTGAAATGGACTGCTGGTATATCTGGAAGTGTATGTGAATGCATTGAGCTGCTGCTGCTTACATATGAACTGAACTGCTGATTTCCTGACAACACAGTTGGAATTTGTTCCACCATTTCCAAACAGGTCCACTTCCCCTGTATCCTTCCTTTCCCACTACTTCTGGTGGCTGGGGGTGGGAGATAGAAGAGAGGATAAAGCATTTAAGAACCACCATTAAAAGTAGGCTTTGAAAAATTAAATTTACAATGGTAATTGTGAATGCAGTGCATGTGGGGTCCTATTGCCAATATTATGAAGCAGAGTCTATTGGATCCTTATTCTTTCACTAGAGAACAGAGAATCCGAAAAGGCAAGACCTAAAGAAATTGCCCCTACTTGAGTGTAGAAATTAAATCTCTATGCACAAGTTTAACACACTTCAGCATGAAATCAGTTCTTATAAACTTCCTTAGAGTGCAGGGTGAAGACAAATGATACATTTTCAGTAGTTGAAGTCCAGAAAAGGGAAATACACAATACGTTATTGAAGGTCATTGCCTTAATTTACCGACTAGTAGAGAGAGCCCGAAGCAAATGAGCTCACTCTCAAAATAGATATTGTTCAACCATCTACATGTTGTCAAGTTCAACTTGTGAAGTAATTAGTTATTGCTGTAAAAAACACACACATCCATATCATTAACAGTCACAGAAACACACACCACAGAAATGTGCATATGCTACACGATTTGAATTCTGCCAAGTTTTGTGTAACTGTCCTCCATTCTGTGTCAGGCTGACCTATTTAGCAGAAAGCTAAAGTCACCTCTCAGGGATCTGTCTTTGTTTAAGCAAGTTTGACAAAGATTTAGGGAGGGGCACATGTCCATTAGATGAGGCAGTGAAAAGCTCATTTAAGAAGATCAATCAGAAAATAATTAGCCTGAGGATATTTGAAAGTGAAATAGCCTGTTTGGGATTAGAGCTGAGAAAAAGAGAAGGGGAGGGGGTCAAGGTCCCTTATAACATTCTCCTGTCTAACACTTTCGATTTAGTTTCCAAAGAATATGGCCTGTCTATCATATTAAATTTTAAAGGGCTTTATCATATGCAAAATTTTACCTTCTTTTTGTTAGAAAAGCAAAAATGAGCTCTTTTTTTATGTTCTGAATTATGTCAATAAGTAGCATGGCATATTATGTTAGGCAGCCTATCATTTCACAGGAGAAAAGAAGGTAAGAAATCAAGATAAAAGAATAGAAGCTTAAATTTTAAATTTTGTATGACATTTGTAAATAAGAACTGAACGTCTTTAAGAAATTGTTTCAATTCAAGTTTATATTATCTTAAAAGTATATATATATATATATATATATATATATATATATATATATATATATATATATATATATATACATTTTTTTCCAGAGCCTTTTGGCATCTGAACAAAAATGACTTCAATATAAGCAACAATTGGCACCATTACAAGTTACGGTTCATCAGAGCATCTGAAATCATGTTTTTCCTTTCCTTGGATAATTCACCTTTTATTCTTTATATTACTTATTTTTGTGTACTTTCTTCCTAATATTTTTATTCTAGCTCTCTCTTCTCTTAATCTACTATGTCTTCATTACACATTTTTTAAAACAATTTCAGATTTAAGTTCTACTTAATGCATGATAAAAGTACATTTTGTCACTTACTGGTAATTTCTTTAATCAGCACAGGTCATTAAAACCCTCTGTATTATGTGACGTTGGTCTCTCAAGTGGTAGTTGTGATGGGCGAGGGAGTGTGGAGAAGAATATTGATAGTTTATTTTAGTGATAAATTTTGTTCCTAAACTCCATGTGCATCTGGACAAATTTGCACATCATCTCTAATAGCACATTTTCTAGGCTTTATATAAGATTGTGACATTTACCATCTTCTAGATTGGAAAAAAATTGAAATTTGACTTAGCTTTATCTTTTCTTCATTGAGAGATTAATTGGTGCCAACTTTAATGAAGAAACACACTGACCACATTTACCTTTATTGTTTGGTATATACTTTCTGATTAAATGTCAAAAAAACCTTGAATTTTATACATGCTACATTATAAAGTTAAGAAATCACTATATTCAAGTACAAATATTGAATCAAATGTCTAGGACATTTGTTCACTATACTATCATGTGCTATAAAGTAATATAATCAAATGGAGACTTTGCTTTTACTAACAGAAGCATGGTGGAGCGACTCAAAGGCACAAAGAGTAAAATATGGACAGAGGAATGGTGTATGTGCTAGAGTCATCCATATAGAGAGGGATAAATTAAAGCTGCATAGAGCAAACAAAGCCTCCAAATACTCCCGTGACCGAGTAGAGATGATGATGAGGGAACACTAACAGAAAGAAAAACTTGAGAAAGGAGTTTAAACAAATAAAAATCAATTCCCTACAAGAGTCAGGCCTTAAAAAACAACACTGTGTTCTTATTTTGATGGAAATACAATATAAGAATGCAATAAAAAACTATGTTATATAAAATTAGGCTGTGAAACTATAGTCTCCAAGGAACAATTCCATCCCCTGTGCTCTCTAGTGAGATGTGCTGGGCTCTGATTGTGCAAACTGCGTTTCTACTTTCTGAGCTACAATCTTGCTTAAAACAGAATCCAAGTGATTCAGAACTCCAAGGGAAGACGAGACTTCTTTCCTTATGCTTCCTGTAACTTCCCAACGAACTCTGCCCTCTCCTTAATTCAAATTCAATAGCATCTTCTTTGTTCCCCTCTATTTCCTCATTCCTCCTCCAGTTTTCCTTTGCTCTATTTTATCTAGCCTTACATCTTCCCTCAGGGGTCTGCTACAGTGTGAACCCAGTGCCACCGTAGGCTTCCCCCTTTTTTTGTGCTGAACTTGGTCATCTCTTCCAACCCCCTTGTTTTCTCAGCTTCACTGTTTGTAGCTGCAATCTGCTATTCCAGCTCATTTTTTTAGCTCACTTATTCTCTTTTTTACCCTGAAAAAGCATCATAACAGAATCTCAAATGTAGATCTTCCTGAAAGGGTAGCAAACATCCAACTTAAAAAAAAAAAAAAAAGAAGAAGAAGCATGTAATACTAGTGTTTGTGACGTTTTGGAACCACAATTCCTGTTTGCTGTTGTTGTTTGTCCAGCTGATTGTCTGTTTTTTATCATTTCAGTGTCCATTCTTATAATTAATTATTTTATTTAGGGTCAGAATTGATTCTTGGATTCTTTAACTGGATCAGAACTATTGAACTGCTTAATATTGCTTGTAATGGTAATATATTTATAATAATATATTTATATATTTAAATATATTAGTATATTTTATAATAATCTATTGTTTGTGATGGTAATATATTTATAATAATATAGTTATTATAAAAATGATATATTTATAATAATGCAATTTAACAATAATATATTTATCTTAATTTCATATCTAATATTTCAAAATATATCTTGAAAAGTATTCCGAGAATACAAATAGTGCTGAGGTTCATATCCAAAATTTTCTCACATTGCAACCTGAATGTAGAAATCAAAATATTACAATATAAGTTTTTGAAAATGAGCTAATTATAACAAATTTTAATACTTTTCAAATTAATTTTATTAGACTGTTAGTAAAATGCCATATATGAAATTATGAATTATTTTAAAATATCATGTACTCAACTACAATTGTTATCTCATCATGCATATTATCTCATCAGAATCTCATATCCAATGTAAAATGCAGAGGTTGAGTTTTATTAATAAAGGTTAAGGAATTGCTTGGTAAAAATAAAGCACTGTATTTATTAAATTAATTAGTAAACTTTTTTATGATAAGTAATCCACTTTCCTTTATTTAAAATTTTAAAAAGCATTAGAATTAATTGACAGAATCAATTATATTTTTAAGAAAATATTGTGAAATAATTTATATTATTATACTCAGTTTTTAGAAAATTGTAATAATCCACTTATGTTGCCCTTTTTAATTAATTAATTTATTTATTTTATATCCTGATCACAGTTTCCCTTTTCTCCTTTCCTTCTTCCCAGACCTTCCCTTTCACCTTACCTCCCCATCACTTCTCTCTTTCTCCTCTTACAGTGGAGGACTTTCATGGATATCAAGCAGCCTTGACATATCAATTTGCAATAAGACTAGGCACATCTTCTCCTACTGAGGTTAGACAAGACGACACAGTTAGGGGAAAGGGACTGAAAATCTGGCAACAGAGTCAGAGACATCCCTGACCTTTCTGTTTCAAGTCCACGTGAAAAACCAAGCAGAGGATCTAGGTCGGTCCCAAGCAGGCTCCCTGGTTGTTAAGTCAGCCTCTGTGAGCCTCTACGGGCTAATGTTAGTTGATCCTGTAGGTTTGCTTGTGGCTTATTTGACCTCTGTGGCTCCTTCAATCTTCCGCCCCTTCTTCCATAGGATTCCTGAAGCTCAACCTACTGTTTGGCTGTGGGTTTCTGTATCTGTTTCCATTAGTTGTTGGATGAAGCTTCTCTGTTGCTACTTATTCTGGGCTCCTCTCTGCAAATATAGAATAATATTAAAAGTGTCAAGGGTACACTCCCTCTCCCGGCATGGGTTTCAATCTAGGCCAGAAATTGGTTGGCATTACCTCAATTCCTGATCCATCTTTCACCCTGTAGTCAGGACAAATTGTAGGTTAGAGATTTAGGGACTGAGTTGGTTTCCCAATCTCTCCACTGGAAATCTTCCGTGATTACAGGAAACCGACATTTCAAGTTCAAATCTCACATTGCTAGGATTTTTTAGCTAGGGTCACTCTCATAGATCCAAAGGCCACACCTACCAAGAAACCAGAAAACACTCAGCTACCTTCTTAAAAAAAACCAAAAAGGGTAACAGAAACCAAAGAACAAAAACCCACCAAACAATTACAAGAAAGGAAACACACACTAACACCACCACCACCACCACCACCACCACCACCACCACCACCACCACCACCACCACCACCACCATCACCACAACAAAAAAGTTCTATGTTCCAAACACAAAGGTGCCGAAGTTCATAAACGAAACACTACTAAAGCTTAAATCACATATTTACCCTCACACAGTGACAGTGAAAGACTTCAATATCCTGCTCTCACCAATAGATAGGTCATCCAGACTAAAAGAAAACAAGGAAATGCTGGAGTACACAGATGTTATAGACTAAATGGACCTAACAGATATTTACAGAAAATTTCACTCAAACACAAAAGAATATATCTCCTTCTCTGTATCTCATGGAACTTTCTCTAAAAGTCAGTACATACTGAAGTGGGAATTTCTGCTTGGAGTCTTAGTTGAGTCATGTGATGTTTTTCTGGAAGCTGTCTGATGAAAGGGCATACGATGTTTTGCTGGAGTGCTTGAGAGGGTATGTGATATTTGGTAAGAGTATAAGTGAAGCCAGTAAACAGTGGATTTTGTTCTGGGCATTGGTTTGCCTTGCTTTCTTCTTTGATCTTTGCTTGTTGTGAGTTCATAGAAAGAAACACACCAAAGAACTTCTGACAATGGTGTTCCAGCTTCTTCTTGTTGTTTCAATGGAGTCATGTTGATTGACAGAGCTTTGAGATTTCTTCTGGATCAAGCTGCTGCTGCTAATGGAATGGACTGCTAACAATGAAGATTGGAGTCACCCAAAGAACCTAAAGAGGTTCATGTCCCCCTTGTCCTATTAATCATCTTCCCCCCCTACCTTTGGTTGGCAGGCTGTAAGGAAGGATGAAGCATTTAAGAGCCCTTATTAAAGCAGGATTTGAAAAATAGAAGCCTACAACATACTCAGCTACAAAGCAAGTCTTAACAGCTATAAGAAATTTAAAGTAACACCTTGTATCCTACGTGATCACCATGGGTTAAATTCGGATACCAACAACAACAGAAATAAGAAAAAGCATATAAACTCATGAAAAGTGAACAACCCTTTACTGAATGAAAAATGAGTCAAGACAGAAATAAGAATTTAAAATCTTTTAAAATTGAATGAAAATGAATATACAACATACTGAAACACAATGAAGGTGGTTCTAAGAGGGAATTTTTTAGCAATACGTGCCTACATAAAAGATTGAGGATATTTCATAATAATAACCTGATAGCTCTAGAACAAGCAGAAGAAATCCTACTCAATGGGAGTAGACATCAAGAAATAATCAAACTTTGTGCTGAAATAAAAACAAAGAAAAAAATTACAAAGATTCAATGAAGCAACAAGTTGGTTCTCATTTTTATGAGGTCCCATTTATCAATTATTGATGTTAGAGATGTTGACCCTTTGTTCAGGTCATTGTCTCCTGTGCCAATGCACACTAGGTTATTCCACACTCTTTTATACCAGGTTAAGTTTATCTGGTTTTATGTTGAGTCTTTTGATCCACTTGGACATGAGAGATTGATATGAATTATTTACCTTCTTACGCGTGCAGACATCTAGTTAGTCTTGCAATATTTGGCTTCTTTGTCAAAAATCAAGTATCCATAGTTATATAGATTTAATTCTGGGTGTTCAACTTGATTTGTGGTTATTATAGGTTTAGGTTGATTTCTGAGTTTATCTGGATGGATGGATGTTTTCCTCTTGGTTTCTGTTTCTGTTTCCTCTCAGTTTTCTGATGTCAGGAGCCTGGGGTTCTAGTGACAAACAAGTCTTCAGATCCAATAATGCGTCTCCACTATTTTTCTGTTTTTGTGTTTTGTGTTCTATTTTTTTATTTTTTGTTTTTGTTTCTTAGATTTTTGTTTGTTTGTTTTGGGGTTTTGTTTTATGGTCTTTTTTTGTTTGTTTGTTTAGTTTTGTTTTTTGCCTGAGTGTCCTCAGAGGTTCAGGGTGCTAATGTTGCCTTTATAGTCCCCAGTAAATGGACCCAGGTGATGGTGTATAGATTTCTTCTCTTACCATTTTTTTTGATACTTTATTTACATTTCCAATGTTTCCCCCTTTCTAGGTCTCCTCTTTGGAAACCCTCTATCACCTCTCCCTCCCCACCTCTATGAGGGAATTCCACCTCTCACCCACCCACCCACCCACTCCCATATTCCCACCTTGACATTCCCCTTTACTGGGGCCTCTCCTCCCCCTGATGGCCAACAAGGCCCTCCTCTGCCACATATGTGGTCCGAACCATGGGTCCCTCCATGTGTATTCTTTGGTTGGTGGTCCAGCCTCCAGGAAGACCGGGGGGGGGGGGGGTCAGGCCAGTTGACACTGTTGCTCCCTCCATAGGGCTGCAGACTCCCTCAGCTCCTTCAGTCTCTTCTCCAACTCCTCCATCTGGGACCTCACTCTCAGTCCAGCAGTTACTGTAAAGTGAAGCTTGGGTATTCTTACCATTTTTAAAAAATTAAAAATAATTACTTATGTTTGAATTGCTTAGAATAATGAAACAAGACTTAGTAAAATAATTCTTCATTATTTAAACCATGGGTGACTAGGAATGCATAAACATACTCACAGGCATATTGTGTATTTAATGTAGTTGTTGTCATAATATGATAGGAATTATGACATTTAGCATTAGGAAAAAGTTAAAGAAATAAATACTTTCAAGTGCATAATTGCAGACACATGCCTAAAACAAACTAACCATATGCTGACTTTCTACCTGGACTCTATCCTGGAAATCCATTTTCTTTCTTTTATAAAATATTTTCCATTAATACTTTGCTCAGGTTTTCACATATTTTTATAATATATCTTTTAAAAAGTCACTAAACAAATTGACAACAATTTATTGTATTATTTTTGTTATTCTAATTGACACCTCAGACTCATGATTGAAGTAACTCTCAAAATTATGCAATAGGATAAAGAGACAAAATTGTTCATAGCAATAGAGTTCATAATGAGAAAATTCTAATAACAAATGACATGTTGTATAAATGCTAACTTTATTTGCATACAAAGGAAAGAAACAAAGCATTGCTAAATTTACACATTTGAGTATTACTACTTTATAGAACTGATAAGAGATTTTGTATGTGGGTTAGAAATATAATATTGGAAATATGGACTTTGTTCTTGGTATGGAGTGTAAATCACCATGAAGGAGCTGTTTATAGGTAGAGTTGCTCTTGGATGTGACAGAATGCATTAGACTACATGGTCCCATCTGGGTTTATCTAGAAATAAGAAATGAAAGTAGAAGATAACTAGATATGAACTAAAGAAAACTCAACACTTTAAAATTCCCCTTCTAGTGACCTGTTTTAACCAGATAAACAGCATTTCTTTCGAAAATATACTATTTTGTTATTTGAGAATTTCACACATGTATCCAATATATTTTAATCATTTAAAACCTACTCATTGCCTCAGTACTCTCAGAAGCACCCACCCCAACATTTCTTCCCAACATCTTGCCCTGCAGTTTTTCTTTGTTTCTCATTTAAGCTCATCTAGTCTAGACATTCAAGTGTGACGCTATCCACTAAGGTATTGTTCACCTACCAGAAAATGCATGCTTAAAGAACATTGACAGCCCATACATTCTAACTTAAGGATAGTAACTTATGATATCCTCTCACTCAAAACTAAAATGTTGACTGGCTTGATTTCATGCAGCGCTCATGCAGGATACCAACGCTGATGCAAATGCACAGATGCAGCAACCCTGTCATGTTCAGAAGATAGAGGCTCACTCACATCTTCCTTGAAGTCTGACTGTTACAGACTTTTGCCCCTCTTCGGACATTTCCCATGATCCTTGGGTGAAGGATGTTATAGAGATGTCTCCGTACTGAGCTAGCATCTTTTAGAGAAAATTTAACTTACAAAAACAAAACAAAAAACAGAACAACAATGACAACAACAAGAAGAATAAGAACAGAGCTTAAATTCTTTGCAGTGTGACCAGTTGTTAGTTTCTGACTTTATCAGCATGCACTACTCAAAGAAACTTGTCTGCTTAGATATGAGAGCTGAGTCTCTTACTGGTTTAACAACCTCCCCAAATGTTGTAAAATTGGTGATCACATTGTCAAACAAGAGAGCCTATAGAAAGCACGTGACATACAATCTGTAAATGGAGAGTACTACAGGAAGTCATTGAAATTAGCACCGAACACACAAAAAATGCTTAACAACTTTTATCCTGTCACTGAGACTTGAAATCATTTACTTCAGGTATGAAATTTTATGCTAAGCATTTAATATTTTCAAAATTGTGATTTCAAATGTTGATGCCTATTTTCTTAGTAAGGTTTTAAACTTATGTTCACCGTGATATGCTATAATTTTTTACATTTATGGAACAATTAAAAAATATTTAAATTTATAAAATCTCACTTATAATTAGATATTTTGTATAGACAAAACACTAAACAATGTCTGATTTTTAAAACAAAATGGAAAAATAATTTCTGTTATTTTTTCAGTCTATTCATGTCACCTGAAGCAACATTATAATTTAAGTGTTAGTGATAGAGTTTCCCCAGTGTAAAATCTAGAATTAATACCAACTTTTAAACATGTATATGTTAAGTTAAATATGTTGTTAAATCTTTGAACACATATGCTTTTCATAGTATAGTGTTGATAACGTTTCATAATAAATAACAGTACCCAAATTATAAGCCTTTCCTTAGTATGACACATTTCTATATTTAAAGGTGGGGTTGAGCAGCATATAGTTCAAATGATTTGCAAACGTTTATTAGCATCTTTTAGAAGATGAAACATTTAGTTGCACACAAAGGCAAATGTGATTAATATTTATCAGTTACAGTCAATTAAAATATTACTGAAGA
>CM052704.1:30215653-30258629 GCA_028551405.1 Uromys caudimaculatus | reverse complement strand
ATAAATAACAGTACCCAAATTATAAGCCTTTCCTTAGTATGACACATTTCTATATTTAAAGGTGGGGTTGAGCAGCATATAGTTCAAATGATTTGCAAACGTTTATTAGCATCTTTTAGAAGATGAAACATTTAGTTGCACACAAAGGCAAATGTGATTAATATTTATCAGTTACAGTCAATTAAAATATTACTGAAGAAACAAGAAACAAAAGCATTCTATGTAATGGAAAATGAGTTAACTATAGTTCTTCAATATGCTACTGTCATTCTTTCCATCATAGACATGACACCATACCAAATTTTCTGTGCTCATCCTACTTGTTGAAATGTTTCCTTAGCTCAAAACAAACAAACAAACAAATAAACAAACAAAAAACGTTGTTCAGTGCATTAGTTCATATGATAGTACCTTATAGGACCTCCATCTAATGCTAGACAGGGACTCTCAGATCCTGAGAGGACAGAATTCACATGCACAGAAAAGCACCTTGGGTAGCTCCTCATCAGGTGGCTTTTAGCTACTTCTATTAATCTTAGAAATATGAAGTAATGTACAGAAATTAATACATCACATAATTCCAGCAATATCTAGTGAAGGCTAACATTATGATTGTTAACTATTAACACTTTAAGTTGTTGTAGGACTATCCATTACTTAAGTTTACTTCATTGTGCTTTCCATATACCTCAAACCAATAAAATTCTATTATCAAAACACCTGATATCCTTGGTTGTACAGTGTCTATGGTATCATCCTTATGTTATATATGAAAATGTTCTGGCTTCTACAGATTAATGGCTGATTGGCTTTAAGCACTGGATGCAGATTCCCAGAAAATCCACAGTAGTTTACAATAACACTTACCTCTAGTATCCAAGGAATTTGCTGTCCACTTCTGTCTTCTTTCAGATCTGGCATGCATGTGGTACACTGACCTACATACAGGCAGAATACTCATACACCCACAAAACAAACAAACAAACAAACAAACAAACAAACAAATCACCTCTGGTTTCTATCATTTCCAAGTAATTGTTGAGCCTCTGATTCTGATACCTCAGTACATATTTTACACAGAATTTTCTATTATCTCAAACACTATACTACTAATGCTATTTTGACGGTTTTTAAATTTTTCATTATAATGAACATTCACTTTATACTGTTAACTAAAACTCACATAGTAAATGTAAAATTGCAAGATCACTTTGTCATGTATGATATTTTCTGAATTTTATCTAAGTAGTGAATTAACCATAGCAAAAGAACAAAAATTGGGTATAGATGTTATATTTCTAGCAGAAGAGCACATGTAGGCACAGGTGAATCCAATATATTTTAGCCTAGGAAATAGCAGCTGACAGTTAAGATTGGAAAAAAGAACACTCGTTTCATTGAATGAATCCAGCACTGTTCTTGAGAAAACCCGCTTAAACAAAAGTGCTTTGTCAATTTTCCCTCCTAGAGAATGTCCTGCAGCTAAGCTTTTATCCACTGGAACAGTTCCAGATCTTTTTATTGTACTTAATAAAATCCTAGAACCCTCTTACACTAGCACTTGGAAATAGTCTTCATTTCTTTCTTTTGAGGTTTGCAATTTTCCAGAAGCAATTAAAAATAAATAAAATCAATGAAAAAATCCTATAATATAGGACTCCCTTGTTGCCCCTCAAAAAAGAATGAATCGAAAATCCAAATAAAGTCAAATAACAATCCAATATAAGTGTATTAGTAAAGAAAAAACTATTAAATATATATTCTGTCTCTATGAATGTAAATGTGTGAAGGCAGCCAAAATTTAAATGTAATGTTACAATGAATAGTAAAAAGGCAATTTTAAAAACAATTCCAGTGATTGATTTTTATTTATTTAAAATTATTAATTATTCACAAAATGTTATTTTTATCTTCCCAATAGTCACCTAATTGATGAATAAATTAATCTCTATAAACAAAAATATTCATATTTAAACCTAAACCCCAATATATAATTATTTCTTTTTAAGGAACTCTGTCAAGACCTTTGACTTCAGCAATAAACTATAGAAACTCTGTTATTTTTGTGGTCCTGTGTGACCTCTCTCTCTCTCTCTCTCTCTCTCTTTCTCTGTCTCTCTCTCACACACTCTCACCACATTAATCCATTACAAATTGGTTATTTAAAAATAGTTATGAAACATACTAAATTTTTTTTTAAGATGATAAGAGAAGGGAGCTATATTCACAATCTTATATACATTGATACTTCAAAAGATCATTGGCATTTATATTTTTAATTGCAGGAGGCTGGAATGAATAAGGAGGAGGGTAAATTAAGGGCGATTATATAGAAGTGATATAATGTTTTCTATAGAGAAATTTAGGGACATGTCTCATGAGTACCCATTTATTATAAAATATCTAACATCTGAGATAATTGATAATACTATTTCCTATGATTTTACTATTATACTTGTGTACTGATTTCATCAATTTAATAGTCTCATAAATATTCCACATGCCACATATGCAATATAAAATAATCTAAGAGATTAAACATGTTCTCTTTCCTGTCAGCATTTGTTAACATAAGACAGTAGAAAAGGAGGGTGAACCAGAAGATGTCTTGTTGTTGATAGGATTTCTCTATGTTCATTCTAATGTCCCAACATGTGATGGAGATTATTTAATCTGTACTTTAACGTAATACTACAGAAAGATACTGGAAAAGTAAAACAGGACTGTGGGCGTTTCATTGAGATTGCACTCCACTTTACAATTGCCCAAATTCAAAACTACAAATAGATGTATGTATTTATGATTCTTAATGACATTTTCTTCCTACTATTCCATGTTCATTCATCTTAGGAGGCCTTAACGTTCCTGCACTACTCTTTTCACCCACTTCCCTTGTCAAATAACCTTTTTCCTATGTTCATATTTGTGTGTGTGTATATATATACATCAGAAAATGTTGGCTTATTGTGACAGGGTTACATTATTTTACTGTAGTTAATTATAGTGTTTTAAAAGCATGTCATATTTGCAATGTCTATAAATGGAGATTTGGTTACTCTTGTCTACCAAGCCTTGTGTTTATGAGCATGTCCTTATAAGGTCAAAGTAAATTGAAGTTAATATATGCAGAAATATCCAAAGATACTCATATTCCATGAAAGACAATATCTGTCAGTTTAGTTTTTGAGATTATAAGTATACATAAATAAATATATGTGTATATAAATTTATATATTTACACACATATATGCTCATACATACACACACATATATACATATATACATAATACACACATATATATAAGTATATATTTATACAATTATACATATACAGACATACACAAACACATACATACACACATATATATATATTGAAATATATATGTGAAATTTGATATGAAGAATATAAGCAAAGAATATAAGTAAAAAGCAATTTTATCCATATTGCATTATTTTAAATGCTGTCTTCTTAGCATGAATTTATACAAACCGCACAGAATATGTGCATGTCTGTATCATGCTGCATTATATGTTTTTTCTTTTCAGCTCCAATGACCCTCTTTGAGAATTATGGCACTGTGACTTCAATAGGTTTTGTGTTTATTATTTGGTCTCATCTCTGCTCTCTCTCACTTCTGAGAACTTGACAGAGTAGGGCCTCACAGCACTGGCTTGGTCTCCTTGCTACTTGTTTAGAACAGGATTGTTTAGTAACAATGCACTTTTTACTAGAACGTTATTCCTACCTCTAATCAGCTGTGTACAACATGTGAGACTATCAAGCTGTAAGCTTTATGGGAAACCTTTAAAGCAAGTTATAAGCGATCAAAAATTAGTCCTTACAGATGAATGACTGGTGGTACGATGGATATGTAGGGGTGGACATTAATTAGTATATTCAACTTAGGTAATCAAGAAGTAAGTTTAAAAAGTTAAAAGTTTAAAAATATGACTAAAAACATGTAAACCATGATTATAAACAAAATCCATATGTGATTGTATGATATCTTAAAATATATAATCTAATTTTTTAAAAATAACTGGATATATATATTTTAGTAATATTATAAATATTTTCTTATACTTTTTATTTTGTTGTCAGAAATGCACTTCTACTGTTTTTTTTTTGTTTTGTTTTTTTTTTTAGGTTTTCGGAGACAGGGTTTCTCTGTGTAGCCCTGGCTGTCCTGGAACTCACTCTGTAGACCACCAGGCTGGCCTCGAACTCAGAAATCCACCTGCTTCTGCCTCCCAAGTGCTGGGATTAAAGGCGTGCGCCACCACTGCCCGGCGTACTGTTTCTTATAAATATAAAAAACATCACTTTTTCCAGATGGCAATTCAGGTATGAGAAATATATTTCTTTTTGGTTGAAAATAGATTATCTGCCAGCACAATAGCTTAATTACTTGGGAATTTCATATCACTCTATCATTTTCGTGTCCCATTCCTTCCAGGGCCACCCTCTCACCCTTGTGCCTTCCCCTCGCCCTACCCCCAAAAGAAAGAAAAAGAAAATCAAGTTTAATTTGTGTTGCCTGTATGTACACTCACTGGAGCGTGGTCAAACTTCCAGAGGCCAACACCTTAACAAAAACTGATTCTTTCCTCTATGCACCTCCGGTCAGAAGACATCAACTGTGAAGAGCTATACTTCTGAATGTTTATCACAATTTTAAGGGACCCTCTTCAATAATTTCCTGTATGGACTGTTTCTGTTTCTTTCCTTTTGGGGGAGGGCGAGTGGGATGGGAACGCTATCACAACGAAGCCTTTCAATGTCTCTCATTTTCCCTTAGGAGACTGCAGTATCTATACAACTGCAAAAGAAGCTTCCTTTTGCTCATAGTAGCAGACAGCAGCACAGATTATGGACTTCTTACTTGGTTTCAGGTAGCAACAAGAATAAAAAACATTAACATGTCCTCCAGAGGCGGCTGTGGCATAAAAGGATGAGGTGGCTAGGTGGTGGGCGGAGTGAACATACGACCAGTCGTAGACAGCAAAGACGTGTTTCAATGTCTGTCACAGTCATACATGAAAACACCGTATAAAACATCTTTCCTTAAGACCTGCCCTTTATTTAGTTTTTTCAGAGATACTGTGTGCTCTGCAGGATCATCCTCCACTTCCCTGCAAAAGCTCCATGGTTCTTTCAGGTTCCACAGGTAGGTAGACACTGTAGCCAGTCCTGGAAGCCCCAGGGGTCTTGAATAATAATAATAATAATAATAATAATAATAATAATAATAATAATAATAATAATAAAACATCTTTTATAATTTTAATGCATTTCATTACCTTTCAAAATTTGCAAGGATAATTTAATACATTTGCAAAGGTAGTTTGATACATTTGTAAGGGTAGTTTGATACATTTATATTTAACTGTTCCTTCTAGTTTGTCACATGAAACTTAATATCCACTCAAATTTTCATAATCATATACCAGAATATATTTTAAAAGTTGAAAATATTATCTTTAGGTTGTCTGTGTACCTTTATCAATACAATCCATTCCATTGTGCTATAAAATAAGCAAAATATAGTTTCCTTTAAGGAAAACCGAAGCACAAATTTTCATGTGCAATCCCTCTATTTTATGGTATGAGAAATATCCCCTGTGCCACTCAGTGAAATGCTAATGAATGATACTTGCCTGAAGCTCTGTGTTGACCAGGTCAGCAAGAAGGAAAGGCAGGGAAATCTTATTTTACAACACTACTTGTAGTTACAATGACTTGCTCAGAATGGAGAAAGGATTATTCACAGAAAGATAATTAACCTTTTGTTGAAATAGCAAAATAAATAAAACAAATCTTGATTCAAGTCTTTGATGATTAAAAGAATCTTTCACCTACAGTGGAGATATTTAAATTAATAAGAATTTAAATGCTCTATAAAAAGTGGAATTTGGCATGTGATTTCTATTTTAATACCCTTTAAAACACCATAGGTGTTTATTATGATACTATGGAGAGAGGCGTGTAAGGGCAGGGAGGTCTTTCTTCAATTCTGACCACCTGGGCCCTGAGACTTTCAAAAAAGTGGCTGATTGGCAGCTTTCAATTCGAAGTCATTTCTGCTGTGCTGTAATTACATTCTTTTGCTGTCAAGCATTCAGTAGTGATTTGTCACCTACACCAGTCATTTTCAGAGATGCTCCAGGCTATGCAGGACTTAATACACAGGGCCAAAGTTTCAACTGTTAGTTACAGTGTGAGGACAGGCTTAGCATCACCATTCAGGTGGGTGAATGCGGCTCTTGTAAGTATGAAAAAGATGGTTGCATTGACCTCTCTAGAGCCAATAAATGCTTTTCTTATAAATATGACAAGAGAATAAGGAGGGGAAATCATCTAGAAACATGAGACATTTTCTATGGGTTTTTACATTTTGCAAAAAATGATAAGGATGTAATTTTATATCAGCGAAGAATTATTTTTTAACCTATTTTCTAAGAATTTGTAGAGAAAAGTTTCATGATTGAAAGAAATTTACTAAAATTCATTGTGCATATATATATATATATATATAAAATGATAAGTGGAACAATGAATTTATAATGAAATTGAAAGCATGCATATGTCTCTTTGTAATAAAAAAGAACTTGGACATACTGAAAATGTGTTAAATGTCTTCTGTTAAATGTTTCTATTTTTATTTTAATTAATTAATTAATTAATTAATTTTTGTTTTCTTGCGATAGTGTTTTTCTGTGTAGCTCTGAAAGGCACTCTGAAGATCACCCTAACCTAGAACTCAGAGATCTGCTCGTCCCTACCTTCTTATTGCTGAGATTATAGGCATATGCCTCTACAACCCAGCGTAAAAAACTGAAAATGTGCTATATTTTAAGAGCTATTTCATGTAAGCCAAACAATATATTGCTACACACCAAATTCAGCACAGTACTAATGAGTATAACACACTTTCAGTTTAGTTTTTCAGAAAATAAATCACTTTAAAAGATTTTATGTGTTGAAATGATCTGTTTTTTTATTGTGTAATTACTGGGCATGGGAGGGGAAAGTCCTTTGAGCACTTTCATGAGTCTCATGTGTGCAATAGACTGTAGTTCTGCAGAGAATCACCAATGGTGTACCAGTACACATTTCTTTTTATCTTTTCTCTGGAAAATATGTGAATTTCTTTGGAAAATATTTAGAGATTATAAAAGTGTTTGGATGACAGCATGGATCGTTTCAATAATAATACTCATTGATCGAAGCCTTTGATCACTATAATCTGAACCATAAAAGTGACTTGAAGCATCTACTTATAAATTGGAGAGCTATTTCATAAAGTAAAAAGCTGGAATTACTGTAATACTGAATATATATATATATATATATATATATGTATGTATGTATATGTATGTATATAAAATGGATGAATATTTGTTATTTACAAAATAAATTGGGATTCTTAGGGTACTATCACTATTATTTCTAACAGCACAATGGTGATTGATGTTTAAGCTGCAATAATAATTATTAACCATATGCTTTTTAGTCAACAAGTCAACAACTCAAACTATTCAAGTGAAGGATTTCATCTCCTTTTACATTTTTTTTTTGCAAATTGATAGCTAACTTATATAGAGAGAATGGAAGGTTAATGGGATATACTCTCCAATGATATGCTCAAATGACAGATAAACTAATATTTGGCACCATAGATAGCTAAGTTGGAGAGGAAACCTTCTGAAATTCAAAGCAATCTTCCCTGCCTATACCACAAATAGCCTAGTGAGAGTGTTCAGCCACAGAAACAGTGCTCAAGCAGTAAGTATATGCCATTATGAAGTCACGCATATGCCTGGGAAACAGAAAGATCATAAGCTTAGGAACTCTAACTCAGATCTAAAATCTAAAGCTTATGGGAAGTAAAGCAGAAAGAAAATAATTTAAATGCTACAACTTCCATCCACTTTTTACATGAAGATAATTTTCAGGATTGATTTTTGTTTTTAAATGGCTAATCAATAATTAAAGCAATTAGCATTAGGAAAATTGCATGCATAGCAACAAATTTTCTTTTATGGTGAAAGGATAAACTATGTATTTAAAATTTTAAGTATTATTTACACTTCATTGTGTTTTTAATGTGTATTTAAAGGCTTTTGACATCATTTAGTAATCTCTTTGACCTACCAGAAACCAGATTAAACCCAAAGGCAGATGATACAGATATATTTTACATTACTAAACTAGCAGACATAAATACATGAGTAAAAGCAGGGAAAGCAATGAGGCTACCCCAAGCCGATATGTGTGCAGTAGACAACAGTGGGAAGGAACAGACAATGTGAGAGAGAAAGCCAAGGCCAACTGTTAATGTCTGCTGACAGGCAAACATTAATGGTTCAGAGCAATAAAATTTTAAGACAGGCTCTCCTTTTTTAAAGATATCGATTTTCATATTTTTATTGCACGACAAAAGACATCAAAATTATATTGCTGGCACTTATGCCATTTAATATCCACACTTTTCTTGAAGGAAATAAGAAACTCATGGTAGACTTAATTCCATTTAGTGCTGAAGTCATTCTTCACACAAAATTAAAGTGAATAAATAAAGTGAACACAAGTGTTGCTTCCGTGGTACCAGACCACATCTTTTGAGAATGACCTTGATGCATTCATGCATTTTGCTGTATGTTTTTTGTGTTAGTTTCTGAAAACCTCAGAATTTTGGAAAGTCTCAAAGAATACATTCTGGAAAGTGGATTTTTGTTCGTTTGCTTTAAGATTATTGGGTTTGAATTTCAATAGCTAAAGCTATTTCACTACTTAGAGTTGTTAGAACTGTTACCACTAACAGACAAAACAAGATACAAAGTTTTCAGAACTTTAGTAGGTATTTGCATAAGATATATGTGGCACTAGACACACATAGGACAGGAACTGAAATATTTTCTATAAAACTTGGCGTTTAATATCCTTATTTGCAAGATGTTCAGATATTTAAAGAAATATCATTGACAGATTTAGACACCATATACTTTTATTATTTTATTTTAGACACAACCTTTGATAGAGGTATAAAATACGTACATCCTATAAGCATGTAAACAATATGAATATGCTTTATACATCTCTTTCATTCACTAACATTATCACAACGTTTTCTTTCAGTTATCTAGCAGTGTGTTCTACAATAGCAGCAACATAGAAGATACAGTTGTTTATATTTGCAGAATTATATATTATAATATATATTATATTATTTATATATTACATAATATATATTTATGTATTATAATGTATATTATACATTTTTATTTAGTTGCATGTATGCAATATACATAAGGGATAAAATTGTCATTTAATAAAGATATAAAATTCATTATGGAGAAAATATATTATAAAATTTTTAGTAATTTGAGTAATTAGTCTTTATAGACATTTCAAGTCTGGTAAAAACTGTTTAAAAAACTACTAGTTTTTCCTACTATATATTTTTATAAAATCATTTATGAGTATGAACCAAATAAAAAATATGGACTTCAAGACTACTAGGAAGTTTCAATTTTTCTTCATAATATTATTTGTCTATATATTTTTATTGAACATAATTTTATACAATACATTTTAGACTCCTTCATATTCTTAATTTCCACATAAAATGCCTATGCCAGTCAAAATAATTTTAACCTTTTTATATATTGAAATTGTACTGAATAATTGCCAAGACTAAAAGTTACCATTCAACTTATAATGATTGGTCTCTACTGTGTCTAGAAGTAATTTGTCTTGATTGAAATGCTTAGTACTTTCTGAAAAACTCTTTTGATGAGTATATTGGCAATCTCAGGACATTTCAAATTAAGTCAGTGTGAGATAGGAACTTTTACTTTCTCCTCTGTACCTGTCAGAACACATTTAGAATGTGTTATATTCTGTGCAATACCTATCCTCAGAAACCTCTCACCCTGGAGGAAAACAATAGTTTTAGAGAAGAGTATTGCATTCGCCAGCCATTTGACCCTACAGTCTCCCCTATAAAGTGCATACAAAAATAACTGGCTTGCCCTTCTCACAGAGTCTCTATGAACACCAAACAAGATATCTACTCCCTGTAGCCAATGTATATTTAGAAAGTAAAGCTGCCTTGTAGTGAAAGCTAACTTTGCAGGGATATAAGTCTCCTGTGACATTACCAGAAGACAAAACCTTTCTTCCTTCTTAATATTTTACCTGCAGCTTATTAATTAGAACCTTGATTGTTCTAGGATATTTTGCTCTTTTTTTATTAGTAAATGTTGGTATAGCAGCTACTTCAGAGTACAGTAATCAGAAAATGGTCACAGTTATTTATAATGAAATGGTAGTAGACGTATGTGTATGGTTGAAGTGTATGTGAGAATATTTCTGTAGTGTGTTTAAATAATATAGGAAATTCCTATTGAATTATTTTCTATAAAGAAAACAAATCAGGTTACGATGTGTGTCTGCTAACTCTCACATCTTACCCTACAGGTTAGTAACGACTTTATATTTCTACAGTGAGCAAGCCAAATTAAGCAACTGACTATTGAATTTCTGTCATGAAAACCATTTACACAGTCATACCCTTATAGGTTTAATCTGAAATTGCAAATGACTACCCTTTCTAGCACTCAGATTATCTTAATCTATACTTTTCATTCGCAAGTATTCATGCACTTGCCACTGTAGCAATGCAAAATGATAGAGGCTTTGGAAATGTGTAGCTGAATAGCTCATACTGGCCTTCCAATGAACTGTTGAATTGCAGGCACTTTAAAAATATTCTAAGAATGTTTTGCATGCCAATGTCTTTAAAATGCTTATAATCCTAAGAAAATTTTCCTGTCTCTTTGATGCTATTTCATTGTGCCTATGTAATAGAAGTATCACAATCTTTAATAAGTTGAATGTAATATTTCTCATTGACACATTTACAACCAAACTTCAGGTCCCATTTTGTACCATTTTCACTTTCAGCAGATGTACGTATATTGAGAAGATAGAAAAGACTGTATAAACATAGTTTTTTTCTTTTTTTTTTTTTTTACTTTTAATGAGTGACTGTCAGCTACTAAATACATTAAAGGATTTTCTCTCTTGAGTAGTTCTTTTTTAAAAAGTCTGTTAATTTGGTTTCATTCCCAAGAAAGATTATTTCCACATGAGATGTATAAATTTCATCCTCACCCTGCATGAAATTAGAGTTACCACTAGGGATGGGTGAGCTTTACTCTAAAGAAAATTAGCTTCATTAAAGCTAAGCTTTCTTCCAAAAAAAAAAAAAAAAAAGTAATAAAATCTTAAATATTTCTGAATGACTAGGCAAGTAAGTTGAGATAGCAGTGAACATTTTTTTTTTTTGTAATATATTTTCCATTTTGGGCAAGTCACAACGTTTAGATCGATCTGTCAACTGAACAAAGACAGTGCCTCTCTCTAACACACCACAGTGAAGGCAATATCGCATAGCTAATCTGCAGGATAAGTAGAAGACAAACATACTAGGTTACTAACAGAAAAATAAAACATGAAGGATTTGTAGTATAAAAGAAGAATTTTGCAAGGGTTGCGAATGAGCTCTTAAGGAGAAAATAAGGGATGAAAATGCACAGTTAGATTACTTCTGCTGTCGGCTTTACTTGGGCATCTGCAATGTGAACGAGGGCTGAAAATTCTTGATATTTTCTTCCTTCATACTAGTATGCCTATGGGTGACATCCTTGAAGAAGTCATGCTTAGGCAGGCATGTTACTGGGACTTTGTGGATGAAGTTTCTGAAGTTTCTTTGTCATTTCTAGGAAACCCAACCTCACAGCAAACTTCCCAATTCTTGCCTCTTATAATCGTTTTAGGTCCCTCTTCTGCAATGTTCCATGATCTTTAGCTCTCAGAGTTGTGTTGTAAATGCATTAATTGGTTGTAGCTTCCACAACTCTGCATTTTGATCAGTATGGGTTATGTTGTAATTGTCTCACCTGTTGCAAAATATGTCCTTAAGGGATAAAAATGAAACTTATCTGTAAAACTCTAAGAATAAATATTTATAACGTAGTTAGGGATTATTCCAGTTTAGTAAAATGGTTATAATTTCTTCTCCAGAATCCATGACTTCACTAGCCCTAGCTAGTTGGCTAAGTTTTCAGTACCTGTCATGGTCTTCATCTTGTGATTGCATCTTAAGTCCAATTAGAGAAGTGGTGGTTACTGCCAAGGTACTCATGTCTCTTCTGATTTTTACAATTACCATGCTATGTTGCCATTCTTATGATTCATAGATACCATAGCTGGGTAGGAATATTTATTGCTTCCCTCAATTAGAAGCTTAAAAAGAACCTTATGGTATCATAAAATGTGGTCCTCAATGAGGATGCTTTCAGGTCAGCTACAACTCACATACTCTGGGTCCTATGTCAGGTATGGATGGTGTCTTTAGCAATATTCATCTTCAGGGAAGAGCACAATGGTTATCTGATACAAACTGTCAAACTTGAAAATGTATACAGATAAGAAATATTCTCGGGACTAAGCCAGATGTGTGTGCTCAGGCATGCACAGTTAAAGTACAAAAGGCCATAGATTCAAAAGAAAGGAAGAGGACCTACCTGGGAAGGGTGGAGGAGAAAGTCAAATGGGGAGAATATGTAACTATAGCATAATTCAAATATATATAAAATAACAAAAAGCCATTTTAGCAATTTAGAACAAGTATTTAAAGCTGAACATTTTGTATTGGTTTACCATACAGTAGTTCTTTAGTACTTCTAAGATTCAGCCATAATAGAAACACATGTAGATGCAGGAAAAGATACCTACAAAAATACAGAAAGGGCAGAGGCGTGGAGTCATGGACATAAGGAGATGAGTAGAATGTCAGGCAGGTTGGAAGAATGGGAGGACACGGGAAGGAAACGCTAAGAACGTAGGCAAAAGCTTACCAGGATTCAACATTCCACATAGAATTATAGGTATCTAAAGAATGGTAAAATCAGGAGAAAGAGTCTTCTCTAGAGAAGAACAGACCAGTTGGTTATAAAATATAAAATGGTCATCACTGTAAATATGCATACAAATAACATTATTTGAAATAAATAACTTTTGTTTATATACTTTACATATATACTTATATATGCATGCAATAATAATAAAAACAGGAAGCCATGAATATGAAATTGAACAAGGGGATATATGGAAGGTTTCGGAAGGAGGAAAGGGGGGGAGGTTTACGTAATTTTACTCTCAAATAAATGGATTTTTTTTCCATTGATGGACTGATGAAATTTGCTGTATCCCTTAGATAATTAGATCCTAATATTTGTCAGTTTTATTGAAAAAAAAACTCATGGAAATGAGAATTTTTCTCACTTTGGTTTAGCATTGCTAGGCAAGGCATCCTGACTCAGCAACTCAAATCTCTATAGAATGTCATAGCTATGGAGGCATACACTGTTGCATCGTATTCCAAGCTGAGCAAGCATGAGCAATGACAGATTCCATGCATGGTGCATTGTATGTAAAACAAAAGAGAGTGGCGAGATGGGAATTCATCAAAGTAGTATGGAATAGAACAAACTATTCCTTGGGGAGCATTAGCACTTCATAAAAATGGACAACTATCAATATGTCAACTATAGAGGGCCAATAGGCAGGGGAAAAAGCTGAGCAAGTTAGGAAAATATTTAATGAAAGTATATTTGCATTGATTTCTCCTGGTCTCATTCAATATATGAATTCTTCTTACAGTTTCAGTCTGAAGACTATGAAATTGAAACACACAATTCTCCAAAATGACTACCTATGTGTTATATGGCAATTTTATTATCTCTAAGAGGAAACAATGTTGAAGAATATAAAATTTAATATAGATTAACAGTCTTACCAGGTGGATAGGAGAAGGGTAATTAAATCCATTCTTGAATGCAATTGATTCAGAGTGCTGTACTATAATATGTAAAAATCAAATTTTTACCACAATTATAGTTTCTTGATTATATGAATGTCTGTGAAGACATTCATATTTGAAATATATCTTTCTTTTGGATGATATGGAGAGCAGCCTCCTATATCTTCTAAATACTCTGCATTTAAAAATTGCTAGACAAGAAAGAAAGAAAGAAAGCAAGAAAGAGAGAGAGAGAGAGAGAGAGAGAGAGAGAGAGAGAGAGAGAGAGAGAAAGAAAGAAAGAACAAGCAAGCAAGAAAGAATCACAGAATAAACTGTTTTGATTCACAAGTCCAATGTCCTGGAAAGCTTGTACACTACTGCCCATAAATCTGTGCTGAGATCATAACTCTACAAGAAATAAAAGAGAGATTTAGGTCAATTCCTGGTCAAGATCAAGTTTTTCATAATGAATAAATAAGAGAATACATCTTTTAGAATGTACATGAGTACATATTTATATATTATTTTGATTAAAAAGTAAAATAATAACAGAAACAAATTTAATAAATTAAACATTTGACATAACTTGAGAAAACTGAGACTGGGCTTATATCTCTAATTTTTGGACACAGTCCAGTGTTGTTTTCTACCTGAAGAAATGCCAAAAAAAAAAAAAACAAAAAACAAACAAACAAAAAAACCAACCAAAAAAATTTAAGAAATGACTACTTGAGCACCTTGTTATTTTGTTCATGAATTACCCACCTTTGACATGAACTCAATTTTAATGAACTGATTCATTATTAACTTAACAATTAATTAATTATTGAATTAATTAATTTTGCATCTCTCCCACAGTCCACCATCCCAGTTCTTCTCCTGGTCCCTCTTCCCTGTTCAACATATCCTTCTTCCACTCTCCCAACCCACTCCTGCTCTATTTCTCTTCAGAAGGGGGCAGGCCTTCCATGGATATTAACAGCCATGGCATTTCTTCTGGGGAGGGGGTGCAGCCCCAGGGTGCAGACAGGTTCCAAGATAAGATAAGGATCAGGCAGCGGGAATAATGGATGATGAGTCAGGGACTGTGACTGGGAGAATCTTGCATCTGTAACTGACTAGCAACCAGGATATTTCTTTATACAGATTCAGCAAATGACATAAAATTATCATTTCAAAAGAAATAATGATTGCATCTTTTGTCTCTGGACAATTGTTACAAGTAAAGGGAGAATAGGCCTTATCAGTCTCAAATCATTTAAGGCTATGCAAGTATTTATGACATATGACATTCTATTCTTCAAGAAAGAGAAACATTAAATAGAAATTTTCTGAGTCAGTTTAGATGCGTTCCCAAGATTTGAGCAATGCTCGCTGGTTGAATTAGAACTTGTGAGTTAGCCTAATCTAAAAGCTTGAAAGCTCTCAGTTTGCAGGCTGATCTATTATATTCATTTGTTACATCCTTGTATATTAGTTAAAAACTCTCACAGTAAGTTATGTGAGAGTCTCCTTATGATTAGTAAATATTATATTACTTTCATATTAGTATATATATAGACACACAAACACAAATACACACACACACACACACACACACACACACACACACACACACACACACACACACACTGGTTGTTTTGGCAAATTGACTTGTTATTAAGTTTTTATTTTCTGAAGGCAATGTCCAGTAGACTACATACAGGAGGAAGCCTGTAGTTTGGTCTGAAGCCAAGTCCATTATTTTTTAGTTTGTTTAGGATTGGGGTTCCAAGAGAACTATGGGGCTGTCCAAGATTTTGTGCTTTTCACAGTCTCCATAGCAAGGAAGATTCTTAGTAGGGTCAGATACGGGTAATGTAAAAAGTCCCACAAATGTACTGTGTCGATATCAGAAACCCAAAGTGAAAGACAGCACTGCTGCTTCATGGCTTTCACATTTTATCACTAGTCATGGCTGTGCCCCATATCAAGTTGCAGTAAGACTAGGCACCTCCTCTCCTATTAAGACTAGCTGAAGGAACCCAGTAGTAGTAAAGGGTCCCAAAATCAGGCCACAGAGTCACAGACTGTCCCTGCTCCCACTGATGGGAGTCTCACAGAAAGACAAAGCTACACAACTACAGCATAAATGGATAGGGCCTAGGTGCGATCAATGCAGGCTTTCTGAATGTCAGTTCAGTCTCTGTGAGCTCCTATGAATCCAGGTCAGTTTAGTCTGTGAATTTTTGGGTAATGTCTTTGACCACTCTGGCTTGTATAATCCTGCCTTGCCCCTTTTCTGAGCTCTAACTAATATTTGCCTGTGAGTCTTTGCATCTGTTTCTATCAGTTGCTGAGTGAAGCCTCTCTGATGACAATTGGGCTGGGCAGCAATCCATGAGTATAGAAGATTATGGTTAGGAATCATTTCATTGACTTTTTTTCTAGTCGTTTTTGGTTCTATTTTTGATCTCTGGGTCCTGGCTCTCCAGGGAGTGTCAGGGGTAGGCTCTTTCATGTCAAGGATCTCAAGCTAGAGCAGTCATTGGTTGGCTATTCCCACAGTTTCTTTGCCATTCATACCCCAGCGCATCTTGTAGGTAGGACAATTTTTAGGTCAAATATTTTTGGCTGGGTTGTTGTTCTAGTCTCTCCACTGGAAGTCTTATCTAGTGTATAGGGGACAGCTGATTTATGTTCCATAACTCCCATTGCTAGGAGTGTTAGTATCACTTACAGATTCCTGGTAATTTCTATTACACTAAGTTTCTATTTTGTCCCATAGATTCACCCCATCCCCAATTCCATTTGCCTCTCCAGGTAGTCTCTATATCCTTTTTCCCCAAATCTGTTTCCTCCTGATTTCCACTCTCCTACCTAGACCCTCCACCACCTACCCATGTGGCCAATTTTATTTCCCCCTCACAGTGAGATTCATGTTTGTTTCCCCTACTCAAATCCCTCCTTGTTACTTAATATCTCTGGGTCTGTATTGTAGCATAGTTATCCTTTACTACATGTGAGTAAATACCGTGTTTCTCTTTCTAGATCTGAGTTACCTTACTCGGTTGTTTTTTTCTTGTTCTGTCCATTTGCCTGTGAATTTCATGGAACCATTTTTTAAAAACCTGAGTAATACTCCATTGTGTAAATGTGCATTACCTTTATCTATTCTTTGGTTGAGGAACATCTAGGTTGTGTCCAGTGTCTGATTGTTTGGAATGAGCTGCTATTAACATAGTTGAGCAAGTGATCTTGTGATATGGTGCAATATCCTTTGTGTGTATGCCTAGGACTGGTATAGCTGGGTCTTGAGGTAGATCTATTCCAAAATATCTGAGAAACTATCATAATGATTTCCAAATAGCTGTAAAAATTTACACTCTTACCAGCAATGGAGGAATGGTGAACTTTATTTTCATTATACTCAAAACTCCAAATATTGGGTATGTAATAATTACAATGTTACATCACAGTTATTGTTTTGCTTCAAAGCTAGTGGATTTAAGTTAATTATCACTTAAACAAAAACACAAAAAAGGAATTATAATTTGAATATTACCTTTTATTTAAATTAGTTTCATAATAGTAGTTACAGTAGGAAGATTAGTGGTCAGTATTTTGGATTCTAATATAAGAACATAACACCATGTAACATATTTCTACTAGTAGGAACTACATTGTAAAAGCATAGAATGACTACATGAAATGTGAAAGTGGGTTAGCAATTAATTTTAAAAAATATTCTATGTAGGGTCTGCAGTCTTGTGAATCTTTAAAATCATGTGAGGTAGTATAAGAAAATGAGGACGTAGGATTCTAGCACGAAAATTGTTGTACATTTTCTACTCATGTCAAGAGCTGGAAACTAATGAAAGACAGATTTTCAGCCTAAAATGCCAATGAAAGTACTTACCTTTGACAGTGTCTTCCCTGCTCCTCTAGCTGTCTGCGGAAGCTATTCTTCTATTATTATAAACATTTCACAATGACATTCTCAGTGATTCTTAATCTGTCATCTATTATTAGTCTCTGCAAGACTTAGAATCCCAGAAGATCTGTGTCTCATCTATCATGTTTTCAACTATAAGGAGTCTTTCTAACACAGAAGAGTTCTTATCCTTAAATTCAGCAAAAGTACAGGAAAAAGGCATTGAAAGAGGCAACCTGGTATTCTCTACTCTCTGAATTGAGACAGGCATTCGGACTATAGGATACCTACCTGCTAGATAATCTATCAGTGACTAACATCTAGCAAACCACAAAATTATGACACGTGTTTCTAGGGTGCAATATCCTGGCTCAATATGTATTCACAGCACAACAGTAAATATAGGATGATTCCCAAGCCCCCAGGATGCTACAGGGAAAAGTTTGTACATAATGGGCATTAAAATATAGTATGTGTATACATGTGTGATATGTGTTCTAATATGTGCTGCATTTGCAAATACAAGAACCACATTTGCACATACAAGGCTTTAGTCTGCAATTCTTCATGTGAAGAACATTTATTCTAGTAAATACTGAGTATGAATGAAAGTGGATCCTCTGGAATAAAGTGGATCCTGAATATTTAAAGCTATCATGATATTTTTCAAGGGATATCTTAAAATGCTTCGCCTTCTCTGATTATGGTTACAAAAAACCAGCTCGAACATAGGTCTTTAAGTAGTAACTGGAAATTTAGGATCTCTCAAACTTAAAAGGCTACATTATTTAGGGCCAGCCATAATGCTTAGTGGCTAGAAACGCTTGTTTCCTGTTATAGTACATAGGCAAGCACACACACACACACACACACATTTTAATATATTAAATAATAAATATTCTCATTGTGAACATAAAGAGATTTCTCAATGAGATTTGTTAAAATCATCCTGAATAGAATAAGGTAATATAAATCTAAGGGAGTGCTTGTAGCACACTCAGAATCAATCATTCCTACTGTTGGGGCACATGGTCACAACTAGGACCAAGAAATGATTCTCCAAAATTAAATACACACGTATGAATATAAACGTTTTCAAACAGACAAATAAATACACACACACACACACACACACACACACACACACACACATACACACACACATATGGATCAAGTCTATTTCTCTGTGTTTATTATTATGGTTTTTATTTCATTTTAGAATTTGTTTTACATTTATTTACATTGTTTGTGCATGTAGGTCAGGAAACAACCTCAGTGAGTTGGTTCTGTCCTTACACCTTGTAGGTGCCATAGTTTGGTAACAGGTTACAGAGTTAAGCATGAAACAACTTTACCACAAGCCTTCTGGCCAGTTAGTGCATTTGTTGTGTCTAAGACTCAGCTGTTTTCAGGGTATCACATAAAGAGACATATTTTGACTAGTTTGGGGTATTTGTTGATCATAGATGGGTTACGCCATGTGTACAAAAAAATTCATTATCTGCTTGGACTCATCCAACTACTAGCATGTTTCATTTTATTGGGTGTGTTATAAGAAAGAACATTTAGTAGCTAAAAAAATAATTACAAATTACATTTTAGTCCCCTAGCTAAGAATTCCAAGTGTATTTTACAGAGATTGAGGTCTTAGCAGGGCTGTGAAAGTAGCAGGGATATGAGCATTTGGAAAAGCAAGAGTAGTATTTTTGTTTGATTGGTTGGTTCTTGTTGTTTTCATCTTCTGATCTCTTCTTCCATTTTTTTTTATCAAGGTCTTAACATTTTATTATATAAGTCTTTCACTAGTTTGATTAGCATTTCCCCAAAATTATTTTGAAGTTATTGTGAAAGTATCTTTTGATAATTTCTATTTAAGTACCTTTGTGATTTACATATAGAGAAGTTACTGAATTTTGTTTGTTAATTTTATAACCTGCTATGTTGCTGAAAGGGTTCACCAGAACACAGAAGTTTACTGACATACTTTTAGGATCTTTTTATTTATAATTTATATCCGCAAATAAAGATAACTTGACTTTTTTCTTTCCTATTTATATCCGTATGAACTTATTCAGTTGTCTTTTTGCTATAGCTAAGACTTCAAGTACTACATAGAATAGGTATGGAGACAGGGAATATCATTGTCTTATTCTTTTTTTTTTTTATTTTTGATACTATATTTACATTTCCAATGATTCCCCTTTTCTGGGTCTCCTCTTTGAAAACCCCCTATCCCCTCCCCATCCCCGCCTCTATGAGGGAATTCTACCTCCCTCCCACCCGCCCACTCATCCCCATATTCCCACCTTGACATTCCCATTTACTGGGGCCTCTAACACCATCAGGCCCAAAGGGCTCTCCTCTCTCTCTGATGGCCATCGAGGTCATCCTCTGCCACATATGTGGTCCGAAACATAGATGTGTATTCTTTGTTTGGTGGTCCAAGCTCCAGGATGACCAGGGGGAGGTCAGGCCCATTGACACTCTTGCTCCCTCCATGGGGCAGCAAATTCCCTCAGCTCCTTCAGACCTTTCTCCAACTCCTCCATCTGGGACCTGACTCTCAGTCCAGCGGTTACTGTTAAGTGAAACTTGGGCATTCTGAACTTTTTGGCTAATTAATATCCAGTTATCAGTGAGTACATGCCATGTTCGTTCTTTTGTGACTGAGTTACCTCGCTCAGGATGATATTTTCAAGTTCCATCCATTTGCCTGCAAATTTCATTAAATCATTGTTTTTAATAGCTGAGTAGTACTCCATTGTGTAAATGTGCCACATTTTCTGTATCCATTCCTCTGCTGAGGGACATCTGAGTTGTTTCCAGCTTCTGGCTATTATAAATATGACTACTATGAACATAGTGGAGCATGTGTCTTTATTACATGTTGGAGCATCTTCTGGGTATATGCCCAGGAGAGGTATAGCTGGGTCATCAGGTAGTATTATGTCCATTTTAGTGAGGGTCCACCAAACTGATTTCCAGAGTGGTTGTACCAGCTTGCAGTCCCACCATCAGTGGAAGAGTGTTTCTCTTTCTCCACATCCTTGCCAGCATCTGCTGTCACCTGAGTTTTTGATCTTAGCCATTCTGACTGGTGTGAGGTGGAATCTCAGACTTGTTTTGATTTGCATTTCCCTGATGACTAGGGATGTTGAGCATTTCTTTAGGTGCTTCTCAGCCCTGTGAATTTCCTCAGTTGAGAATTCTCTGCTTAGCTCTGTTCCCCATTTTTTGATGGGGTTATTTGTTTTTTTGCAGTCTAACTTCTTGAGTTCTTTGTACATATTGGATATTAGCCCTCTATCAGACATAGGATTGGTTAAGATCTTTCCCTAATCTGTTGGTTGCCATTTTGTCCTATTGACAGTGTCCTTTGCCTTACAGAAGCTTTGCAATTTCATGAGGTCCCATTTATCGATTCTTGATCTTAGAGCATAAGCCACTGGTGTCCTGTTCAGGAACCTTTCCCCCATACCCAGCTGTTCGATAGTTTTCCCCACTTTCTCTTCTATTAGGTTCAGTGTAACTGGTTTTATGTCCTTAATCCACTTGGACTTGAGCTTTATACAAGGAGATAGGAATGGATCAATTTGCATTCTTCTACATGTAGACCGCCAGTTGATTTTAGTATAATTGCTTGAGTTTCTCTCTTTTAAAGATGATATTGGCTGTGGGCTTCCTATAACTTTCCACTGTTGTGTTAAGATATTTCCTTCATATTGTTAGTCTCACCAGGACTTTTGCAAGTGTAAAACTTTGTATTAATTAATACTGTAAATAAAAGCAAAAGTATAAGGACAAAAATCAGATAATTTTTATAAAGTCATTACCAAGGATGATAAACAACTGAAGGTTCAGTGTGTACGTATCTGCCTGAAAACACTTATCTATCTGATGGTCAGAAAACTACAGGGGTGTTGTAGACCACTCTTTTAAGTCAAGAGAGCAAGTATCCAAATGAATATATAATGTCAATCCAAATGTCCATTCCTGGATACTCCAGATCAGCTGGGCATTCCTATTATGCATTTAATTAGATTATGTGGAGGAGGATCAATCCTAAGCATGAGCCACACATTTTGGTCATGGCCCATGTGAAAAGAAATGGAAGAAATCTTTTTGCTTTAGGGTTACTTCTCCTCAATCTCACTGGCAATTCCTCTATCTTGTTTTTGGGACTGGTATTAAATCAAACTTCTTCCAATGTATATTAAGACCTGGCAACTCTCCAGAAATCCACCAAGATTCAGCCTAGATTGAACTGTAAATGCATTTATCCTTGTAGACAAAGCTACTACTAGATACTCTTTCTACTGTGAGACAGCCACTATTGGACTATCCAAACTACACTTGTCTTGTTCCCACCAGACTTGTGGTTACCTTCATGTCCTGCCAAGAGTAGCATTTTTAGTGGATACTGAGCATCCAAAACATAAGTATACATATTTGTGCTGTACGTACTTTATCTATTGTTTAGTTCCCTTAGTCTTTCACTATGATATTTGAAGAGACCTTACCACAAAGTCAGCAGTTGGGGCCTTTATTAAATCATGTTTATAATGTCATATTGTACATCATAAAACTCTCAATATGTATTATGCATGTTACATGTGTGTATAAGTACACTAATAAATATAAATAGAATCCACTGGGTAAGAGTTGGGGAGCATAAGAGAACTCAAGGGGCTGTAAAGATGAGAAGGCTGGAAGGATGAAATTGAGAAGGAAAATGATGTAATTCTATTTAAAATGTAATTTAATTGGTTTTCCCCCTCTGCTATTGCTACTCCCTCCTTTTTCCTTCTGTTACTCAGATATTAGTGGTTCTCTCAAGAACAGGGCACTTTTCCAAGATGGCACTTCCTAAAGATCAGGCTATATTCAGTTCCAATACCAAGAATGTAACCCATTGAAAAGAAGCAGAACATGTTCGAGTTGGGCATCTCTCAGGCACTGCTCCTGCTGGAGAGGAACTCAGATCTCAAGGCCGAGCTATGAGACCTCAGTGTCACTCTAGGGAAGGAAATTGAAGTTGTTTGTGGTTGAAAACTGTCATAAATTTTGTACTAGTTCCTTAGCTTAAATATATTTGGAAAACATAATTCTGGCTAATTCGTAAATTGGAGAAAAGTTTAATGGGAAGCATGTAGTCTCCATTGGTCAGAGGAGGGTTGTGACTATGGCACCTTGAAAAAGCCTTTCAGGAAATAGGCAAAAGTGTCCCAGAAAATGCTTCATAATAGCAGTTCTCAATTCCATCCATTTTCAGGACTGGTCTTCCTAGATGAAATTGTGGGTAAGAGAATCTCGTGAAATGATAGCAGCTGGCTACTAAAGGCTCAGTTAGACAAAGCACAGCAAAACAACATGGAGCACATGGAAAATCTTTTCCTGGTATGTTAAAAGGTTCATGGGGCAAAGATATTAATTTTGAATTTCCAGAGTTCAATTGTTCAGTTATAAACATAAATCACTAAATAAAATGTCATTAATGTCAAAGACAAACACAAACACATACACACACACACACACACACACATATGCACAGAGAGAGAGAGACAGAGAAAGAGAGAGAGAGAGAGAGAGAGAGAGAGAGAGAGAGACCACAGATCTAATTGAATTTCATTAAAATAAATTATTAATAGCAAAAATAAGACTCTCAACATTTCTATAAATATTTCTAATGTTGAAAGTAACTTTTGTTCTTGATGAAACCCGTATGCTCTTTAGTTCTCAGCAATTCTGTATCAGTCTTTCACCTTCTGGAATGTCAAAAAATAGAAACATTCTTGTTATGTTAAAAGAAAGAACAACAACAAAGATATTCATGACTTGAAAGTAATTTGCCAAAATTTACTATCTTTGATCTTTTTCATCTCGTAATCATGCTGAGTTAGCTAAGTTCCACAGTGTCATGGTCTGCTTACCACACTAGAGCAACTTTATGAGAAAAAAAAAGAAAAAATATAACAACAAACAGAAACTTCAAATTCACCAATTTACCAGTATTTACCCATTTTTCATTAAATTAAACATCAAGCTAATATCTTCCTTAAATATATTTTATGAGTTTTCTTTATTTTCTGTATTTTTTACAATTTCTTATTTATAATAATTTATAATAACTGTTTATACAATTTCCTGCTAATAGCTATCTAATAAAGTTTTAGACTTACCAGAATATTTTAATAGCATTTTGTATGTTGGGATGTCTATATTGATTTTCTACTTGACTACATCTGTAAATGACAAAAATTTAAGCAACTAGGCAGTTCTGTTAAGAACTTGCTTAATCATATTATCTGAAACCGATAACACACTTTAATCTGGGCCACGCCTCTTGTGGCAGCCCATACTAACTGACATGAAGGAAGGGAAAATCTCTTTTGCCTGTTTGTTCTCACATTTGTTTTGGGGGCCAGAATTTAGTTCACCTTCTACAGGATACCACTGTAGACTTCAGACAATTGCCCTCCAGGAATTCTCTAGGACTCTAGTCCCAGATTGGGGCTGCAGAGACATCCCTTCTGGTTTAAACAATTACTATATTCTTGGTCTTTCTGTGCTGAGAGCCATCCTCCACTCACAGAGTATGGTATAATATAGCCATTCTATCAGTTCTGTGCTTACTAATGTACATATTTAAATCAGCCATGGATTCCTTCTCACAGGGTCTGAATACATGTACTGAGTGACTAAAGTTAAGTGGAATGATAATTTGTTTTCAGGCTTTCTTTTAACCACTCTTCCACATTATTTACCTCTAGGGAATCTAGCATCTCATGGCAGAGTCCACTGCTGAGATGCCATATTGGCGAAGGCTCTCCGACATAAACAGAGCTTACTTTTACTAAAGTATTTCCATGCTAGAAGTGGGAATTGGTTTTGTTGGACTGATCTCAAGTATAAGAATATTTATTGTTCTTTAATCTTCTGGCTAAGAATGAGTCTAAATGGGGGTAGTGACAGGCTATGATGCTAGAGGACCTTTGTTGGATTACTGGGATCAACATTGGGGCAGGAAAGGACTTAACTCTCCCAGATTCTCTCTCTCTCTCTCTCTCTCTCTCTCTCTCTCTCTCTCTCTCACACACACACACACACACACACACACACACACACACACACACACACACAGAGTTAGAAAGAGAGAAAATAAACAAATAATAAATGCAGTACATACAGCAAAAAAGTTTTGCTTGTGAGCCAAGAAACAGTGAATGCTTTGGTTTGTTTGTTTTTTTGTCTTCTAAGCAAACTGAAATGATAACACAGTATAAACCAAATGGGAATACTGGGCTCAGATGATTATGATTTTTAAAATGTACTGGGAAATAGAGATGTACAGTCTGATGCAAAGTATTTTTTTTTGTTTATTTTTGCTTTGTTTTTCTTTTCTTTTAAGTGAAATGAAACATTTTTGTTACTCAGATTCTTTAAGAATATATTTGATATAGGAAACTCTAGAGTCCTGGATGAGGTCTATACAGGTGCATGTAGTTATCTAATACCACAGTCTCATCCCTTCCTCTGCAGCAGGACACCTTAGCAGCTTCCCTGCCACCCATGCTTCCACCTCATGTGGACCCCACAGATGGTTCCTTTTCTATCCTTCCTCTTGATCTTGTTGCTTTTTCACAGACTTAAACTCGGGAGGCATCCATTGTTTGTCAAAGGACTGCTCTCTCTGGGCAATTTACAGGCTGAAGTTGTACCCATACCTCTCTTTTGAAATCCAATCCCTCCAGTCACATTTTCAAGCTCTGCAGCATGAAACCTGAAGAGGTTCTTTTTTTTTTCTTTTTACTTCTCTGGGCCCAAGCACACAGAATAATAGATTTTTCTTCCAACCTTGCTTATACAAACACTTCTAAGTATCAAAGCCTCTAATATAAATAGGCACTCTCTGTGTATACCCCAGCTGATGAGTATGGGAAAACATTTAACACACAGTCATCACACCTTCTGAAAATCAGGAAAGTAAACTGAAAAATACCCACACAACAAAAACAATATAAAAAATCAGAAGCTATAACTATAACCATTCCAAACCCATACTGGAGCCCGGTTACCCTACAAGAGCAGACTTGAAATATTGAAAAATGTCTGAAGCACAAGAAAAAGACCCTAAAATCAACTATGTGAAGATGATAGAGGTTTTTTTTTAAAAGGAAATGAATAAACCACTTAAAGAAATGCAAGAAAACACAGTTGAAGGAAATCAATAAAACTGTGGAAGATGTATAAATGAACCCAGAATCAGTAAAGAAAACACAAGTGGAAAAAATTAATTAAAAACTCAATAATTCAACAGAGACTACAAGGCCAAGCTTCAATAACAGAAACTAAGCAATAGATGATAGATTCTCAGGTGTTAAAGATATTATAGAAGAAATGGATGCTTAAATCAAAGGAAATGTTAAATTCCAAAATTCCTGACACAAAACATTCAGAAAAATGGGGAAATATGAAAAAGCCAAAGCTGAGAATAATAGAAATTAATAAGGGAAAAATATCAATTCTCAAATGACCAGAAAATATTTTGAACAAAATCATAGAAGAAAAAATATTTATTCTTAAGAAGAAAATATCTATAAGGGTACTAGAAGCTTATCTTTACAAGAGCCCCACATAGACTGGACCAGAACAGAAAGTTTTCTCAACCCATAATAATCAAAGCACTAAATATATAGAACAAAGAAAGAATAACAAAAGCTGCAAGGGAAAAAGAGCAAGTAACATATAAATGCAGACCTATTAAAATTATACCCAACTTCTTAGTGGAGACTTTAGAAGAAAGATGATACTGGAAAGATGTACTACACACTCTTAACAGACCACAAACACCAGCCCTGACTAATATACACAGCAAAATATTCAACAGCCATAAATGGAGAAAATAAGTTATTCCATAATAAAGCTATATTTAAATAATATTTATCTACAAGTGTAAGATTCTGATGAGCCTTAGCTACCGGGGAGCCTCTGAGTGAAGCACATGGAGCTGGGGATCGATGCAAAAGCAAGAGGAATTTATTGTTGCAGTGCGCTGGAGTTGTCCTGCATGTGAAGAAGAGGCAGCGACCAACACCAACCTGATCAACCATTTTTTTATACAGTTTTCAGGGGTAGAATAGAGCAACAGCCACTAGGCACAATATGATTGGCAGAACTGTGACTTTTAAACTGATTGGTCTTTAGGGAATGAGATAGCAAGGGACTTCCCATATCTGCAGGCAGCCAATGGTTGGTCCACCCCGCGGTTTTGCTGAGGAATGTAATCAGACTCTCCATTTTAGACTATGTGCTCCACCAACCTCTTCCTTCTGAGAGTAGAGGGGTCTTGATGTTCTGGGGCCTGGTGGAATTTTCCAACAGTCTTTAGTTAGCTGACCTCTTCACAAGCACAGCCATATAGAAGGTGCTAGAAGGAAAACTCCAACCTGAGGAGTTTAACTCTATCCATGAAAACACAGAAAATAAATAATCACCATGAGCAGAATCAAAAGAAGGGAAACACACACACACACACACACACACACATGCACACATACACACACACACACACACACACACACACTGACATAGAAGTGTCACCATTATCACCACAACCAACAACAGCAATAAAATAAAAGTTATCAACAATCATTAGCTCTAATTTCTCTCAATATGAATGGTCTTAATTTCCCAATAAAATAACACAGATTAATAGAATTAATAGAACTAAAATAAGGTTCATCCTTCTGCTGCAAACAAGAAACATACCTCAACATCAAGAATAGACATTACCTCAAGGTAAAGAGTTGGAAAAAAGATATTCCAAACAAATGCACCATTTTAATATATAACAAAATAGACTTTAAACCAAAAGTAATCAAAGAAGGTACCAAAGGACACTACATACTCATCAAAAAAAAAAAAAAAATCCACCAAGGACATTTCAATTCTTAACATCAATACCCAAACACAAGAACACAGAAGTTTTAAAGGAAACACTAATAGAGATTAATATACATATTGACACTCACATACTGATAGTGAGAGTCTTCAATACCCCATTCATCAACAGACAGGTCATCAGACAAAAACAAATCAGAAAAATGGGAGAGCTAACAAACAATATAAACCAAATTGAACTAATAGGTGTTTACAGAAAATTTCATTTAAATATAAAGGAATATATCTTCTCTGCAGTTCATGGAACTTTCTTCAAAACTAACAGCATACTTCATCAAAAAGCAAGTCTCAACAATACAACCCCCATAAAACAAAACAAAAACAAAAAACATATCAGACTCAAAAATTAAAGCTAGATGTCAACATCAACGAAAATATCAGAAAACAGCTAAACTCTACTGAACAAATCTCAACTAAATGAAAAATAGGGCAAGACATACAGAAATAAAAGATTCTAGCAATCAATGAAAGTGAATATAGAATATACCCAAACTTACGATAAGCATACAAAAAAAGGGGGGGTGCTAAGAGGCAAGTTCCTACATAAAACATTAGAGAAATCTCACATTAGCAACTTAACAGCTCACCCAAAATCTGTAGAACAACAAGAAAATAACCACACCAAGAGGAGTATTTGGCAAGAAAAACAAGCAAAGAAATAGGACTGAAATCAATAAAATAGAAACAAAGAAAAGATTACAAAGATTAATGAAACAAAGAGTTGGTTCTTTGAGAAAATCAATAAGATAGATAAACCATTACTGAAACCAAATAAAAAGCAGAGAGAGAATATCCATATTAACAAAATCAGAAATGACTCAATAGAGACAAAGAAATCTAGAGAGTCATGAGGACATACTTTATAAGTCAGTACTCCAACATTTCAAAAAAACCAAAGAGAAATGGATCATTTTTTGATATGTACAATCTACTAATGTTAAATCAAGATGAAATAATCGATTTAGATAGACCTATAAACCTGAATGAAACAGAAGCAGCCAATAAACGTCTTCCAAGCAAAAGTAGCCCAGGAACAGACAGTGTCAGGACAGAATTCCACCAGACTTTCGATGAAGAGAGAATGCCAATACTGTTCAAATTATTCCACAATATAGAAACAGAAAGAACATTGCCAAATTCACCCTGATACCAAAACCACACAAAGATTCAAAAGAAAAAGAGAATTACAGACCAATATCCCTCATAAACCTAGATGCAAAATATTCAATAAAATTCTCACATACTCAGAATCCTCAGGACACAGGGACTGAGGAAAAGCCAGAGGTAGGAGCCTTCCGTTTTCCATCTGTGGTGGGAGAGCTCTGCCTGGGTCACCAGGGCTCCATAGCCAAATAGTGCAAGGAGAAAGCTACCCTCCCAGGAGTATGGTAAAGCTGTGAGGGGGGTTAAGAAAAGCACCACTGCTCAGCAGGACCAGCCCAGAACCCTTGGGACACTGGGACTGAGGAAAAGCCAGGGACAGGAGCCTTCCTGTTTCCATCTGTGACTGGGGACCTCAGCCTGTGCCACAGGGCTCCATAGCAAAATTGTGCCAGGAGAAAGGAGACTCCCAGGAATGTGGACAAGCCTCTCTGCTCAGAGGTTCCCACCTGGAATCCCAGTAAACAATGACTGAGGAGTGGTCTTCTGGTTTCCTCTGGCGGCCAGGGAGCTAATCCTGTGACACAGGGCTCCATACTCAAATAATGCCAGGAGAGAGCTGGTATCCCAGAAGTGCTGACACACCTTTGAGCACAGGCAAGACCACCACTTCTGTTCAAATTCACTGGATCAAGAGGGACCCTTGCAGAGCCATCAGGACACAGGAACCAAGGGACAACTGGGAACAAGATCCTCCTGGTTTCTGTCTGCAACCCAGAGCAGAACCTGTGCCACAGCTCTCTAAACCCAAATTCCTCTCAGAGAGAGCTGGTCTTCAAGGAGTATTGACACGGAGGCTTGCAGGAGGGACAAGTCACAGCCAGAGAGAGTAAGACCAGTTAACACCAGAGTTAACCAGATGGCAAAAATCAAGGGGAAGAACATAAGGAACAGAAACCAAGGCTAATTGACATCATCAGAACCCAGCTCTCCCACCACAGCAAGCCCAGGACAACCCAGCATACCAGAAAAGCAAGACTCAGATTTAAAATCATTTCTCATGATGATGATAGAAGACTTTAAGAAGGAAATAAATAACTCCCTTAAAGAAATACAAGAGACCACAGGTAAACAACTAGAAGCTCTTAAAGAAGAAACACAAAATCCATTAAAGAATTACAGGAAAACACAAACAGGCAGAATTACAGGAAAACATAATCAAACAAGCAGAATTACAGGAATACACAATCAAACAGGCAGAATTACAGGAAAACACAATCAAAGAGACAAAAGAAATGAACAAAACCATCCAGAAACTAAAAATAGAAATAGAAACATTAAAGAAATCACAAAGGGAGGCAACCCTGGAATTAGAAAACCTAGGAAAGAGATCAGAAGTCATTGATGCAAGCATCATCAACAGAATACAAGAGAATCTCAGGTGCGAAGATACCATAGAAAACATTGACACAATAGTCAAAGAAAATGCAAAATGCAAAAAACTCCTAAACCAAAACATCCAAAAATCCAGGACAAAATGAGAAGACAGAACCTAAGGAAAATAGGTATAGAAGAGACTGAAGATTCTCAAATTAAAAGATCAATAAATATATTCAACCAAATTATAGAAGAAAACTTCCCTAAACTAAAGAAAGAGATGAAGATAAAGATACAAGAAGCCTACTAAACTCCAAATAGATTGGACCAGAAAAGAAATTCCTCTTGTCACATTATAGTGAAGACACCAAATACACGAAACAATGAAAGAATATTAAAAGAAGTAAGGGGAAAAGGTCAAGTAACATATAAAGGCAGACCTATCAGAATAACACCAGACTTCCATAGAGACTCTGAGAGCTAGAAGATCCTGGACAGAACTCATATGGACTTTAAAAGAACAAAAATGCCAGCCCAGGCTGCTATACCCAGCAAAACTCTCAATTACCATAGATGGTGAAGCCAAAATATTCTATGACAAAGCCAAATTTACACAATATGTTTCCACAAACCTAGTCCTACAAAGGATAATAGATGGAAAACGTCAACTCAAAGAGGGAAACTACACCCTAGAAAAAGCAAGAAAATAATCTTTCAACAAACTCAAAGGAAGATCGCCACACAAACATAAAAATAACATTGAAAATAACAGGAAGCAACAATCACTATTCTTTAATATCTCTTAACACCAATGGACTCAATTCCCCAATAAAAAGACCTAGATTGACAGATTGGATCTATATGGAGGACCTAGCATTTTGCTGCATTCAGGAAACAAAACTTCGTGATAAAGACAAACACTGCCTCAGAGTAAAGGACTGGAAAACAATTTTCCAGGCAAATGGTCCCAAGAAACAGGATGGAGTAGCCATTCTAATATTGGGAAAAATCAACTTTCACCCCAAAGTCATCAAAAAAGATAAGGAAGGACACTTCATACTCATCAAAGCAAAAACCTACCAAGAAGAACTCTCAATTCTGAACATCTATGCTCCAAATGCAAGGGCACCCACATTCATAAAATAAACTTTACTAAAGCTCAAAGCACACATTGCACCTCACACAATAATAGTAGGAGACTTCAACACCCCATTATCATCAATGGACAGATCTTGGTAACACAAACTAAACAGAGACACAATGAAACTAACAGATGTTATGAACCAAATGGATTTAACAGATACCTATAGAACATTTCATCCTAAATCAAAAGACTATACCTTCTTCTCAGCACTTCATGGTACCTTCTCAAAAATTGACCATATAATCTGTCACAAAACAAACATCAACAGATATAAGAAGATTGAAATAATCCCATGCCTCCTATCAGATCACTACGGATTAAGGCTGATCTTCAATGGCAACTAAAACAACAGAAAGCCCACATACACATGGAAGTTGAACAATGCTCTACTCAATCATAACGTGGGAAAGGAAGAAAGAAAGAAAGAAATTAAAGACTTCCTAGAATTTAATGAAAATGAAAGTACAACCTACCCGAACTTATGGGATACAGCGAAAGCAGTGTTAAGAGGAAAACTTATAGCTTTGAGGGCCTCCAAAAAGAAACTGGAGAGAGCAAACACTAGCAGCTTAACAGCACACCTGAAAGCTCTAGAAAAAAAGAAGCTAATACTCCAAAGAGGAGTAGAAGGCAGGAAATAATCAAACTCAGGGCTGAAATCAACAGAGTAGAAACTAAAAGAACTGTACAAAGAATCAACAAAACCAGGAGCTGGTTCTTTGAGAAAATCAACAAGATAGATAAACCCTTAGCCAGACTAACAAGAGGGCACAGAGACAATATCCAAATTAACAAAATTAAAAATGAAAAGAGAGACATAACAACATATTCTGAAGAAATTCAAAAAATCATCAGATCATACTACAAAAGCCTATGCTCAACAAAGCTGGAAAATCTGGATGAAATGGACAATTTTCTAGACAGATACCAAATACCAAAGTTAAGTCAGGATCAGATAAACCATCTAAACAGACCAATAATGCCTAAAGAAATAGAAGCAGACATTAAAAGTCTCCCAACAAACAAAAGCCCAGGACCAGATGGGTTCAGTGCAGAATTCTATCAGACCTTCAGAGAAGTCCCAATACTAATACTCTTCAATCTATTCCACAAAATAGAAACAGAAGGAACACTATCCAATTCCTTCTATGAGGCCACAGTTACACTGATACCAAAACCTCACAAAGACCCAACAAAGAAAGAATTCTTCAGACCAATTTCCCTTATGAATATCAATTCAAAAATACTGAATAAAATTCTCACAAACCGAATCCAAGAACATATCAAACCGATCATTCACCATGATCAAGTAGGCTTCAGGGATGCAGGGATGATTCAATACCTGGAAATCCATCAATGTAATTCAGTACATATATAAACTCAAAGAAAAAACCACATGGTCATTTCATTAGATGCTCAAAAAGCATTTGACAAAAATCAACATCCCTTCATGATAAAAATCTTGGAAAGATCAGGAATTCAAGGCCCATACCTAAACATAGTAAAAGCAATATACAGCAAACCAGTAGCCAACATCAAACTAAATGGAGAGAAACTTAAAGCAATCCCATTAAAATCAGGAACTAGACAAGGCTGCCTTCTCAATCCCTATCTATTCAATATAGTAATTGAAGTTTTAGTTAGAACAATTAGACAACAAAAGAATGTCCAAGGGATAAATATTAGAAAGGAAGAAATCAAAATATCACTATTTGCAGAAGATAGGATGTTACATTTAAGTGACTGGAAAAACTCCATCAGTGAACTGCTGCAGCTGATAAACAACTTTAGCAAAGTGGCCAGGTATAAATTTAACTCAAACAAATCAGTAGCCTTCCTATACCTGAAGGATAAATAGGCTGAGAAAGAAATTAGGAAAATCACACCCTTCACATTTGTCACAAACAATATAAAGTATCTTGGTGTGATTATAACCAAACAAGTGAAAGATCTGTATTACAAGAACTTCAAGTCTCTGAAGAAGAAATTGAAGAAGACCTCAGAAGATGGAAAGATTGGCAGGATTAATACAGTAAAAAATGGGCATCCTGCCAAAAGCAATCTACACATTTAATGCAATCCTCATCAAAATTCCAGCTCAATTCTTCATAGACTTAGAAAGAGCAACTCTCAAATTCATTTGGAATAACAAAAAAACTATTGGATAGCAAAAACTATTCTGAACACTAAAAGAACTTCTGGGGAAATCAGCATACCTGATTGCAAGCTATACTACAGAGTGGTAGTGATAAAAACTGCATGGTATTGATGCAGTGACAGGCAGGTATATCAATGGAATAGAATTGAAGACCTAGAAATGAACCCACACACTTAAGATCTTTGACAAAAGAGCTAAAACCATCCAGTGGAAAAAAGACAGCATTTTTAACAAATGGTGATACTTCACCTGGAGGTCTACATGTAGACGAATGCAAATTGGTCCATTCCTCTCTCCCTGTACAAAGCTCAAGTCCAAGTGGATTAAGGATCTCCACATAAAACCAGATTCACTGAATCTAATAGAAGAGAAAGTGGGGAAAATCTCAAACAAATGGGTAGGGGAAAAGTTCCTGAAAAGAACACCAATGGCTTATGCTCTAAGATCAAGAATTGACAAATGGGGCCTCATGAAATTGCAAAGCTTCTGTAAGGCAAAGGACACTGTCAATAGGACAAAATGGCAGCCAACTGATTGGGAAAAGATGTTTACCAATCCTATGTCCGACAGAGGGCTAATATCCAGTATATTCAAAGAACACAAGAAGATAGACTCCAGAGATCCAAATAACTCTATCAAAAAATGGGGAATAAAGCTAAACAGAGAATTCAATTGAGGAATTTCGTACGGCTGAGAAGCACCTAAAGAAATGTTCAATATCCTTAGTCATCAGGGAAATGCAAATCAAAACAACTCTGAAATTCCACCTCACACCAGTCAGAATAGCTAAGATTAAAAACTCAGGTCACAGCAGATTCTGTCAAGGATGTGGAGAAAGAGGAACATTTCTCCATTGCTGGTGGGATTGCAAGCTGGTACAACCACTCTGAAAATCAGTTTGGCAGGCCCTCAAAAAACTGGACATAATACTATCTGATGACCCAGCTATTCCACTTCTGAGCACATACCCAGAACATGCTCCAAAATGTAATAAAGACACATGCTCCACTATGTTCATAGCAGCCATATTTATAATATCCAGGAGCTGGAAACAATCCAGATGTCCCTCAGCAGAGGAATAGATACAGAAAATGTGGTACATTTACACAATGGAATACTATTCAGCTATTAAAAACAATGACTTCATGAAATTTGCAGGCAAATGGATGGAACTTGAAAATATCATCCTGAGTGAGGTAACTCAGTTACAAAAGAACGAACATAGTATGTACTCACTGATAAGGAGATATTAGCCCAACAGTTTGGAATACTCAAGTTTCACTTCACAGTAACTGTTGGACTGAGTGTGAGGTCCCAGATGGAGGAGTTGGAGAAGGGACTAAAGGAGCTGAGGGAGTTTGCAGCCCCAGGGAGGGAGCAACAGAGTCAACTGGCCTGATCCCCTGGTGCTCTTGGAGACTGGACCACCATCCAAAAATACACATGGAGGGACCCATGTTTTGGACCACATATATGGCAGAGGAGTGCCTTTTGGCCATCAAGGGGAGGAGAGGCCCTTGTACCTGAGGGTGTTAGAGGCTCCAGTATTGGGCAATGCCAAGGTGGAAAGACGAGGATGGGTAGGTAGGTTGGTGGGGGAATACCCTTATAGGGGCAGAGGGAGGGAGCAGGGGATAGGGGGTTCCCAAAGTGGAGACCTGGAAAGGTGGAAACATTTGAAATGTAAATAAAATATCAAAAAATATAAATTAAAAAAAATAAAACAAAACATAAAAAAATAATAAAAAAAAAATTCTCACAAACTGAATCCAAGAACACATCAAAAAGATCATTCATCATGATCAATTAGAATTCTTCACAGAGATACAGGAATAGTTCAATATATGAAAATCAATAAATATAATCTACTATGTAAAGAAAGAGAAAACAAAAGAAAATCGAAAACACATGATCATTTCACTAAATACACAAAAGGTCTTTGACAAAATTTAGCACCACATTGTGATATAGGTCCTGGAGAAATTCAGGATACAAGGGACATTCATAAGCATAGTGAAGGCAACTCACAACAAATCCATAATCACCATCAACTTAAATGGGGAGAAAGTCAAATAATTCTATTAAAATTAAGAATAAGATAAGGTTCCCTACTCTCTCCTTATCCATTCACTATAACACTTGAAGTCTTATTAGAGCAATAAGACAACTGAAAGAGATCAAGGGATGCAAATTAGAGGGGAAAGTCAAAGTATCCTTATTTTCAGGTGATATCACATTATATATAAGTGACTAATAATTCTATCAGCTGATAAAAAACATTCACCAAAATAGCTGGATTCAAAATTAAATCATAAAATTTACCCCTCCTATACACAAATGATAAACTGAGAAAGAAAACAGGGAAAAAACATATTTCACGATTAGCTCAAAAATATCTTGGGATAACTTTAATCAATCAAGTGAACAGCTAGTGTGATATCCTGTTGTTGCCCTGTGTCATGGAGATCCTGCAGCTTTGGATCAGAAGAACTGGCCTTTCACACATTTGAACCACTCTTAGATAATATAGATTTTGGGGGTGGATCAATTTAGAGCCCTTGATATGGGCTTACGTGGTAGCTGAGCTGGTCAGCTCACAGGCTCTCCCTTATCCCCAGCACCAGGGGAATTCTCCAGCACTGCTCTGTCTAGGCCACCAAATGCAGTCATCTGCAGAAGGCAGGTTCAGCTCCCAACTCTTATGCCCTGGAGCCAGCTCACTCATACCTACAGCTCCAGAGCCATCTCTATTGTGCTTCCCAGTCAAGGCCAGGGGCCCACTCCCCCAAGTGCTGTGTTTGCCAGAGGCTCGACCAGCTCTCCAGTTCTTACAAACTTGGGTGTGACACACAGGTACCTTCTCCATCAAGGCCAGCTCCACTGCTAACCCAATTCTTTACAGACCTTTAAAGAACCATACTTAACTTCATATGGAAAAAATCAAAAACCCTGGAGAGCTAACACAATCTTTAAATCTTGAATAATAAAAGAATATTTAGAGTTATTACCAACCCTCATTTCAAGTTGCACTATAGAGCAATAGAAATAAGTACCATATGGTATTTATTGGCTTCTAAACAGATACATTGATCAATGGAACAGAATTGGAGACCCAGATATAAATTCACACTCCTATGAACACCTGATTTCTTATAAAGAAGCACAAAATATACACTGAAGAAAAGACAGTATCTTTAACAAGTGGTATGGTCAAACTGCATGTCTGTATGTAAAAGAATGCAAATAAATACATATTTATCATATTGCGCAAAACTCAAGTTTAAGTGCATTAAAGAACTCAATTTAAACCAGGTATATTAAGCCCAACAGAAGCCAAAGTGTGGAATAGCCTTGAACAGACTGACACAGAAGACAGCTCCCTGAACACAATAACAATAACTGAGGCACTAAGAACAACAAATAATTGGGACCTCATGAAACTGAGAGGCTTCTTTAAGTCAAAGGACACCATAAATAGCACAAATAGCAACCTACAGAATGAGAAAATATTTTACCAACTTTATATCTGATAGAAGAATAATATGCAAAGTATATAAATAATACAATAAACTAAGTATCAAAATCCTTAATATTTATTTTTAAAAAATGTTGTATGGATTTAAATTGAAAATTCAATAGAGAAACTTAAATGGCTGAGACATATATAAACAAATGTTCACAATCTTTTGCTACTAGAGAAATATAAATCTAAAATACTCTGTGATTCCACCTTATGCCTCTCAAAATGGCAAAGATCAATAACACAAGTGGCAGCTTATACTAGTCAGGATGTGAAGCAAGGGGAATGCACATGGATGGGTATCAGGAGTGCAATCTTGTAAGACAACTATGAAAATCAATATGGCAGGTCCTCAGGAAGTCTGGAAGCAGTCTAGCTCAAGACCCAGTTATACTACTCTGTGTTATATACCCCCACAAGCATCTTTGTTACTACAAGGACACTTGCTCAACTATATTCACTGCAGCTTTATTGATAATAGCCAGAAAATGGAAAATCCTAGATGTCCCTCAGCTGAAGAATGGATAAAGAAAATTGAGTAAACTCACACAATGGAGTATTGCTCAGCTGTTACAAAATGAGTTCTCTAATTTGCAGGCTATGGATGGAAGAAGAAAAAATAGTCACCCTGAGTGACAGGGTGATTCTGGATCTCAGATCCAGAAGGATAAATATGGTATGTATTTGCTTATAAGCAGATAATATCTGTTAAATAAATGATAATGAAGCTACAATCCATAGACTCACAGATGTAAGGAAAATATCAGAGGTCTATTGGGACTCATGGATTGTCTTTGGTGGCAGTTAGAATAGTTAGTACTGATAAACTTGGATTAGCTGAAAACAGGAGCAGAAGGATAAGGTGAGGTAGATATGCCATGGCAGAAGAGAATTCAGAGAGAGATGGCTGGAAATGGATGGAAATTTGGTGGGTTGTGTGGAAATCATCTTCAGATGAAACAGCCAAAGATGTATGAACTTATCCTTATTTTGACTCCTAATATTAGGTGATAGGGAGTATCAACTGGCCATCCCTCCACACCAGGTGAGGCTTCGAGTGGTGAAACTAGGTTGAATTCAATTCAATTGTTGGCCAACAGGGTCACATGTAAATCTCCAAACAACCCAGGACATTGTTAAGATAAACTCTTGCTCTTGGAAAATTGATAGTGCGTCATCATTGGCGAGGACAGCACCCAAATAACTCACTGACTGTGGAGACATTAAGCATGGTGCCTACATGGAGTCTTCCCTCTTATGTCCCAGTCTGTTTGCATGTTACTATATGGGATACCAAAAGAGAAACATGGAGATAAACTCACACACAAAACCTTTGATATGCAATTTGTACTCTACAAAAAATGCTAGGGCAATGGTTTCACAGAAGGTGTAGGAATAGCCAACCAATGACTGATTTGATTTAAGGCCCATTCCAGGAGGAGCCCACACAAGACACAGTGCTTGGGTAACTAAGAATGAGAGATCTAGGGTAAAACCAAATGTACCTGGATTCAAAAACAAATAAACAAAATCAACAACAGCCCAATATCATTAAAATTGAATCCTAATGATATGCTGCTATTCTCATAGATAACTGCCTCACCCAGTCATCATCAGAGAGGCTTCCTCTGGAAATAGATGAGAAAACATGCATAGACCAATTGTGAAACATTTTACCAATTGAGTTCTATCATAGATCTCCATAAAGTCTGTACTGGCTGGTTTTGTGTCAACTTGACACAAGCTGGAATTATCACAGAGAAAGGAGTTTCAGTTGAGAAAATGCCTCCATGAGATCCAGCGCTAAGGCATTTTCTCAATTAGTGATCAAGGTGGGAGGGCCCCTTGTGGGTGGCAGTATCTGTGGGCTGGTAGTCTTGGGCTCTATAAGAAAGTCAGCTGAGCAAGCCAGGAGAAGCAAGCAAGCTAGTAAAGAATATCCTTCCATGGCCTCTGCATCAGTTCCTGCTTCCTGACCTTCTTGAGTTCCAGTTCTGACTTCCTTTGGTGATGAACAGCAATGTGGAACTGTAAGCTGAATAAACCCTCCCCAACTTGCTTCTTGGTCATGATGTTTGTGCAGGAATAGAAACCCTGACTAAGACAATTTGGTACCAGCATAGTGGGGTATTCCTGTGACAACCTGACCATGTTTTGGGGAGGACTGCGGAAGGACTTTGGAACATTGGGCGAGAAGATAGATTCCGTGTTAAGAGCTCTGTGGGTTGCTGTGTAGGAGCTTGGAAGATAATTTTGAGAACAGTGTTGAAGATGGAGACCTGGCTTGTGAAATTTCAGAGGGAAGATTAAAGACTTTTATCAGACCAGTTGCCTTTTTGACTGTGAAGATTTTGTGGCTTTGGTTAGCTGGGGCTGAAGGCTCAGCTGTGATTAATAAGATACCAGAACTACTAAAGCAAAACCATTGCATTATTGGGACTATTAATATTGGTTAGCTGGAGCTAAGATATTAGTGGTGATTAAGAAGAGACCAGCATCATTGGGGTGAAATCTTCTGAGAAGTGTTTTCTGAGAGCACAGAGGCTGCATTCCAGAGATAACCAGGGTTGTACCTTGTGCTGTGATTGGACTTGGTAACAAGTAAGAGTCACCCAGGTGGTACTGGTTTTGAAGGCATGAAGGAGTCATGAAGAGCAGGTGAGGCCTGGGCACTGTGAGAGGTCGCAGAAGGCCATTGGTGAAGGTGCAGCCTCAGTTGCAATATATGGCCCAGGACTGAAGGGATCATGCAAAGGAAGGGAGACTTGGCACCATGAAGAGAGCTTATGAGAGACTGTTGGTAAACCTAATTGCAGCGGAAGACAGCAGTGTTTTGGAGATGGCAGTACCATGAGATGACCACCAAGAACAGCAGTAGCAGTGGAGTACAGGCACCTGGAGCCCAGAAGACAAGGTGTGTGCTACAAAAGGCAGAGCTAGAGAAGTGATTCAAGTCCTTGGAGGTATCTAGAAGATCGTGATTGGGTCCCAGACATTAGACAGTTGGAGTTTGCTTTTGCTTTTTTTTTTTTTTGATAGTGACGGTACCCTGATATATTTTCCCTCCTGAAGGAAGAAGGTATTTTAGTGGAGCACACAGTTAAGAGACTTTTGATGGTAAAAAGAATTCTAAGAGACTGGATATTTTTAAAGGGATTGAAATTTTGATATGTAAGAATTTGGAAAGACTGTGAGACTTTTAAAATTATTTAGATCTTGGGGATTAATAAGAAAGTAATTCTTAATAGTGATGTATTTGTGTGTCAAGTTGACGAGGGGTCAATTGTACTGGCTGGTTTTGTGTCAACTTGGCACAAGCTGGAGTTATTACAGAGAAAGGAGTTTCAGTTGAGAAAATGCCTCCATGAGATCCAACTGTAAGGCATTTTCTCAATTAGTGATCAAGGGGGGAGAGCCCCTTTTGGCTGGTACCATCTGTGGACTGGTAGCCTTGGCTCTCTAAGAAAGCCAACTAAGCTAGCCAGGAGAAGGAAGCAAGCCAGTAAGCAGCATTCCTCCATGGCCTCTGCATCAGCTCCTGATCCCTGACCTGCTTGAATTCCAGTTCCGACTTCCTCTGGTGATGAACAGCAGTGTGGAAGTGTAAGCTGAATAAACCCTTTCCTCCCCAACTTGCTTCTTGGTCATGATGTTTGTGCAGGAATAGAAACTCTGACTAAGACAAAATCTTTCCAATCAGAACTCAGGGAATCCTGAGGAGGAGTATGCAGGAAGAGGGCGTGCAGGACACTAGGTTTTCGAGGTACCCTGAATCAAGTAAGCAAGGTATATATAAGCTCACAGAGACTGATGCACATGACTTATGTGGGTCTAAACCAGGTCACCTGTGAATATATTGTAACTTTTAGCTTAATATTTTTATGGGACTCCTGACTAGGAGAAGGATGTTGTCTCTCAATCTTGTGCATGCTCTTGGGAATCTTTTCCACTTGTTGGCTTGCCGTGTCCCAATTCAGAGTAGTGTTTTCAAATTCTACTCATTATATTTTATTTTTCCATGTTGAATCATTGTCTCTTAGAAGCCTGTTCTTTTCTAAGGAGAGACATAAAGGAATTCTATCCTGAGGAGAGAAAGGGTATGAAGGAATTTGCAGGAGTAGTAGTGGTAGGGAATTATAATCAGTATATATTTTATAAGAAAAGGAACTATTTTAAATCAAAGGGTAAAATAAATCAAATGTATTGACTATGTCATGATATATTATAACATACCTTCCCCATTTCAAAAGAGAGTAGTGGTGAGAATTCAAGGAAAGATTAGGATAAAGCAAGAAGAAACCTGCCTGGACAAACACCACATTTTGCTGTTTCAGGTTTAAGATCTAGAGCTTGTCTTGTCACTATTGAAGCTTCAAACATCCAAATCAGTAGCTCTGATCATTCAGCTCTGGTGTGTACAGAATATTTGACTTTTGGAAGCTAGCTATATTAGGCATAATGATTTATGTGATAATTTTACTTTGCCAGTACCCTGGGTTCTTTTGGAACATAGGTCTCACTTGCATACCTTCATGTACTAGCTTCTCAAGACCTTATTAAAGAGAATTGACATGACCACACATTGTATTGTCAATTGCTTTCTTAAATTTTGGAGCCCACCTTCACAATTCCTATAAAACCATCATCATGTAGGATCTTTGTCAAGTTATTTTCCACCACCTTCTGAAATGACTTACTTTGTTCATAACTTAACTTGCCTGTATACCTTGGTGACTGTACCTTCAAAAATCCCCCATCACCAGTTGTTTCCAGCAGATGCCTCAGTTGAATATCTATTCTTTGGCACAAATTTCATTTTACAAGCTAGAAATATTAATGGGTTTGGTCTATCACTCAAGACAGTTTTTGTGCTAAATTAAAAGGTTATTCTCAATTTTGCTAATGTCCTCAATAATTATAAATGTTTTATTTGGAACCCCAGTCCATGGCATAAGTAATTTAAGACATACTCACAGTCATTTCCTCATTAAATTGTACATATTTTAGTTACCTTCTCTGTGTCACTGTAAACCTGAAAGAAAACAGTCATTGTGAATAATACCTCAAAATGAATGTTATAGGTTTTGTTTTTTTGTTTTTGTTTTTTTGTTTTTTTGTTTTTTTTTTGAGAATTTGGGCTTTGCCTCATTTTTTTTTTTTTGATACTTTATTTACATTTCCAATGTTTCCCCTTTTCTGGGTATCCTCTTTGGAAACCCCCTATACCCTCCCCATCCCCGCCTCTAAGAGCGAATTCCACCTCCCACCTACCTGCCCACCCATCCCCATATTCCCACCTTGACATTCCCCTTTATTGGGGCCTCTAACACCCTCAGGCCCAAGGGCCTCGCCTCTCTCCCTGATGGCCATCGAGGTCATCCTCTGCCACATATGTGGTCCGAACCATGGGTCCATAGATGTGTATTCTTTGGTTGGTGGTCCAAACACCAGGACAACCGGGGGGGGGGGGATGTCAGGCCCATTGACGCTCTTGCTCCCGCCATGGGGCTGCAAATTCCCTCAGCTCCTTCAGACCTTTCTCCAACTCCTCCATCTGGGACCTCACTCTCAGTCCAGCTGTTACTGTTAAGTGAAACTTGGGCATTCTGAACTTTTGGGCTAATATCCGCTTATCAGTGAGTACATACCATGTTCATTCTTTTGTGACTGAGTTACCTTGATCAGGATGTTATTTTCAATCTCCATTCATTTGCCTGCAAATTTCATTAAGTCATTGTTTTTAATAGCTGAGTACTACTCCATTGTGTAAATGTACCACATTTTCTGTATCCATTCCTCTGATGAGGGACATCTGGGTTGTTTCCAGCTTCTGGCTATTATAAATATGGCTGCTATGAACATAGTGGAGCATGTGTCTTTACTACATGTTGGAGCAACTTCTGGGTATATGCCCAGGAGAGGTATAGCT
>CM052704.1:30204366-30215153 GCA_028551405.1 Uromys caudimaculatus | reverse complement strand
TTACTGTTGTGTCGATGTTATCTATGGTATCTTCTGCTCCTGAGATTCTCTCTTCTATTTCTTGTATTCTGTTGGTGATGCTTACATCAATGGTTCCTGATCTCTTTTGTAGGTTTTCTAACTCCAGGGTTATGTCCCTTTGTGATTTCTATATTGTTTCTATTTCTATTTTTAGCTCCTGGATAGTTTTGTGCATTTCCTTTGTCTGTTTGAATGTGTTTTCTTGAAATTTTGCCTGTTTGATTGTGTTTTCCTGTAATTCTTTAATGGATTTTTGTATTTCCTCTTGAAAGGCTTCTAATTTTTTAACTCTGTTCTCTTGTATTTCTTTAAGGGTGTTATTCATTTCTTTCTTCACGTCTTCTATCATCACCATGAGAAATGATTTTAAATCTGAGTCTTGCTTTTCTGGTGTGTTGGGGTATCCACGGCTTGCTGTAGTGGGAGAGCTGGGTTCTGATGGTGCGGAGTACTCTTGGTTTCTGTTCTTTATGTTCTTACCCTTGCCTTTTGCCATCTTGTTAACTCTGATGTTAGCTGATCTTACTCTGTCTGGTTGTGACTTGCCCCTCCTGCAGGCCTCTGTGTCAATACTCCTTGAAGACCAGCTCTCTCTGAGAGGTGTTTAGATTTGGAGAGCTGTGGCACAGGGTCTGCTCTGGGGTGCAGAAAGAAATCAGAAGGATCTTGTCCCCAGCTGTCCCTTGGTTCCTATGCCCTGATGGCTCTGCAAGGGTCCCTCTTGATCCAGTGAGTTTGAACAGAAGCGGTGGATTTGCCTGGGCTCAAAGGTGTGTCAGCACTACTGTGATACCCACTCTCTCCTGGAGCCTTGTGGGCCAGGCTTAGGTCCCCAGGCACTGACCCCTGGTGGTCCAGGCAGAGGTCTCCACCCACAGATGAAACTAGAAGGTTCAGAGGTTTCCTGGCCCCGGGTTCTCAGGCCCTGGATCTCGCCAGATCCAGGCAGGTCTGGGTGAGAGGTGTTGCTCCCCTTAACCCTACTCACGGCTTTTCCAAACTCCTGGGAGGGTAGCTTTCCTCGGTGCTCGTTGGCTATGGACTCCTGGTGGCCCAGGCAGAGGTCTCCACCCACTGATGGAAAGCGGAAGCTTCAGAGGTTTTTGGCCCCTGGGTTCTCAGGCCCTGGATCCTGGTGGATCTGGGTGGGTCTGGATGAGCGGTGTTGCTCCCCTTAACCCAACTCACAGCTCTTCCAAGCTCCTGGGAGGGTAGCTATCTTTGGCGCTTGTTGGCTATGGACTCCTGCTCTGTTATAGGTTTTTGAGATTACTTCTGTCAGACAAAACAAATCCGCTCTTATTTTCATAAATAGTTAAGCTGCTCTGAGCTCCCAGCAAGTGTATACTTCTTGCCACCCACCAGAGTTCTCTGGATTTGTGAATGAAAACACAAATACATGCACACACATGCATACCCTCAACCCCCCTCCCCCCACACACACTTTATATTTTGATATCCTTAGATTAGCTCAATGGCTGTGAGCATCCAAACCTCCACACAGCTAGAATATTCTGCTGTAGAATGCTAACACTTTCTAAATCTTTATTTACCTTTGCTGCCCTGTTTCCTTCTGGGCGTCTCTCCCATGGGGTCACTTTCCCTTTGTACCTACATTTCAGCCATTTTAACTTCTTGCTCCTTCAGGGTACATGGTTCATCCTAAACCCCTCTCAAGGCAGCTTCTGTTCCTTCTCACTATGTGTCTTTTTCCCTGGAATCCCAAAAGTCCTGCCTCTGTCCCCTTGCCCAGCCGTTATTCGTTGGCACCTTTATTTCCCAATCAGAGCTAACTGGGTGCAAATTTCCCTTATCCTACATGCAGGACATTGCAAAGAGGTTTTTGGGGTAATACAATTAGCATGATAACATAAGCTGCTACATTTTACCCCTTTTGTCCACTAAAAAGACCCTTTCTTTTAGATATACACTGAACATAATTATAACAGTCATATAAACTATGAGGTATGAATACTCTAAGAGTACAGTTGATTCAATTTTGTCAATTTAAAGTACTCTACTATCTATCCTGAGTTAAAGAGTTTACATATAGGAAGCACAAAAATATAGATTACAATACTTAATCAAATTGTAGACACAGCTGCCAACCTGGACATTCTCTTGCTCCTCAAAATGTTGGAGCATCTGCTTTCAGCCTTCTGGCCCAGAATCATCTAACAGAACTTAAATGAAGCAGGAACTATGAAGGACTTGTTCACTCTGACTTGACAGAGCTAATTTGTTGATTATCCCACATTGTATGTCCTTTCTTTGACAGTATTTTTTTGTCTATAGATGAATTAGGGCAATTTTTGTCCAGTGGCTAACTTGCCTAAACTGGAGCAACTCCATATGGAGGTTTTGATGCTCAGTTTTTTTCTATAAACAGCAAAGGGGGTACTGTAAGAAGCAGACATGTCTCTAGTCAATGATTTTTAAAAATGAATTAATAGTAAATGTCATATTCTGTGCATTTCTGATGTTTTGAAGACTATATATATATATATATATATATATATATATATAAGTTTTTCTGAACTGTTAAACCTTGACTTTTTTAGCTATTTCTATTTAAATAATATTAAAAACACTTCATAATAGTAAATCAGAATCTAATATAACCTTGAGTTTACTATTTGGCCCTAACTAGCATTACTTAATCATCATAAACAGTTTGTAATAGCTGCTATTGGAATGACTGGGCCTAAGCCTTGATTCTTAAATGAGTTGCATAGGCACAATGTCTATCTAATAGTAACAATATTAGTTTCATTTTTATACCAATAAAAGAAATTTATACCAAGGAAAATCTTAAATCTATATCAACATATGACTTCTGCACCAATGTAAAATTACAACTTCAGTTGTATCAATTATAAATTTTTCTACCAACATAAGATTGTGGCTATACAATGCTTTGCTTACAAATAAATTTAGTAATCCATCCAATCTATTTCCTCCCTGTTCAAAATTATGAACATTTCCAAATTATCTCTTAAAATGACAACTTCTCTATAATTTATAAAATAACCATAACCTAAACCTAAGAAATTGAGAAGACGATTCTCCATAACTTCTTTCTGCTGAATAGGGATGGTGAAAATTCTTTAAAGGAGTGGGTAGGGGTAGGAAAATTAGAAAATGTGGTTAGACTTCAGAAGCTTTAGGATCTGTTATCCAGTCTCTATATGCTAGAAGGCTTAGAGATTGACTAAAGTTCTTACTGGATCTGTCTGAAAGGCTAGATGAATCAAGTCCATCAAGAATCAGCAGCAATTCCTGAAGCTGTTCTGGAAGTAAGTCTCTGGACAGCATCAGGAATCAGGGAGCTGGAACAGCAGGTCATTTTGGTGTCCCTGTAATATATGAATCCTACAACCAAAATTTTAGTACTATTAAGATATTTGAATGCATTTGGAGAGATGGACAGATCAGATAAAGATACATTTTTGTTCCTTATTTGATCAGGTGAAAGACAACTATCCTTTTATGAGTTAATTTAATCAATAACCAATTGTAATAAATCTTCATTTATTCCATGAGAAGGATGGCATGATGAATTTTAAGGATTCAACAAATAACAAGATTTAATGTCTAATTTTAGCTGAAGTTCCTGTTAGAGACATTTTCAAGTCCAAGCCAGTTATAGGGCTGTTTCCATGTTGAGGAATCAACACATCAAGATACCAGTCCTGTTTGAATTTCTAGAACTTTTTTTTTCTGTAGCCAAGATCTTCAGGGGTCTTCTCCTGTTACATTTAATCCATATCACTCTAGAAGGAATCTAAAGTCTTTCCCCCCTTCTTGACAACACAAAAAACAAGAACATCTCTCCCAAAATAGCATGTCCTTGATCCAGTAACCAGAAATCATTAATGGTATAGATTTAATTAATTTAATAGCTTGGTCTCTCTCCCATAGGAATTCTAAAACAACCACCAAACCCATAAGCACATGAATTTGATAATCAAAACAATTCAAAGTTATTAAAACAATCTAAACAAATATTATCTGTTGAGATAGTTCTCCCCTACCATCTCTTGTTTGACCTACATGAGATAAAGGCCTAAGCCATTCATTCATCTGTAAATTTAAATTTTCCCTTCTATGGAGATTAATATCTCTGTGAGTATACACTCTTTTTAAATTCTATCTCACTTAAGTTTCTGGACAAAAATGGAATGTAGTTTGACAGTTTCCTATAATGTTAAATGGTTGCCTCTACCTTTTATTTCCCCTTTCTGTAGAGCCAAGGTGACTTTAAGTGTCTGTTTCTCCTTTCCATGCCTCTTTTGTTTAGATGACAATATGTACACAACTGCCCTGTTTGTGGTTCTGAGGACTGGACCAGAGCCTCCACATTCTAAGTTGACATTTTACTAACTGAGTTATATTTTATTTGCTGGATCAATTTCCTGTATAATCTTTTCCCCTTTCTAACACTTATGAGGCAGCATTTCACTATCCATACTTCTGTAATACTGTTGGAATTCTATTCTTTGCCACACATATCAGAATGATGCTTTACATTAAGTTTTGCTTAAAAATACTTTAAATTTACTAGTCTAAAACTCTCCAAATTCTTCCCACTACCAGCACTGATAATGTATAAATCATACAATCAATTAATCATAGCAATAGACCCATGTCTAAATGCAAATTTTCTGTATTCTTTTTGCATTTTCTATAATGATATATTTGACAAAATCATCTTATTTGTCTTCCAATATGAGGGCATATAGTCTACAACATGAGGTGATAAGAGCATGAGGTATTTGCTAATGATGTGTCTACTGATTTAAAAAAAGAAGAAATTGATATACACTGGTGTTCACTTAATTCTGTTCTTTTTAATCCTTTATTTCTATCTTAGACTCTAGTCCACATATGTTATTACTCATATACATTTATTTGTTCAGTTAATACCATATGACATCTAGTATGTGGAAAACAAATTAGTTCATTACCTATCAGAGTGAAAACCACAGTGACCAAGAAGAATTATAAAAGGAACAATTTGTTTTGCTGTACCGTCTAAAGCACTTGTTCTCAACCTGTGGGTCTTAACCATTTCACATTGTCTAAAATTATTGGAAAACACAGATATTTATATTAGGATTCATAATAGTAGAAAATTTACAGTTATGGAATAGCAACAGCCTAAGGGACTATATTAAAAGTTTCACAACATTAGGAAGTTTGAGAATGACTGATCTAGAGGATTGGAGTCCATGAGGGCAAAGAGGAGGTAGCAGGCAACAGGAGGTCAGAACACTAGCTGAAGGCTTACATCTCAAACACCAGACAGAAGACAGAGTCCAATGTATATGGAACTCCCTGAATCACCAAAGCCCTCCCTCAGTCACAAGCCTACTTTACCAAGCAAACACTTTTTAATAATCCCCAAATAAGTACCAGTAAAGACCAAACTTTCAAGTGTCTGAGACTTGTAGAGGACATCTCATTTGGACTGGCAGCATCATATAGATTTTTAAAATAGACTATATGTGCTCTCTAACACTGTGCATCTTCTTCAGTATTTGCCCTCACTGAGTTTTCAAATTTTCTAACAATTCACTGCATGCATTTGATTTAGAGTTTCAAAATTCATTGCTGAAGAAAATTCATATATATGCCCTGGCAATCATCAGAAATGAAGTGGATATTTGAAGAAACATCATGGTACCTATTGAAATATAATAAAGACTTTTATATTTTACTCCTAATTACTTTTTCTGTTTGATGAGCAGAGAAAGGGTATTCTAAAAAATTTCACTTTGATCTCTAGTACATCTGCTTTTAATTGCAGGTGTCAAAGGTAATGAAAGTGGTCTTATTGAAGAAGTGGCATTTCTGCTGACACCAGAAGTAAGGGAACTATGTATCCAGACAATTGGGACAAGTGCATAACATTTTTTCATAGATTACTGTCAAATTTTAATATAATTTGCATCTAAAATGCTGCATACAGATATAATGATTAGCAATAATCAGAGAGTGCAAGAGAGATATCAAGTAGTTACTATTTTATACTCTCTAGTCATTTTTAAAGTATGGGCTCCAAAATTTGATACACTCAGATAAAATTAAAAGCCTGAAGTAGTTGTATCAAGGGAAGAACACACCAAGTGATTATCAAATACAAAACTGTCATCACTGAAAACGTACACACAAGTAACATAAGGCTGTATTGATGTACTGTATTGATGTGTGTGTGTGTGTGTGTGTGTGTGTGTGTGTGTGTGTGTGTGTGTTACATTCATAGGTATGTCCTAGAACTCTCTATGCAGTCTAGTCTGGCATGGGTGTCAAAATAATACATCTACCTCTTCATCCTAAATGATTGGATTAAATGCATATGTACCAGTTTGATGGCTTAAGTCATTAAACTTATTTTCACAAATTACAAATTTACACACTGATACAAGTTGCCCATTTTAAAAATGAAAGTGACACTCTTTAGAATTCTATGAAAATACATGTAATTAAAAGTTTTATGAGAATGTCATAGCTAAGAGTATTTCAAGGAAATAAAAAATTAAACTAGAGAACTGTCTCAGTGTTTAAGAGTATATACAGCTCTTGTAGAAGTTCAAGGCTCCTTCTTGTTTGATATTGTTGTTGTTTTGCTTTTCCTAAACATGAGTAATATTATTTTCATTCTGACTTTATTTCATTTCGACTTTTAAAAAAAAACCCCACTCATAGGCTTTAATTAGATTGCTACTGTAGACACTCCTCACCAAGAGAGACAGACTAATTGTGGAACACAGGGATTGTGAAGAATATTTATTCATTGAAATTATTGTCTTCATTTCTGAAACTCACCAAATCTTATGGAATAACGGTACTACAAATTCTTCAGTGAAAGCATTGTGAAAATATCTTCACATAAAATTGTAATGGTGCTCACTAAATATATTGAACAAAAAAGAGTATATGCAAGCACAAATTGTTCAAGTTAGAAGTGAAACACTTCATTGGGGAAAGAACATTTTAAAGGAGTTCACATTGTGAATTTTTTGTGTCTGTACCATCAGAGAGTCAGTACAAAGGAACACACTGAAAACACCAAGATATATGTTTATAGCTGCTTTTACTGAAGATTAATATACATTAGGTCAAGTTTAAATAATGGAATCACACATATATTCATCTCCATGTTTCTTTGGCCTCCTTTGTCCGTTTCTCCCTCGGTGCCTGCTAAACAAAGCAGTTTTAGAATATAGAGGATCATTCACAAATTGTGGCAGGTATTCAACCTGCAAATTTCAGAGCTGTCAAGGTTGAGTGTTTCAATCATTTTTGACATCTCCTGGCATTTTCTTTCATATTCCAGCTTCTATAAATAATATCCTTTCTTGGGTACAATTTTAGGTTTTCAGGCTTGCTTCTCTCTACACTATAAAGCAAAGTTGTATTTTATCTCTTAGCATGTCCTTGCTCTTTTACTGTCAGTTTGGAAAAAAATAGGATTGTGAACTGCAGTGTTGAATAGAAATATGTTAATAGTTGATGCAATAAAAATGTCATGCTATTTAGTCCTTGCAAAAAGTGTTTCCTTTAATGATTTTAGAATGTTTTAAGAATTTTACAATAATGTCTGTAACAAAATATCATGTATATTTTTAAACAAATGCCTTGGGAAAATTATCAATAATTTCCACATTTATATAAATATTCAAGTATGGCAGTTGAAACGATTGCATTTCTAAAATTTTTAAGATTCTTATTTTCATACAAATTTCTTACATTTGAGATTTGAAACTGGCATGATTTAACCTTTATACCCTAGAGAAAAGGTTCTTTCAATTTTTTTCACTATAAAACTATTATGTTAGAGAGATTTTAAGGGAAACTTGAAGAGTTTCTTTTTAAATTGTTTTACATGATCTGACTTTTTAAATATATTCACCTTGCTGTTCTAAATAAAATTTAAATGAGCAGTTTGAAGTAACACCAACCTCAATATTCTTTGACATAGACATTTTTGATATTTTTGAGAATTCCTAAGCTAGAATGTTGACCTTGGAAATCTGAGCTTTTTTCTTCTAAGAATCTCTAAAGGTTGAGAGACAGAACAAGACAAATGAATAGAGTTACTTGTAGTGTAGTCTATATTTCAAATGGCCCATTTTTATGCTAGGAGCTCTGAAACTTCATCCTTTGTTAAAGGACTTGTAACAATTATGGTCAAAGAAAAGATGTAGGAAATCTACTCTTGGGTTACAAGCATTTTTATAATGCATAAGGTATTATTATACATGACTAAGTATGTTTCAGATAATACTTTGTTACACTGTTTTTCTTTCTGCTGTTACTCCATTTTAACAGTGAAATCATTTGTTCAATTCTTTATAGATTTTATTGATATTTAATTTTTTTCAGTTGTCATTGATATCCCACCCACCATATTTTTTTCTAGTTTCATTAGAGTGGATCTTAAACTGTATGTTAAGTTGTTTTTGTGTGTTTATGGTGAGCAATGTATTCTTACAACAACAAACTTACTGCTGTGCATTGAAAAGCTAGGATTTTGTTTGTTTTTCACTATCTACTGAAAAGACGCTTCTCTGGTAGCATTTCTTGACTGAAAATTGCTTATTCTTTATGACAAGTAAAATATCAATAATTAAAAATTTCTTTAAAGAATAATATTAATATTAGACACATTTTCATGTTTTTAACTTTTTAAACAAATTTCGTAAAAGTATCACAAAATAAATAAAAATATGTTCATCACAATTAATCAGACACTAGTCCTTTATAACTTGGTGAACTTCTACAAAGTTAGAATAGATGACAGGAAAAGAAGCCACAGGGCACCACTTTAAATTTTACATTTTCAGCATTAAATATATTCTGTACAACTTTTCAGTATGAATTTCTCCAAAAATTCTTAGAAAAATAACTGGAAACCCATTTACCTTTATATCATCATGTGAAATTTCTGTTCATTCTGTGCATTTCTTCCTTTTTCATCTGTTTTTACTTGCTTCAAAGAATTCAATGTTTACAGTGGTGTATGCCTCCATTCATCTCTTTTGTTACTTTATTTTTTATGTAATTGCTCAAAATATCTTTACAATTTGTTTTATAAATAAAATGAAAATTAAAAATCAGTTCTAATAACTGATTTTAAATTGCAGGGTTAGTTCTGCCATTTTTAAAAAGCTTTTATTTGGGATGCATCCAAAGGCAAACAGTTCCTCTACTCTACACTGCCACATTTAGCATGATGATGATGCAAAGCTTCAATTATATGAAAAAATAATCTATAGATCTATACACTCACACATAAGAGATATTATTTATGTATGTAGAAAAGATGAATAAGAAGCACCTCAATGAGACTTCTGGCACTAATACATGTTTGTATGAATCACACAAAGTAATAGTCTGGAGATGAGAAGATTGGGTTTAAGGCTGATGAATTCCATGAAATTTGCTATAGCCAGGAGGCTCACAAAATTATGATCCACAAGTACAAGTATGTTACCACAAGTTCAGGTAACAAATGCAGTTGGTGAATGCTGAGGAGAGAAAGTGTCTCCAGTGGAGATGACTGTAATCTATGCTAAGAGCTCCAGGAATGTAGCTGTCATGAATGAAGGCCCAGCTGCAGGAGAATTTTCAGTGATGCAACTGGCTTGGAGTCAGCCATACTCTCTGTGCTACACTTCCCCCCAGATACTGAACCCAATGGTTCCCAAACTGGACATGTGTGGAATTGTTTCTCTGATGTCTTATGGTTCACTGAGATGAAGGGATATTTGTTCACTTCTCCCCAGGAAAGGTTACACAGTAGAAAATATCACATAAAACAAAGTAAAAAAAAAGTTTCTCAATTATAGTTTTTTTTATTGTTTGAGATTAAAATGCAATAACAAAGACCTTTAAAACAAAACAAAACAAGTGCAATTAGGAGAATAATATAGGGTCTCCAACATATACCAGTAGGGGGAGACCATGCACAGGGCAAAATCATTACTACTTGCACCTGAGTGTAAAAGGAGATGACAGTTGTTAAGACATACAAAGTAGAAGAAAAATTAAAAACCTATAATTAAAAATATGCCAATATGTATCCTACATTTATTCTCCAATTTCTCTATATATGAATAAACTGTTTGAAAGACCAACTTAAATATTAACCATAATTAATTTAATTTGCATAAATATGGCACAAACAAATCCAGCTATTCACTAAAGTATGAACTATAGATATGGAGACCATGTTTTCCTATATGTGACCCCACTGAATAAAATCAGTTGTGATACCAACTGGATGTTGTGGTGAGTTCCCTATGGTTTATTACTGTATTATAATTAATTAACCCATTCACTTGAGCATTAGGATTATTCTAAATATGAATATTTATAGAATATGTCTTATTTACACTTTTTTCTTGTGATTTTTGTTTGTCTGTTTTCTTGTCTTAACAATATTATTTTATTTATTCACCATTCTTGTCTGTGCTCATTAATCACATTGTAGATGGAATTTACTGATTTCTGTTGTTAAATTTTATGGAGAGGACATGGGAAAAGTTGGAGGGAAGAGATTTGAAATGATGTAATTATATTACAAACTTACATTAGAAAAATATTCAAAAATTAAACTTATCTAGATGAAAAGAATCTCTCTCTAACTTGAGCTTTCAGGCAACTGCTGAGTAATGGTGTAATCAAGTTTTCCGAGATGAAATCGATAAAAACATACAGAGAGACAGAAACAGGGACAGTGAGAGACAAAGAGGAGACAG
>CM052704.1:30173396-30204266 GCA_028551405.1 Uromys caudimaculatus | reverse complement strand
AAGGAGGAGAAGGAAGAGAAGGAGGAGAAGGAAGAGAAGGAGGAAGAGGAGGAGGAAAAGGAGGAGAAAGAGGGAGGGGGAGGGGGAAGGGGAGGGGAGGGGGAGGGGAGGGGGAGGGGGAGGGGGAATAGGAGTAGGAGGAACTTTGTATACATGGAAAAATGTAATGTTTACCTGTTTGAATGCCAGGGAGGGAAGATAGAAGTGGGTGGGTGGGTGGGGGAATACCCTCATAGAGGCAGGGGTAGGGGGTAGGGGTTTCCAAAGGGGAGACGTGGAAAAGGGAAAACATTTGAAATGTAAATAAAGTATCAAAAGAAAAAAAAAAAAAGAAAAAGAAAGAAAAGTAAAGAAAAGAAAAAAAAGAAAGAAAATGCACCTGATACCATAAACTTCATACACCGAATGAGCCAGGGCTTTTAAACCACATCAAAGACTCAAACCCAGTTGAGTCCCAGGGACCAAATAAAGCAATTGGCCTACGTTTCTGCTCTTCTTTCTTTCTTTCTTTCTTTCTTTCTTTCTTTCTTTCTTTCTTTCTTTCTTTCTTTCTTTCTTTCTTTTTTATTATTAATAATCTTATTCTTTACATTTCAAATGATATCCCACTTCCAGTTACACTTTCCCACCCCTCCTCCAATGCCTTCTTGCCTCTCCTCCACCCACCCACCCACTCCTGCCTCACCTCTCTAGCATCCTCCTATGGTGGGGCATCAAATCTCCTTAGGACCAAGGGCTTCCCCTCCCATTGATGTCAGATAAGGCCTTCCTCTGTTACATATGCATCAGGAGCCCTGGAGCCCTCCATGTATAAGCTTTGGTTGGTGGTTTAGTCTCTGGGAGCTCTGTGGCATCCAGTTTGGCTTAGTTGACATTGTTGTTCTTCCTATGGGGTTGCAATCCCCTTCAACTCTTTTCTACTCATTTAACCATGGACAGTCACTTTCATAAATACGAAATGATTTGGTCCTTGAAAGATCTTGGAGTTGCTCCCATGTCTTATTAATCTTTTACTGATTTCTTCCTAAATTTTAGTTTACTCATTTGTCCCTTTGGCAATCCTCATTTAGGATAAAATAATCGTCTTTAATGGTATGATTTCTTACTTACTATATCAGTTTCCTATTATTGACAGAACTAAAAGAAAAAAATCATGTAACTTATCATTACAGCATGCTTTCAATATGTGTTAATAGTTTTGAAAAGTTCTAACAAAGTACAGCTAAAATTTGTTCTGTTGCAAATACATCACTTCTGTCTTCATTTTAATTGTGCTAAAAGTTACTATGACAAAGAGAACAGTTCTTGAAGCAGTCTACCCAAAACATTGGACTAGATTCTCATACAATGGCCTAAAAGAATATAGTAATATTGATTGACATGCTTTCTAGTAGATACTTTAATTTTAAAATAAAAGTAAGGCAGGTAGGAATCCTGTCTTTCTTGAATGGGCTTACTATCCTCAACAAATGAGGATGCAGAAATAAAATCTGTATTCTTTGAAAAATGAATTGTATAGAGGCCAAAAAAAGGCTTATTTTTAGATCTTGAAGTTATTTTCAAAGAAGTGCATCAGCTCATTCAAAATCATCGGGGCATTGGATAATATTAGATAAGCAGAAAAAATAAGTAGAAGCTCGATTAAATTCATCTTTATTATGTGTCAAGGTGCCAGACACTTGGGTATTAATGAGTTGCTAATTCTTAGACAGTCCCACGTTCATCCTAATCGACGGCTTTGTTTTCATTTGTTCTGCTTAACGCAAGTGTGGCTAACATCACATTTGCTTCACTGATGGAATTCGCTCAGAGTGCTCTGATCTTTTAGTCAATTTGGAATGTTTTTTGCTGCTTTGCCACAGTCGGGAGCAATTGATCAGTGGCTGTGTGGGGCTCCTCCGTGGGAAAGCTGCTTCATGTATCTGGGGCAAGACAGTTCATAAACAGCAGAACGTACATTTTATTGGTTTAATATTGCAGGTGGTTGCAACATGTTCATAAAAGGGCTTTTACTTTCTTTAATTTCCATGTAGAATCTGGCAAGTGGACTGGTAATCAATCATATTTGTTCTTGTGCTTTTTAAAAGCTTAAAAGCTGTGGTGTGGGAAGCTGCAGAGCAGAAGACACAGTGGGGTTTCCTGAGGGTTTTATTAGGCAAACCCTACACTGGCTTAAAAAATGATTTAATTTTCAATGTGCACATAGCACAGCTATTACCACTGCTGAAGAACCTATGCGGTTAGAAATATCAATTTACTTTTTTTTTTTTTTTTCAAGATCCAATCTCTTTAAATAGGTGTAGTGTCTGCGGGCCTATTCACAGGAGAGACAGGAAGTGGGACGATACAACAAGCAGGTGCAGCAAGTGGATTCATCTTTCCTGAATATTTGAAATCATGAAATTCAAGTAGCATTTACTGTTCCCTATTATTCCTACAGCTGTGAGTTGTAATAGAAAGTGCACTTCTCCAGGACTCAAGAGTCTCGAATTCTATATATTTTCGATGCCTAAAGAGAACTAAAATTAAGCTCTTAGAGAATAAACTGGTGTAAGTGAGGTAGTGTTAAACAAAATGATTAGGCTAATCAAAGCCAAAGGACAGAAGCTTTTAGGCACTTTGAAGGTAGCAAGGAGTCCATCCTAACTATACTTAAGTCTTAAAATAATCTCTCTTTAAAAGGGTCTCTAATTTGGGGGTGATTTTTAGCAAAGTTCACAATATGTATTGGGCATATGGTAATGTAGACTCTTCTTGTGAATCTTCCTTAATTCTGCTATTTGTTTTATGGGGTGAGTTTTTAATCATAATTTCTACCCAAAACATTTTCTAAGTATCGCTGTCCCTCTTTTAGTTCTCTGCACAGCAGGACCTGATATATGATATAAAGATGTTCCTGTGATGGGCTTTGTCATCATCAATGTTGTGACACTGAGGAACCATTAAGATTAATGGTATTTACTTAGAGACTGTTTTCTTTTAAAAATGGTCACTGAAACATCTTACTCTGCCTCCAAATATAGTCTGAGATATTGACTATGATTTATATAAAGGAGGAGTTAATCTCAATTAAGACTGTGTGATTTTATGAAGTTCGCAGTGACAGTCATTGGTGGAACATGGATTAAAATGTTAAAATGTTTTTGTCCCTTGAATCAAATTGAGTTTAGGCCCTTCAGCAATGTCTGGAGTGCAATGTAGCTTTCCCTATCATGGTTAGCATTTTGAGAGTATAGTCTTTACAGAAACAATATTGAAAAGTGGTAAGACCTTGTCAGGTTGTGTCAACCACAAAAGGGTAGGTTGGAACCCTTACCAGGAAAGGGGAAGCGCTCCTCTTAAATGCAGGATATCATACTAAGAATACTACAGTATCAGCCTTTTAGGTGATCATAGCTTTCATAAGAATTGCCTTGTTTCTATTTTGACCTTGAAATATAATTATGTTTTAGAACTAAATAATATCTCACTGCATATGCTCACCTACTACACAGCATTTTGTCCCCCTTGCAAAATGTGAAGATTACACCTGCTATAAATGTGTACAAGTTTTACCTTTATCTTTGAGTTAAGGAGTTTACTTCAGCAGAGTTCTCTAAAGATCAGTGATCATCTGCACACAAGAGGGGCTGAGAACACAGTCGTTGCTCAATCCAGGGAACAGACTTCATCTCTTTATTTCTGAACCTGGAAGATTGCTGGTGGGATCCAGTCTTAGTCTACTTTCAAAACCCAATGACCATGCAACCTCCTGTAGTGAAAGATGACAGCACTAGGAACAGTGACACAGCAGCTGCAGAAGAAGAATAGATAAAATGACCAGCAAGCCGTAAAGACACAGGCAAGCAACACTGATTTTCATCAGAGGTTCTTTATATCTATGTTACTTCTAGGATGATTCTGTCAATACTTGGGAGAATATTTTCTCCTCAGTCCATGTATTATGGAAATGCTCTCAACAGAGACTTGCTTCTCTGCTGATTTCAAATTTCTTCAAGTTGATGATCAGTATTAACCTTCACAGATTGCTACCTAGTTGAGTAAGTATCAAGGGGCATATTTTTTGATTGTGTGAGGAAAAATAGAGCCCACCATTTGGTTATCCGATATGAAATAGTTCCGAAAACCTGCGAGTAATATTCTAAATCCTGAGCAGATTATATGTACGTGTGTGTGTGTGTGTGTTTGTGTGTGTGTGTGTGTGTGTGTGTGTGTGTTCCTGTGCATCTTAGTCAGAGTTCTAATGCTTTTAAAAGATCCTATAACTGTTGTGTTTTATAAAAAGAAAAATAAACCAGGGATAGTTTTGATGGAGACGTAGTGTGGTGTAGGGGAGGAAACACCTCTGTTGGCCCATGTTACGGCATCCCTTTCCCCTGAGGTATGATGGATATAATATAGACATAGAGTTTATTTAGGGCATGAGGAGGGGAGTGGAGGGGGTAGTAGAGACAGAGAAAGGAAGAGAGAGAGAGAGAGAGAGAGAGAGAGAGAGAGAGAGAGAGAGAGAAGAGAGAGAAGAGAAATACAGGAGTAGAGAAGTAGAGGCTGGCCATGAGCAAGTGAAGAGAGAGAGGAGGAAGGAAATGGGGAGAGAGGGAACACAGTGGGGAGAGGTTAAGAGAGGAAGAGAAGAGGGGAGGGGAGGGGAGAAGAGGGAAGGGAGAAGAGAAGAGAAGAGAAGAGAAGAGAAGAGAAGAGAAGAGAAGAGAAGAGAAGAGAAGAGAAGAGAAGAGAAGAGAAGAGAAGAGGAGGAGAGGGCAATCAGCACATTTTATAGTGAGTTAGGCACACCTGGCTGGTGCCAGGAAACACTGAGGCAGAGCCTAAAAGAAATGCCAACAATAACCAAGACAACTCTTATAAGGAAAGCATTTAATTGGGGCTTGGTTAAAGTTTCAGAGGTTCAGGCAGTTGTCATCATAGCACTAAGCATGGTGGTCTGCAGCTACACAAGATGCTGATGAAATAACTGAGAATTAGACATTTAAATCCACAACCAGCAGGAAGAGATACAATGGCGCTGGTTTGGGCTTCTTGAAACTGAAAGCCCACCCACAGAGGCATACTTCTTGTAACAATATATCTACTCCAACAAAGGCACACTCCTAATCTTTCTAAGCAGTGACACATCCAGATTTCTAAGCACTCAAATATATGAGTCTGTAGTAGCTATTCAAACACCACAGTGTGTGTATACATGTTTGGTTAATTGGTGGGTGTGGTGAAGTCCCTTGTCTGCCCTCTGGGCCTCTGACCTCTGGGAGGAGCAGGACACTTGACCGTGCTCAGGCAAGCACAGCACCACTTGGTGGGTGTTGGGCTGTAAGAAGCAGCAGCAGAGACACCGCCCTGGGGTGGTAGAGCTTGGCCAGGGTCCCACGGACCTCCTGAAAGCCAGCTCAGTCTAGTTTGTTGCTTGTCGCTGGCTAGCTCACTTGGTTTAGTTTGGTGGCAGCCATGGCTGGGAACACTGGGAGGCCTTCTGCAGGAGACTAGAGGAAGCTTTTTAGAGGAAGGCCTGTTCCATTGTTCCCCATGGCATATCCCGATAAAGAGTTCAGGGCATTTATTATCATGGCGGAGAGTCACATGACTGAATCTGTACCCTAGTGACCTCAGGAAGGGGCGAAGTTGAAATAGTGGCTGGGAAGGGGAGTGGCTAAACCTCTAGGTGCCTCATTAACATGGGGATGTCTTGAAACTATGTGACCATGCTCTACCTGTGGAGGGGTTTGAGGCTATGTGATCCATAGTCACAGACCTATGGAGAACTGTGGCCTCCTGTCAGGAACCTGGTTCCTAGGGGCATGGCAAATGCCTGCTGTCCCTTATACAGTTGTCCTTTTCTGGGGACCCCCTATTGGGTTCTCAGGGGCTAGGGTTCTGTGCATTTAAACCTTAGCTCAACCGAAAACCAGACTGCCTTTCCCGGTCCCACATACATATATACTACATATGCATACAGCAAGAACAAATGAAAAAGAAGCCATGAACTTGAAAAAGAACAAGAATTAGATAATGGGATGGTGTAGGTGGAGGAACAGGAACAGGAAACTGATGTATCTATATTATAATTTCATATATATATAATTAATATATATTATATAAATTATATATTATATATCAATTATATATGTTATATATAATTATATAATAAAATAAATAATATTTTTTAAATGCATGTAGTTCTGGAATAAACCACAATTGTGTCAGTCACTGAATTGGCTGAAAAGTGTAGAGCAGTATCTCACTGCTTTAATGTTATTTCTCAATGATGTATGACGTGGAACAGGTTCCATAAGCTATTTGAAACTTTTATATTTTTTCCTGAGATGCTCTTTAGAACTTTTAATCATTTTCAACTGAGTTGTTTTCTTTTTGGTGAGTTTTATTACAGACAACAGTCTTTCATTGAATATGGTTATTTCAAATATTTTCTACCAGTCTGTGGCTTGCTCTTGACAGTCTTTCCAAAGCAGTAATTTTTTAATAAAATATTACTGAGAAAACACTTGTTCCATCAATCCTGGTACATTTGATGTTACCACCTGTTTGTCCCATGCCTAGGGTCATGTATTTTATGCTATGCTATCGTCTTCTATTTGATTCTGTATATATTTTACTTTTCATTAGCCTGATGTATTGAGGGATGATTTTTTAGTTTGGCATATTGATATTTAATGGCATAACATTTAGAATGCTTTTGAGTAAAACCAAAAGAATCAATTGTTTCAGTTACTTTCATTGAACAAGTACTTAATGAAAAATGAAATCTCATATTTACTCCATCTCTATTTATCTTCTAAGAAGAAAAATAATAATGCTGAAAGGTCTTAAAAATTGGAAGAAAATTACTTTCTGAAGTAAAAAATAAAGCATAACAAACTTTCTTAATATGCCAAATGTTATATGTGCACATATGGGCAAACAAAATGATAGATACAGAGTTGATTATTATTATTGTTGTTGTTGTTGTTAATTATTTATTCACTAAAGATTTTTTGGGTCAGATCCTCATTCGTTTCCTGAAAAGTTGTACTCTTTGCTTCCTTTCTCTTGCCTCTACAAAATATATCAACCTTAGTTACTATTGAGTTGGCTTTGCCATAAAAGAGATGGATAATTAGTGCCCTTGGTGCAACCTTTTTGGAAATAGAGCCAGCATCGTGATTTTAAAAAAGGATTTATTATTGAGCTCATCCTCTACCTTACTATTAATGCATTGGATCTTAGAAATCACAGAATACAAACAGGAAAATACTAGATTTGTAAGACCTTGACTGGTTAATACTTCTGTAATTGAAAGGATGGATTTTGAAGATTTTCATGTAGAAGATTGAACAAAATTGACAGCTCCCAATAGGCAAGGTCCTAATAGAAGTTTATAAAATCAAGCAACGTATAACTACTTTTTTGTTAGTGTTCTTTATTTAGGTTTCATTGGCAGCTTCAGTGATGTTTTCCTTTATACTGTGAAGTTCTAACTGTAGTTTTAAAATGCATCATGACCTTGACTACTTCCAATTAACAAGGCTCTCTTGGTTTTGAATTCACAGTAGAGGCTGAACATCTGGTAATGTAGTTCATATGTCCTCCAACTCTGCACCACAGAGATGTAGGGAGGCTGTCTGTTTTTCTGTATTTTGATATTAATTGTCATCTTTTTCTCATATTTTGCTTCAGTATGTGCCAGGTGATTTGGCATGCTTGAATCTGCTGTATCTATCAAGGCAGATAGTGCTCCTAACTCTCTAAATATTAACACTAATTTAAGCAATTCTTTCAAAACCCAAAACTTTTAAAATAAATTGTATACAAATGCAATTTGATAAGAATAATGCTAAAATAATACCATTTTTTTTAGCCACAGTAAATGGGAGGATTTGAGAGGTGTAATTTTGAGGTAATATTCATAAAATGCAAATATGTATATTTTATTGATTTGAGAATACTACTTTAAATCTACAGTTTCTTTACCCAGCATGCTTGGGCAATTGCTGTATCACAGATTTACCACTTATAATAAGCTGTCCTAAATGGCATACATGGAAATTTTTATAGTATAGTACTTGCACTGGATGCTAATATTGTAAGCTTTTTGTAAACACATTGGAATTTTGTGAGTCAACTGAGAACAAGACTGTAGTTTGAATTTCACCATCGTTGATTAGGCATGTTTGCTGTTTAGAATTTGCTAAATGTAATAAATCAAGCTTGATTTTGGTTTATTTTTGTTTTTCAATATACTTATTGAAAAACTTTTAGCAATATGTAAATATAAGTTTGTCACCGGAATTTTTAAAATAGAAATATAAATCTATATACCTCTAACATTACTTGTTATTTTCTAAATTGACACATTTCAAAATTTGGAGTGAAGTGACTGATTCACCTATATACACAGATACTATGCATCTTATGCATGCATATGTATCTATTTTTTCATATTATTCTTATTATCGATATTGCCATTGTGTGTGTGTGTGTATATATTTATACACAATACAGTCATATATATATAATATATATATATATATATATATATATATATATAAGACTGTCTGGACTTGCTTTGTAGTCCAGGCTGGATATTAACTCACAGAGATCTGCCTGCCTCTGCCTACCAACTTTGGGATTAAAGGCATGTGCCCCCACCACATGGATTGTTTCATAATATATATATTACCTAGTAAATTTACAAAATGCAATTTAACAGTAATTAGAATAAATTTAAGATGCATGTAATAAATATTTCTTGAGTGCTTCAGTTCTCATGATGTCAGATTTCACATGTAAGCTAGCAAAACTAGACACCAAGCCAGAGGCATGACAACTCATTATTTCATGTGCCAGATAATATCTATATGCATGACAACTCATTATTTCATGTGCCAGATAATATCTATATGCAAAAATCTAAAAGGACAGGGTGAGATAATGGGAAAAGAATATGAAGAGTCATCAGAGGTAAATGTCATGTGAGAATTTTTCACATTAGTTGTTAAATCAAATTGAAATAACCTTACAAATTCTTAACTAGACACTTTCTAAAACTCTAAGAGAATCTATTGCATAGATGTAACTCTATTTCTGTTTCTTTGGTTCTCTACAAAGCCAATGGAAATGAGCCAGGTTCTTCTTTAAATTAATCTGAGCATCTGCTCTTTATTATGCAGTCCCAAATCTTTTTGAATTTGTACTCCACATTAATGTGCATCCGAAAGTCATTATTTATGAGTGGGTAATACAACCTTAACAATCCTTGAGCTTACCAGTAGGAGGCACTCACCGAAAAGGGACTGAATTCTCAGTTGCTACCTCTGGCCCTTGGAGTTACTGAGAATATCCTGTGGGAATACTGCCAAGTCTCTCCTAATTAACCATTCCCATTTAGAAATGGGCTGCTATGCAACAGCCAACCTTACAGCACTAAGGAACTGTAATGCTACGTGCATATGCTGAAGAAAAGTCCTTCCATCCTTCTTTTCTTTCTGAGCCAAGAAAAGACATAATATCTCATGTATCGTTAAAGAAAACAGTAATGATTTAACATTTTACCGCAGAGCACAAGGAAGGTTGCCTGAAGTTGCAAAGAGCCAAGGGATTCCAAAGCAAGAATCTTTGAATAAAATAGGAAGAAGGTGAAAAAGAACTAAAGTCCAGAAAACTATTACGTGAATTTCATTGCTTCTCTATGAAGATAATGGGAAAATACTTTTTTAATCTTATATTTTTACATATTCTTTTACATCCTGATCACTACCCACTCCCTTCTGGTCACCCCTTCCACAATTCTTCCCATTCCTCCTCCCCTTCTCCTGTTAGCAGATGAGGGTCAGCCTGGGTATTCCTCCCACCCTGGAACTTCAAGTCTCTCCTTTTGAGTGTGTGGGGGACCCTTGGATATGCCCCACTATAGAATTTCAAGCCTCTGCGAGGTTAGGCTCTTCCTCTTCTAATGAGTACAGACAAGGCAGCTCAGCTAGTAGAATATCTCACACTTGTAGGCAACAAGTTTTGGAATAGCCCCCATTCCAATTGTTCAGGACCAACGTGATGGTCAAGCTGCACGTCTGCTACATATAAGCAGGGAGACATAGGACCAGCCTGTGTATGTTCTTTGGTTGTTCGTATAGACTCTGAGAGCCCTAAGAGTACAGGTTAGATAACTCTGTTGGTATTTCTTTGGAGTTTCTATTCCCTTCCGGGCCCTCAATCCTCCCTCCTACTCTTCCATCTCCAAGCTCCATCCACTGTTTGGCTGTGGGTTTCTGTATCTGTCTGACTCAGCTGCTGTGTGGAGCCTCTCAGAGGACAATATGTTCTTGATTACACGTATAACAGAGTATCATGAATAGAGTTAGAGATTGGCGCTTGTCCATGAGATGGGCCTCAAGTTGAGCTGGTTATTGGTTCGCCATTCCCTTAGTCTCTGCTCCCTCCCCCATGCCTATATTACTAGGAGACAGAATATATTTTGGATCAAACCCTACATTCCCTTCCCCACTCCTAGTGTTCTCCTCTTATGACTATTTTATTCCCCCTTCTAAGTGTGATTCAAGGATCCACACTTGGGCCTTCCTTCTTATTTAGCTTCTTTGGGTCTAATATCCATGATAAATAGAGAGTAAGGATTCTAGAAGTCAGAGGCATCAGGTTACTACTAGAACTTGACCCACAGAGCCAACTAAGAAGGATTTATAGGGGCTCACAAAGACTAAAGTATGTAGCCTGTTTGGGTCTGAGTTAGGTCCTCTGCAAATATGTTATAGTTGTTAGTTTCATGTTCTTATGGCTGTCTCTAACACTTTTGCCTCTTTTTGGAACTCTCTTTCTGCTATTGGGTTGTCTTATCCAGCCTTGATATGAGGGGATATGCTTAGTCTTTTTTTTTTTTTTTTTTTTTTTTTTTTTTTTTTTTTTGTGCCGAGACTTAATGTAAATTATTATGCAGTGTTGAATTGATATCCCTGGGAGCCTTTATTTTTCTGAAGGGAAACAGGAGGAGTGGGACTAGGAGAGAAGGATGGAGGAGAGGTGTGGGGTTGGAAGAAGTAGAGGGAGCAAAGACTGTGGTCAGGATGAAATATATGAGAGAAAATTATTCTACACACACATGTTCATTTTGGTAACACACATGCACCATTTTTTTTCTTTTTATTCTCTGTCACAAGAACAGAATCTGTGAAATGTAAGCTCCAATAAATATTTATTCTTTGTTTATTTAGTATACCTATTTGGGTAATATACTTTTGACTATATATATGCCAATAACCATAGTATAAAAGAATTTAAATAAAAGTAGTACTTTTTGTCTTTTAAATTTTTTTTGACAACATCTGACTTTGCCAAGCCTGGTGTGCAACACATGTCATACTTCCTGCCACCGTCTCCAGAACACCCATATTCATAAACACCCTTCTACATCCTGCAGCAGATAAGGAGTATATAAAATCAATAGAATCAAATGGAAAGAGCAGACAGTCTCTGACGTCTGGCTAGGAAGATGAAGGAAGCTTGAACATTTGAACCACACTAGCAGATGTCTAGTCTCTGCTCTGAATTAAAAATCATGAGCAAATTATTAATGGAACTACTCCAGACTATAATAAAAATCATTAACAAGACACCATTTTAAGATATAATATTTTATATAGTGAATCCTGAAAAAGGCCAGGAATGAAAATGAAACAACAAAACTTAAAATAGTAGCAATGGTTCTAGTGAGCATAAGAAAGGAATTGACTTCTACTTAACAAAAGCTTTGGAAATACTGGGATAAAGAGCAATACACTTAGCCAGGCAGCAGTGGTGCATGCCTTTAATTCCAGCACTTGGGAGGCAGAGGCAGGTGGATTTCTGAGTTTGAGGCCAGCCTGGTTTACAGAGTGAGTTCCAGGACAGCCAGGGCTACACAGAGAAACCCTGTCTTGAAAAAACAAACAAACAAAAAAAAAAAACAAAAAAAAAAACAAAAACCAAACCAAACCAAACCAAAACAAAACAAAACAAAACAAAACAAACAAACGAAAAAACCAAAGTCTTCCTTGAGTGTTTTACATTGTATACATTGAGTTAGGGTGTTTTAAGTGAAGCCAAAGCTCACCAATACTCTAGTTAACCAGCTTGCCCTGTACATCCACTTCCAGCTTCAGAGAACTGGGATTACAAGCATGGCACCACGGCCCTTCCTTTTCCTCTGACTTGGATTCTAGGTGTCTGAACTCATGACCTTAAGCTTTGAACGTGAAGCCATCTCACACATGGAATATCTTTCCCATTTCTACTTCTTATATAATGATTAGGGCAATCATAATATTTCCCTGGCTGAGGGGAGGTTACATTGATCAGCATAGTTGTTGATATTTTTCCTTAGGGTGATGATCATCTAGTCCATTTAGGTTGTTTTTGCCTGCCATTTCCACAAATGTGGGAAACTTGATTGCATAATTTGTAGTACTGGGGGACTGCCTTTGCATTCTTTTTTTTTTTTTTTTTATAAGATAATAGTAGGCTGGGTTTCAGACAGAGAAAAATTTTCAATTGCATTTTGTTTCCTATAAACTTGCTTTCACATGAAGTATTTTCTTGTATTTGCTGTGCACTCATGTTCCAGAAGACTCTTCTGATATTTTGAAAATTCATGATGGCTATTTCAGGGACTCATAGAAAGCACAATTTTGGTTGCAAAGCAAATATGGTGCATGTTAAAACACAACTCTGTGTATTTTTCAGATGCAAAATAATGTAATAAAAGCTATGCCAATAGTTTATTTCTAATGGATGGCATCTGGTACTCAACAAGATAGACTGTAGAACTTACATTTTTATATATAAATTTGCACAAATGTATAAGACTTTCTGTGCAATTAATGTAAGTTTGTCAACAGAATCATTAACAATCACAGTATTTTCTTGGACTGCAGACAAATAAACCATAAACCCATTTAGGATGGATGGAAAAAGCACGTATGTGCTTTGGACTAGGTGCTGAGCCTAAATACACCTGAGTACTTATTTTTTCCTCATTCTTTTTTCTAATAGCTTTTGTTTGCTAATATAAAATAAAGAGTGGAAAATGCATCCCTTGAACACATTTCTTCAGGCACACAGCATGCGGGAATTCCTCTGAGGTTCTCTGAGCACAGTAAACAGATTTCCCCATATCCACTTGCCTCACAAACAGCTATTTTTAATCATTGTGGAGTCCTGAGGCACTAGGGGAATAATTTAATTCTAATTGTTTTGTTTTCAGCTCTGACGGGTGCAAATTTAAAACTAGAATGTTTTTTTATGCCTATGTCCATGAATCCATTTTGAAAAGATCAGAAAACATGAGGCTTTATGAAATATAAGGAGACTAAGTCTGGATTCTTAACATGTTGATACACTGAACAAATTTAAAAGCCTAATTCAATAAGTCATAAATTAAGGAGATATCATACCTGACTACTCATCTGTGACCTTAAGATATGGGAAACACACACACACACACACACACACACACACACACACACACACTTTTCATAGCACACTGAGGCTCATATGAGGAAGAAAGAAACATAATAGCTTCTTTATGGAACATTTATCATTCTTGCTGCATGCAAGGTTAAGGCCCCAGTTTTCTTATGATGGCTCTAGTTGAATAGCATAGGAATAAATGTATCTCCCTGTTCCTTCAGCCTCAGAGTTATGCATTACACTGCAAGAGACTTCTAGCAAAAGACACTCTTCATACAAGCAGAGATGAAATATATATATGGTATAGCTACATGGTCTCTTCTATGGTAGGTTTCCTTAATCTATGTGCTGTGTGCAGGGTGATACTTTATATAATATCTAAACCATAATTCCTTATGTTTTCACAGGTCCCTCTGGTCACATTAATATTTGTAGGACTCTCAAGCTGACTTTAGCAAATGCATCAAACTAAAGTGTGGGAGCATTCAGCATGATGGCTGGACTCACGAATTATTATATACTATTAGCAATGATCCAGGGACATTAAATCCCATTATAGGAACAAAAAGCAGAGCAAAGAAGAATCATTTTTCTCTAGATGGGCTGGAGAAAAGCAAGGCCAATTTTTTCCATCTTTGTTAAGCTGCCTGTTTGTTTCTGGGCTTCCCCAGTGAGGAGTGTTTTCCACAAATCCCAAGAGGTCATGGGAAATCCTTGCACACAGTGTTATGTAAGGTTGCCAAGGGAAATTTCCACCTTTCTAATCCCTTAAGAAAGAAATCAGCATTCTTTGGTTTGTTAGGGAGTTCTCAATACTATGCACATGGTCTTTAATGTGTAATCTCCTGAGATGTGTGTTACTTTCCATTTGATTAATAAGAAATAGATGTGTAAATGCCATAGCTATTGCTATTACAGGAGTTTGGAGCTAATTCTACTTTAATTATGTGAAATCTTTGGCTTATGTAAAGGTATTAATAAGGTCAGAGGAAAGATATGAGATAAAACAATTGATCTTTTAACCAGACAGTTTTAACTGATATCAAAAACTTTTATTCCACTATTTGAAGGAACCAGTAGAGATAAAATTATCCATTTCAGATGAACTGTAAACATGTTATCCAGACACATTTTGGGAGAGCATACATATCAGATTCAAGATACTGGTCAACCTAATATAGCAACCTGAAGCTAGTGTATTTGCAAGTTAAAATGATGTATTTTTTTATGATTAGTCATTGTTGACTAATGCCTGTGTTATAAAGAATGTTGGGAATGCTTCTGGGTATAATTCATGTGTAGTGCACACACGACTTCTTGTGAAAGTATTTTAAATTAAGAAACTATTGTTACCTTAAAGAAATTTAAATCCTATATACATTGTGCAATGTAATAATGGGTTATATTTTGGAAGATAATTTGGATATAATATATTCTCCATAATATTAGTTTGATCAGCATGAAACAGCACCCTTACTTATAAAAATTTAACATTAATCGTTTAACATAACAAATTGTTAAAACTCAAAAAAGTATGTAATAAATCTGATTTTAGTCCCCAAGATTTTTTTCTGTTGTGTTTATGTTAAATATATGAATGCAGTATCCTAAACTTGTATTATCTTTTACAAAAATATGAACCTCAAAAGGTTATTCCTTCAAAATTTAAAAATTTCTGAGTCATTACAAAGAAAAGTATGTTAGATTAACTGACACAAAAATATTCACTTTACAACTTTGTTTTTTTAATGCCAATCTGTCTTCCCATTTACTCTTCAATATATGATGAATGCAAATTTTTACATTAAATTAATATGGAGTTAATAATTGTCCACATGGTTGAAATATAAACTACAGTAAATATCATCAAATCTTAAAATGTATAGGAGTATTCCTCAGTGGTGTTAAAAAGATTTTTTTTTATCCATACTCAACTTATAAGGCTGTACATTCATATTTTGTATACTTTTGAAAATTTGAATTCTATTTCACAACAATAATTATTAAATCTTTTATAAACGATCTTTTATACAGATACTATACCAAAATGTTTTCTTTCAAATTTGTCTGGATCACTTTGTATCAATCTGCAATATTTATTACCATGTGGAGCATTAATTGTGCCCTCACTCTTCTTTCCCCTTTTAGTAAACTTGATGTTTCAAGTTTCATATGAATTCATTCTAATGTTCAAGTGGTTTCTCCTAATAAGCTTGCATTCTGCTGTCTCTGTGACATTTGCATAATCTTAAAAATGGATTTAAAATCCCTTACAGATAATATACTTACATCCTTTGATGTGTCTTTGGCCACAGGTAAATGAAGGCATCATTTTATATATTCCTTCACAGAATTTTAAAGTCTTTATGGAAAACAGACATCTGAATATGAATTGCTGGATAATAGCATAATTTTCTTTGGACTATTATTTTATGTGTATCTGCTCATCTTAACTACTTTACTCTCTCTATATATATATATACATATATACATACATATATATATATATATATATATATATATATATATATATATATCTTTGTCTGCCTGTTTGTGTGTCTGCCTCACATATCTATCTCATTTATTTTATCTTTAAAACAGCAATGGCTGTCAGACTGTTCAGTTTGTTTTCTGGAGACATTCCAGCAGTTTCTAAGCCTAATTTTCATCATTCTATTTCTAGCCTCGATTTCTACAATTACAAAGGCAACTTCTTTGAAGGAAATTAAGCAGGTAAGGAATACTTTACTTCAACTTATAACAAATGGACTTGAGCCAAGACTTGCTGAAATAAAGAATGAGGCAGTTTTAATTTCTGGTGTCCAATGAGGAAAAAAATTGAAAGAGAGTGTTGAGAAGGTTGAACAGTGTGCTTAGCTATTTGAGTATGTTACCTGAATCTTGTCATACATGCTCTTAGCCTTCCCTAGATACTGGGAGAGAAGGGAATATAGTCCATTGGGGTGCCTCTCTGCTCCGTGAATTAGATATTTCTACTTAATAAAAGTAGTCAGAGGTTCACATACAGTTTTCATATTAAGACATCAAAATGATATACAGTCATATGTTGTCGATTAATCTAAAAGATAAATATTCCAATATAATGATGCCAGAAGTCTATAGTCAAACAAATAAAAACTAAAATACACAAAAATGCATGTAGAATATCAGTGATGCAGTCTTCATTAGGCTACCCAGTGTGTTTATCCAGATTGACAGATAAGTGTAGCACCCTTTTTCACAATGATGAGCATCTTTTTTCCTACCCCATCAATCTTTTATCTTATGTTTTTAAATATAGAAAGCCAAAATAAGGTTAAACATTTTAAAATGGAAAATCTTTCAACCATAATGTTCACTTATCTGTTCTTGAAAATCTCCTCACAGAGGAGTAGCATAATGACTGAAAGTAATTCTACTAGAACTAAATATTGACTGTAAAGTGTTCTTCTACTAAGGGAGAGCATATAACAATACACAAATATCAAATATATTTTTAACAAATTTTCCCATCTTTTGTAAGAATGTGCTTATTCTCTAAGATATTACAGTACAGAAACCACATTCTAAATCCCATGGTCTGAATAACAAGTGGTTTAATCCAATTAGTTTACATATGTATATATATATATATATATATATACATATATATATGAATTAAAATAAAAGAAATACGTGATTTAGAAGACACTAGAGAAGTTCAAGGGAGGTGGTAATGGTTTATGTATATGATAATATGTATACTGTATTAATATATGAAAATCATAGAATAAGTAATAACATTTTTTTCAAAAGAGAGAACACATCAAACGCAGAAAGTTTAAAACTCAGTGAAAGAAAACATGCAAATAAATAAACAGAGATCCTTTATGAAACCAAGTACATCTGATTCTCAGTATGATAACAGCTCATTCTTTTCAGGGAACTGTATTGGGAAGTGAAAAATTCTTACCTGTCTGGTGTTAGGAATTTTCAAGAATTCTGACTACCTCTAAAACAGCTATGCCAGTGCAGAACAAATGACATTCATTTATAATGAAACCTCGCTGCTTTCCATACCCTTGGAACTCTACAAGGCTAAATAAAGTGGTAAAGACCTTTGCCAATAGACTAGCAATTTAGAAGACAGGATATATATTACTGAAATATAACAACCAAACGGCATAACTTTTGCAAGTGTAAAGAGCCTTTAGTGTTGTGCATGTTTTTAAAGTGAGTTGAAAATACATTATAACATTACAGGGGTTTGCCAGTCAAGAGCAATATAATTACTTGAATGATTTCACTATTTGCCATTGAGATCATTTCTTCCAACATTACAGGAGGGTATCATAATTAAATACAGAGGTTAGCCAACTGAAATATAGAGACGCTTATTAATGTCTGTAGTTACGATGCCTGCACGCCCGTAGGAGTCATTCCCATTGTCTATAAGCTTTGGTTCTGATATCAGATGCACTGCTCCCTGGAGTCCCTACGTGGACACTATGCATGCTTAGAAAAAACTGCAACCTGACATCATGATGGTGAATTAGAAGCTTCATATGTCCATATCCAATGACCTTTCCTGACAATGTTTTAGCTCTATCCAACATACATTCAGTAATCAGACTGTTTTGCAACATATCTTAGTTACTATCATGTTTAGAGGCATCATCCCTTTTCAAGAAGTTCATTATCGTGATAATTATTTTAAACTTACCATATTCAGACCCAGAACACTGGGGAAACATTGTTTTTTCTTTTTCTTTTCTTATTTTTTTATTATTTGATACTTTATTTACATTTCCAATGTTTCCCCCTTTTCTAGGTCTCCTCTTTGGAAACCCTCTGTCCCCTCCCCCTCCCCCACCTCTATGAGGGAATTCCACCTCCCACCCACCCGCCCACCCACTCCCTTATTCCCACCTTGACATTCCCCTTTACTGGGGCCTCTCCTTCCCCTGATGGCCAACAAGGCCCTCCTCTGCCACATATGTGGTCCGAACCATGGGTCCCTCCATGTGTATTCTTTGGTTGGTGGTCCAGCCTCCAGGAGGACCCAAGGGGTGGGCTCAGGCCAGTTGACACTGTTGCTCCCTCCATGGGGCTACAGATTCCCTCAGCTCCTTCAGTCCCTTCTGCAACTCCTCCTTCTGGGACTCTCAGTCCAGCGGTTACTGTAAAGTGAAACTTGGGTGTTCCGAACTTTTGGGCTAATATCCACTTATCAGTGAGTACATACCATGTTCATTCTTTTGTGACTGAGTTACCTCACTCAGGATGATATTTTCAAGTTCCATCCATTTGCCTGCAAATTTCATTAAGTCATTGTTTTTAATAGCTGAGTAGTACTCCATTATGTAAATGTACCACATTTTCTGTATCCATTCCTCTGGTGAGGGACATCTGAGTTGTTTCTGGCTATTATAAATATGGCTGAAACATTGCTTTAAAAGAAAGAAAACATAGTCGCACTCCATCTGCTGAGCCAGCATTTCGTCAACCTGCCAGATGACCCAGCACCTCACAGTTTGGCAATACAGCTTGGTGGAATCAAAACAGAAACTTTGGAAGAATAGTGAATTGTTTTTGATTTAGTTGTAACATTTGGGGCAAATGATTTTCTGCAATTAGGCAGAGTGGTTGTTTCTATTTACTAAACATGTGAAACACCTTTTTTCCCTTAAATCCTCTCCCATGGTAGGATTTTCTTGTTCTGCATTCTAAAATTTTATTTCTAAAAATAGCAATCATTACAAGTATGATAGGTACTGTTTTGCTCTACATTGCCTCTGTCAGTGTGGAGAAGACTGGGGGAAGAGTTAACATAGCTCATAGTCTCTTCCTTTTACCTCCTCTAACTGATTCCTTTTGGAAACAAAGCTTGAATTTATTTATTTCACCAGCAATGAGAATTTTCATCCTATGTTAGAAGAAAACATTCTACAACAAATGTCTAGTCCAGAGATCACTTTGTGGAGTCTGAAGGGCTTCAAAAGCAAACAATTTGATCAACTTTTGACATAGAACATTCACATGGCTTTAACTGCTATAAAGACGATGTGGTTGCATGTTGTCACTCCAACTAGAGTCAGTTGGTAATGACTGTGGTCAGGGTTAGTCCCGCCTAGCTAATCCTAAATTTCCGTTTGAGGTAACAAGTATCACAAAACAAACACCATGGAAATAATCCTCAATTACTGGATTTCAAATGTGAATTTTGGAGATTATTATGATATTTCTTCTGAGTAAAATCAGTACCAATGGTCATCTTTTTTGTGATAGTTTCTTATTGTAGAAATATTTCTTATTTTGTTGTCATTAAGGAAAAAATCTTCAAATTCTTACACAAACATCTTCCATTTATTTCAATGTTGATTGAAAAATTATACATAGTATGCTTATTATTTTAGGATAATTGGACTTTCCATTGTAGAGGATTGATACTGAGCCTCTGTGTTTACAGCACAAACACTTATTACTGAATTACGCTCCTAGAATTAACAAGTAGTCTTTCAATTTATGGACAACAAAGCATGTGGTCATAAATAGGAACATTCAATGTGTTGAAAGTGTTTTCTCAAAGGTAGACACCTGTGACCTTGAATGGAATACATTAGTTTAAGATATCCCAAGTACTAGATACATAAAGATCTTTTATGTCAAAGTTTTCTCTTACTTTAAAATTCCATGTTGCAGTATAAGATACCAGGACAAATGCTAAGCAAATTGGATGAGAGCCAGCATGACTACTACTAATAGGGGGTACAACACTAACATTAACAGGGTGCTTGGCAAAATCACTTTATGCCTGTGTAAGATCTTTCTATAATTCAAACAAATAACCAATGGTCTTTGTGACCAGATTGTTTGAAAGGTTTCTTGAAACCTTTTAATAATAAGCTAAGAATTAGCCAGGCAGTGGTGGCGCCCGCCTTTAATCCCAGCACTTGGGAAGCAGAGGCAGGCAGATTTCTGAGTTCGAGGCCAGCCTGGTCTACAGAGTGAGCTCCAGGACAGCCAGGGCTACACAGAGAAACCCTGTCTCAAAAAAACCAAAAAAAAAAAAAAAAAAAAAGCTAAGAATTTTACCTCCCAAAGCTTCTATGTAGATAGGAAGTTAATGTAACCATTCTCTTCCAGTGCAGTGCAGTTGAGGCTGCCTGAGCTATACAGGCAGACGCTTGGCAGGAAACCATTCCTTCTATATTAAAAGAGCACCTGGCAGTGCATATCATCATGCCAGAGGCAGTGATTGAGCCCTAAAAGTGTGCGCGGTCTTTGCAGATGTAGGCAGAGAAATTATAATTGCAATCATATCTCAGGACATTTGTGGTTTTCTCTTTCTTTTTGTGCTGGCGTGAATAAAGGGAGGAAGGAATGGTCACGCCATTATCTCCTAGTCAATATTTCATGACAATCTGCCCTATTGTTTCACTCAAAGATGTTTCCTCTGTATAAGGGGGAGCAAATTGAGAAGCTACTGAATAGTGGACGACTCTGTGAAAAGATAATGACCTTTTCTGGTTTTGATTCCATCTTATCATAGCTTAGTCCCTATGCAAACCAGGGATGACAAATCAAATTCACGTTTAGTGTGATTTGGATTAAATTGGCATTGCTTGCACCTTCATAAGAACTATCTGCTAGAGGGGAAAGATGAGGGCAGGTATAATTTTCAGCGTGTTAAGATGGAACGTGTGGTCAAGAATCTGTAAGTAGCTGGAAAGGAAGGAATTTTTACTTCAAGCAATCAGCTGCAGGTGCCTGTGCTGACAATTAGCCTGTTGTAGTCACTGGCAAGCATTATGCCTAGCTAATAACACAGTACCTCAGCATAACCCTGGGCAGTAATATTTGCCATCATGTATTTTCTAATTTCACAGAGACTGAGAATTTTACTATTTAGTTACACAACAACCTGAGTGGGGTCCGACTACCATCAGTAACTCAACTGATTTTTTTAAGACTTGTGGTAGAAAGCAATGATGTGTACAGAAATAAAGGGGATGCTTTATACCCTAGGATCACCTTGCAAATCTAACAGCACTGAAAACTCCAATATGCCTCATTATTCCTAGGTAATTTTAAAGCAGATGCTTTGATTTTCTTCTTTACATTTAAAGTTCACAATAAAAACTAAAGCAATGGTCGGATTTTTCTTGATTACAAAAGAGGCAGGTATGTAATACATATAGTTTTGGAATTAGGTAATATGTTACATGCCAAGTTAATAAAATATTTATAAAACTTAAACATTGAGTGTTGGAATCATCATATTATAAATGTAAGCATTCTTGAAAATTGGAGGTGGAAGTGTGGAGCAACTTTGCCAAATTGCTCATTAGAACCTTTCCATGCATTTATTAGGTTCATCTTACTACCTTTTTCCTTTCCCCTTCTTTCCTTCTTTCTTTCCTCCCCCACTTCCTTCCTTCCTCTTTCCTTCCTTCCTTCCTTCCTTCCTTCCTTCCTTCCTTCCTTCCTTCCTTCCTTCCTTCATCCTTCCTTCCTTCCTTCTTTCCTTTCTTCCTTCTTTCCTTCCTTTCTTTCTTTTTCTTTCTTTCTTTCTTTCTTTCTTTCTTTCTTTCTTTCTTTCTTTCTTTCTTTCTTTCTTTCTTTCTTTCTTTCTTCTCATTCTCCTCTTACTCCTTCTCCTTCCTCATTGTGTTAACAATAAAACAGCTTTGTATGTGTTGAACAGGCTTAGTAGCTTCCATAACTGGAGAGAGTTTTCAGCTAGAAATGTCCAAATATTAGCATTTCCCTAACATACCTGTCCCCTATATTCAATAGTGGTAAAACAATATTGTCAAAATTTACCTTTCTAGAATGTGCCATACATAGAGTTTCAAGTTTGAATGATTTCTGCTTAATATCTGAATATATATATATATATCATATTATATATGATTATATAAATGTATTAAATGGCTATAGATCATGAGAAGTGGTAGTTGGACTGTATTTGTGTAGCATATTTCTTAGTACTGTTTTGAAACAGAAACTATTTAGAAACATAATGTACACTTAAAACACCATAAAAAAAAAAGAGAACAGTGTTCTCTCCAATATAAAACACTGTTGAAAGTAATAGACACTGTGAGCACTATGTTTAATTGCACTTCAGAGGAAAGCTCAGGCAGGGCCCTAACAGCAAGGACACAACTCTCTCAGGAAGAAAGAGCTTCTTCCAGAAATTTCTGACCAGAGGCTTTATTTAGATGCTCTGATTTTTTTTTTCAATATATCCTTATTCGTCCATCTTTTACTGCCTTAAAATAAGTGATGCTTAAAGTTCTTAGATCATTATCTCATTGATGAACTATGCTTTTCTCACCAATTGTTTTTAAAGGGTATGCTCAGTCAGGTGAGGGCAGCAAAGAGTCAAGAACGAGGAACCTGACACAGGCTTGTCAGGTGTGGGTAACTCAGAAGAAGGAAGTATGCTCCTCAGCTCTCAAAGGAACTTTACTTACATGAGAATTTTGTATTGAAGATAAGAGTTAGGCAGAATAAGGTGAGTGCTGGCATACAGCCAGAAGTAATCAGGAAATTTTTCATACACTGAAATTTTAAGTATCTAAAAACATAGGAAATGCAGAAGACACTTTTAGCAAGAGAATCAGACAGGGAGTACACCTTGAAGTGCTCATTTATTTAATCCATGGTCCTTCAAAGTCTGTTGATCAGTAGAGAGGTATGTCTAGCATAACAAAGCTCAATGCAATCAAAGTCAAGCAAACACACATTAAGCATTTCTCTATCATTCTGGATCTCATTGTGATCTCCCTTGCCACCAGAAAGTTGCCTTTGAGAGTCTGAGACAAGTAGCTCTAGACAGAAGAGTTGGCTCATCATGGCCTTCACCTATACATTGTTCATTTTCTCTCTTGTGGAAAAGGCAAAACTCAAATTAAGTGTAACAGTCTCTTCTGGTAATCATCTAAATTAGAGGCTTCCATTGAGCAGACTGCTGAAGGACTGACCTGAATTTAATGAAGCTGCCTGAGTTGTTAATCAGATAATTGCTTTGTATTCTTAGATGACAATGATTTTTCAAGTTCTGGGGGTGGAATGAAGAAAGTATGGTAGAAAATAGAAGCTGTTGTGTATTCAGCACACATCAAAAATAGTAAATCAAGGTAAGTTATATTTACTATTGAGAGTTATTTTAACCCTATAATAACACTAAAGGATAATAATGTGTGTTCATTTAGGAGAACACTGCTACTCCTGATTGTTTAGTGTTCCAAGATTTACAGATTTAAGAACCAATAGGATATCAGATTATAGCCAAACATCTCACAAACTTTTGTCTTACATCCTGTGCTCCTTTCTGAACTGAGGATTTGCAAGGCTCTCAACGCTCATCCACTTCCTTTCCTTCTTGTTTATCCCTGCATGTGTAAGTACCAAATTGGCTGCTTCCTCATTTGGCAGAAGCAGACACTCTAGTCATATACATCAAGCATGCCCTTGCCTCAACTCTAAATTCTCATAAAACTGTACACCATTTGCCATCTTGATGTAGACATCCCAAGCCTAGCTATATTCCTAAAAAAATTCAGAGCCGGGCTCCTGACTTCTGGGATATGATAGTTTATTTGGTGTATCCTTTCAACTGAGCTATGGCTAGTTGCTCAGCAAGAAGTTATATATTAGTTCTGGGTGTGAGTTCTAGCACTTGGATGAGTTGGATGGGACACGAATCTCTCCGACACCATGTTGGCAGATCCAAATGAAATGTACTAGTGGAAGCAGGGCAAATTCTCTCTTTCTTTGAGTCTCAACATGAAAATCTTTGTTCTAACTTAGGGTACTGATTCTAGAAATTCTAGAAATTGCTGATGAAGATCAAGATTTGCACTCCAGTTCATTGGGCCTCAGATTTTATACCTAAGACTGTTATTTCTTCAGCTTTTTTTGTTTCTCCATGTCAGAAAATGCAGACTACATGGAACATCATGACCTTGATAAACTTGAATAAATTTCCTATAGAATATTTATTTCAATTATTGTTAATCTAACTTTCATGTATATGTATATATATAATATTACGTGATATAAATGTAAATATAACTTTATAAATCATAATTTCAAGTGATGACTTTTAAATGAGTTAGTATTTTCAATTAAGGGAGCACATTAGCATATATGTGAAGTTTCTAAATTAGATGTGTGCTTAGGTATTGTCCATCAGTGTTCAGTCAGTAAAATTTGTTTCTATGTCTGAGGTGCCTCTTTTAGTATGTTTTTATATGTTATTGTTAATATCACCTTTCCTAGTAATTTCTTTCCTTTCCTTTTCTCTTCTTCTACTATTTTCTCCATTTCTTTGTTAATTTCTGACCATATTGTAATCATCTGAAGCCAGACTGGCCCCATCTTAGGCTTTATGAAAGGTTGATATACCTTTGTCTCCTGAGAACTAGGTTTCATTTCCTCTTAGCACTTGCTGTTTATTATTTATTCCTTAAGATATTGAGCTCTGACACCTAGATATATTGTATGTTACTTTGTCATAGACTCCTGCATTCCTAGGGCATTTAAAGTGAGTATTTCATTTTTAATTTTCTGTAATTGGGATTTTAATATTTTTAGCATTATGGAAGTCAAATTTGAATTGTTAAGATGGGTATGTAAAATAATAAATAGAAAACAAAGTTTAATGTGTGACAGAGAATGGTGTACTTGTTTCTAGTCTAACTTTTCCCTATTATAATGTTTGCACACTTGATTTTGACCCAGATTTTGTGAAGACAATAGCATAGAAAATAGGAAGATAGAAAAGCAGAAAGATTTCTAAAATTCTGTCACTGATGATTGTTGTTAAGCTAATTTATCTGAAACCATCATTTTAAAAAATATGTAATCACTAGGTTAAAGATATTTGAGATATTTTATTATACATAAAGAAAAATAAAGGAATTATAGAATCAAAGCATAGCCATATTCTAATAAGCCTTATTCTAATAAGTACCATTAAATGTTTTAGTGGTTTCTATATATAATCCTTTAAAAAATAATAGCAAGCTGAGCTATATATGATGTCACAATCCCAGAACCTAGAATAAGTCAGAAATATCACATCATATTTGAGGCTAACTTGACCAGCATTCAAACCCAAGATCATCAACAGCTAGAGCTATCCTGTTCCAAAACAATACAAAGTAAACATAAATACTAGGAAAGCCCTTATAAATATAACACTAAATAAGAGCAAGTATATACATTTGTATAAGTGTGGTAATGAAAGAAGTTTAAATGAGTGTTCAATAATTTGGGAAGCTTTGAAAACATAAGAGATGGTAGGATGTTATCGTGCATTGTGACTTTTTAGAGAAAATATTATTCATACAAATATCTCTGGAAAAATAATTACATTGAACTCTTACTTTAAAAAATATGTAATCATATTAATTTAAATATGAGTCCACTTCAAATTCAAATATATTGTCATGATCATAAATAAAAAAAGAAAGCAGGCCAGAATGGGATGAATCAGAATGGGTTAAATCAACAATCTAGTCACACTCTTTTAAAATTATTAAAGTTCTAAATGGTACATCCTCTTTAATTATTATGTTATTTAAAACAGTTTGTCTTTATAGTTGATGTCCTTAGGGGGCATGGTAGGGCAAAGCAAGAAACAAATAAAATCAAATGAAACTTCTGATTCAATAGTAAGCCTATATTCCAGGAAAACTTACGAATTCATTATTTTTTGTAGCTGTGTAGTATCCTGATCGTCTGAACTTTTGAATTCTAACTGGCTTTCTGTTTTTAAGTCGACTTGCCCAAATCTCTGGATGTATCATATCGATTCATTGGTGGGCACAGTGAGCTTAATGAACCATGCTCTTCAAAATATTTTCTATCCTCTATAAATATATTGCTTTATTGTGAGCCATTGAAATTTACATAAATGAGTGGTTCATGAGTCTTTGATCAGTTCTATATGAACCACTTTCATTTGAAAGAATTTAGTCATAACGTCATATTGCTTGCTTAACATCTCTGAATTATATTGGTGATTATGTGATATTTCTGTGGATTTTGTGTTTACTAAGCATGCCTCCTATTTTTCTTTTCCATTAGGAGCCCTTTAGACATACAGTTTACCTCCTACTACTTGGGAAATTGCTATTCTGCCAAGGACTTGTTTCCCCTGCCTAGAAAACACAGGAGTGAGAAAAGGCTAAAATGAAAACCACATGCATGAAATCCTTTCCCTCTTCTTTGCCACAAATAAAGAATTGTGATGTCTATCCTGGATACATTTGTGCCTTTTCCAGAATGACTGGAGAGTAGGAGTAGTAATTTTACATACATACATACAAACATACATACATATATACATACATACATAGAGTGTAGAGTGTTTGACTCAAAAATGTCACTTGATATTAAACTATAAGTGCAAGCAAAAAGAAACATTTTTATTTAAATAATGTAGATAGCAGCTTTACTAACTGGAATGGATAAAGTTTAGAAAATAAGTAATAAAGATATAAAAATCCAGATTTTACAAAAATTTTATTAATGTCAAACAAAATGACATAGTCAGTATTTTGTCCTATAAACATATTTTAATAAATGAATTTATTTAAAAATGATTATATGATTTTAAATGTGAATACATATTTTATATAGTATATATTATTGAAGCTAATGGTAAATATGTAAATAATTTTTAATATTTGATCTAAGAATTACACAAATTAGAAATTTTAGTGTCTTGACTTATAACAGAAAAGATCTTTTTTATTCCTGTCCAAAAGTATTAGAGTATTTGTAATGATTCAACTGTGCATTAATAATTGGAAATGGCTGATGTGTAGGTAGAAGAATGCAAGTAGGTTCATATTTATTGCCCGGCACTAAACTCAGGTCCAAGGGCTTGAAAGATTTCATCACAAAACCAGATACAATCAACCTAATAGAAGAAAAATCAGGGATTATCTTTGAAAGCAATGGCACAAAAAACAAGTCCCTGAACAGAAAACAAATAGCACAGGCACTAAGAACAATTAATATATGGGACCTCATGAAACTCAGAAGCTTCTGTAAGATAATAGATACCATCAAAAGGACAAAAAGGCATCCTAAAAAAAAGAGTAAAGATTTTTCAACAAATCTGCATCTGACATAAGGGTGATATCCAGAATTTGTAAAGAACTCAAGAAACTAGACACCGACAAACCAAAGAATCCTTTTAAATATAGATCTAAGCACAGAATTATCAATAGAGGAATCTCAAAGAGCTGAGAAACACAAAGAAATGTTCAAAATCTTTAGTCATAGGGAAATATAAATCAAACTACTTTGAGCTTCCATCTTATACTTGACACAATAATATCAAAATCCCAAATGACTGCTTATGCTGGCAAGGGTACAGATCCAGAAGATGACCCCTCCAATGTTGGTGGGAGTGAGAACTTGTGCAAACCCTATGGAAATTAGTATGGCAAATCCTCGGAAAACTGGGAATTGATCTACCTCGAGAGCTAGCTATACCACTTATGGTACTTTGGATATGCTTAGCCCATGGGAAGTGACACTATTAGGAGATGTGGCCTTATTGGAGTAGGTGTGAAATTATTGAAGGAAGTGTGTTACTGTGGGGGTGGGCTTTAAGATCCAGTGCTTAAACTCTGTCCATTATGAGTGATAGTCTCCTCTTGTATCTCCTAGATACTGTCAGATCTAGATGTAGAAACCTGGGATCCTCCAGCACCAAGTCTGCCTACATGCTGCCATGCTGTCCAGAAAGATAATGGACTAAACCTCTGTATCAGTAAGACAGTCCCAATTAAATGTTTTCCTTTCTAAGAGCTGTCTTGGTCACGGTGTCCCTTCACAGCCTTAAACTCTAAGTAAGACACCACTCTTTGTTATGTACCCAAAGGATATTTCATTCTACCATAAAGATATTTGCTCTACTATGTCCATAATGGCTTTATTCATAATAGCCAGAAAGTCGAACTAACATAGATACCCCTCAACTGAAGAATGGGTAAAGAAAATATCATATACTTACACAATGTGTTATTTCTCACCTGTTAAAATAAATGACTTCATAAAAACTGCAGGCAAATGGAACAAGAAAAAAAAATCATTTTGAGTGAGGAAACCCTGACTCAGAAAGACAAACATGGTATGTACTTACTTATAACTGAATATTAGCTGTTAAGAAAATTATAGTCCTGTGACAACTTACAGACCCCAAAAGGCTAAGCAGTAAGAAAGCTCTATGTGGGGACGCAGGAATCTGCCGAGAAAGGGAAGTAGAATCGATATTGTGAGTGGACTGGGGTCAGCTGGAGATGGAAACAGGGATGATGAGGCTGAGGTGTAGGAAGACAGTACAGGCTAAGATGACTGGGACTGGAGGTATTTAGGGGGTGATGTGGAAGCCTCATGCAGTAGAAACCCCCAGGACTCTTTGAGAGTGACCCTATAAGGTGTCATAGTAATGCCAAATATGTATCCTAAACTGGCCCACAATAATTGAAATCAAGTATTAGTAACAGGAAAGAATAAAATGATGTAGTGATATTTTAATTTAAAGTACACAACAAAATAAATTGAATAAACAGTATTAACTAAGTAAAAGTGAAGGAAACAGATGTGAATGAGAGAAAAAAGTCTGCCTATGTAGACACATGACTGGATGGGTTGTCTGACTTTCTGGGATCACTCCCTCAGGCATAGCACAATTTGGCTGCATGCATAGTAGTCTGTCTTTATATCATCAGTTGTATGGGAGTTGTACTGGCTGATTTTGTGTGTAAACTTGACACAAGCTGGAGTTATAACAGAGAGAGGAGCCTCCTTTGAGGAAATGCCTCCATGAGATATAGTTGTAAGGCATTTTCTCAATTAGTGATCAAGGGTGGGAGGGCTGATTATGGGTGGTGCCATCCCTGGGCTGGTAGTCATGGGTTCTATAAGAAAGCAAGCTGAGCAAGCCAGGGAAAGCAATCCAGTAAGTAACATTCCTCCATGGCCTCTGCATCAGTTCCTGCTCCTTGATCTGCTTGAGTTCCAGTCCTGACTTCCTTTGGTGATGAACAGCAGTGTGGAAGTGTAAGCTCAATAAACCCTTTCCTGCCCAACTTGCTTCTTGGTCATGATATTTGTGCAGGAATAGAAACCCTGACTACGACAGGAGGTGTCTCTGCTGTATGTCTCTATGATATTTTACAATTCTTTCTTTGGCTAGGTAGCTTGTTCTCTCTAGTGAGATTAAGAAAAATTGTGGTGTTATGTCTCCTGAGTTCATGCTTATGTTAGGTCTCTAAATTAGATGGTGTGATCTGAGATTCTGGCAGTAGTTATACACTTCTTTGTAATTGACAAAGTTGTGGGGAAACCCTATAATGTTGTTTCTTAAACTTAAACACTTTCAAGAACTTGCAAATTTTCCACCCTAGGATTATGTATGTCTCAGTTCCTAATAATTTATACAAAATTCCCACCATATAGAACACTATGGAGTTTAATTCAAGGACTTAAATATAAGATATGTTTGATTTAAATAGCATAAAACTAATTATCAATAGTGTTATTTTATGTATGCTCTGTGTAGTACCATCATTATTCATTGTGCACAAGTTGGAAACCAGTTATTATTTATTTATTTTTATTTTGTATAATTTTATTATTAAATTGTTATTCTTTATAAATTTTTTAATTTAAATATGTTTTTATGTTCTCCTTAATTCCTTTCAGATACTCTCTACATAACTACCCAACAAACCTTTAATTATTTCTTAAACAATACACAAAAACTAAATACAACAAACCACCCCAAAACCAGGAAAACAAAATAAAACCACAATCAAAACAAAGTAAACAAACTGTAGCCAAATAAAAGCACACAAACACACACCCTATGGAGCCCATTTTATGTTGGTCAAGTACTACTGAATAGAAACATATTATTCAGAAACTGTAGAAGATATATGTACATAGGCTTCTCTGTGCATTTGTTTTCTGAGAAGATGTAGTTTAATACAGTTCTTTAAGTGTCTCAGTAAATGATCTTGATCCCCTAATGTCAACTCAATGGACAGCAATTCATTATTTGATCATTAATATCCTTGAACAAGTGTTCAAAGCTACGTTGACAATATTTAGTGATGATCAATGGACTTCATTGAACTCTAGTAATAAGCTGGACTCTAGAAGAGTGAAGAATAATAGATCTTGTCACTGTCAGTTACTATCCAATATTATCACAGGGAAATTAAGAAAAACTTTTACCTTGGCCCTCTATGGCTTTACTGTGCTTTGTTTTAAAGCTGACAACTACATTTCAGAATCTAGCAAAACCAAACAAACAAACATGCAAACAAAAAAACCAAAAAGCATTCAGGTGTTCATCATGCAATATTATCAGCACATCTTTTGAAAAAT
>CM052704.1:30096384-30172896 GCA_028551405.1 Uromys caudimaculatus | reverse complement strand
CTTTTGCCATCTTGTTGACTCTGTTGTTAGCTGATCTTACTCTGTCTGGTTATGGCTTGCCCCTCCTGCAGGTCTCTGTGTCAGTACTCCTTGAAGACCAGCTCTCTCTGAGAGGTATTTGGGTTTGGAGAGCTGTGGCACCGGGTCTGATCTTGGTCCCTTTGTCTCTCGGGTTCGGGGCAGTTCCTGGTGAGCTGTGGGGCGTGTCTTTGGCCCTCTCCTGGCTTTTCCGAGCTCCTGAGAGGGATCTTTGTCCCAGAGCTAATTACCTGTGGAGCCCTGTGGCCCAAGCTGAGGTTCCAGGCCGCCGCTGGAAGTTGCTGTCCGTCAGTCTCTGTAGCCCACAGTGAGCTCTGGGGCTTGTGTTGCTCCCGCTAGGGGCTTTTCCGCGTTCCTGGGAGAGAAAATTTTCTCCCGGAGCTGCTTGACTATGGAATCCTAGTGTCCCAGGGAAAAGTATCCTGCCTCAGCCGCCCGTGTTGGGATCCAGGGGGGTTTCTAACCTGCCAACCTCAGTCCCTGTGTCTCGTGTGTTCGGGGCAGTTCCTGGTGAGCTGTGGGGCATGTCTTTGACCCACTCCCGGCTTTTCCGTGCTCCTGAAAGGGATCTTTGTCCCGGCGCTAATTTGCTGTGGAGCCCTGTGGCCCTAAATGCATGTATTTATTTATTCACAGTACATCCCAATATCAGCCCTTCTTCTTCTAGTACCTCCTCATGCAGATACTTCCTCAATTCCACCCTGACCTTCTTTGTGAAGGGGGAACCTCCTCTTGGTGTTAGTCCTCCACACAAACCTCATCTCCCCCTACACATCAAGTAGCTGCAGGACTAGGCACATCCTCTCCCAGTGAGGCCATACAAGGCAGACCATTTAGTTGAAAAGGATCCACAGGCAGGCAAGTAACAGAATCAGGGACAGCCCCTGCTCCAGTTGTTGGGGGACACACATGAAAACCAAAGTGGCCAAATGCTACATATATGCAGGGGCCTGGTTCCTGCCCGTGCTTTCTCTTTGGTTGGTGATTCAGGTCCTAGGAATCCCAAAAGGTCCAAGTTAGTTGACTCTGTTCGTCTTCCTTTGAAATCTCTATCTTCCTTGGTTACCTCAGTCCTTCTTCTAACTCTACCATAAGACTCCTTGAGCTCTATATATTGTTTAGCTGTGGATCTCTGCACCTCTTTCTCTTCACTGTTGGGAGGATCCTCTCAGAGGTCAGTTGTGCTTTTTTCCTGTTTGCAAGCATAGCAGAACATCATTAATAGTATCAGGGATTGGTTCTTGCCCATGGAATGGATCTCAATTTGTGGCAGTCATTGGTTGGCCAAACTTTCCATTTCTGCTCCATCTTTTTCCCTGTACTGCTTGCAGATAGGACACACTTTGGGTCAAAGCTTATGTGGGTAGGTTACTTTCCTTCTCCTTCCACTGGCATTCTTTCTTGGCTAGAGGAAATGGACAATTCTGGATCCATATCCCCCAGTGTGGGTGGCTTAGATATAGTAGCCACCATATATCCCCTGGGACATCTACCTATCTCAGGTCTCTGGAACTTCCTAGAGATCGGTGTCCCAACTTCAGTTGCCCTTCTCTCTCTGCTGCTCTCTCCACATCTGATTCCCACCCTTTCCCACCTCCTCACCCCTTCTTCTACCCAGTTCCCTCGTTCCAATGACCTCTGATATCTATTTTGTTTCCTCTTCTGTGAAAGATTCAACCATCCTCCTTTGAGCCCTCCTTGTTATTTAGCTTTTTTGGGTCTGCTGATGATAGTGTGGTCATTCTGTATTTTATAGCTAATATTCACTTATAAGTGAATACATACCATGCAGGTTCTTTTGGAACTGGGTTGCCTCATTCAGGATATTTGCCTGAGAAATTCATTATGTCCTTGTTTTTAATGGCTGAGTAATATCCCATTGTGTAAATGAAACACATTTTCTTTATTCTTCAGATGAAGGATATCTGGGTTATTTCCAGTTCTGGCTATTACTAATACAGCTGCTCTGAACCTAGTTGAGCCAGTGTTCTAATGGAATGGTAGAGCATCTCTTGGGTATATGCCCATGAGCAGTGTAGCTGTGTCTTGAGGTAGACGATCTGTTTCCATGTTTGCTGAGAAACTGTCAAAGATTTAAACTTTGTCCTATTTCTTATATGTAATTACTTAATGATCTTCTACATTAAAAAAATCCTTACCAATTGGATTCTTATGAAACATGAACCATGGATATTTCTTTGTTACTGTTTGTGTCTGTAATTGAAAAGCTCCTAAACGTGCTGAAGTGGTCGAGGCCTTAGATGGGAACTTAAACATTATTATACTCATTACTGATCTTTTGCTTAAGAACATCGACACTATTCACAAGCTGCAAATAACATGCTTGGTGTGAAATTTTCAGAATAAAATCAATGATAAATACAAATGTAATACTTTAAAGATTATAAATTAGAAACAGCAGTGAAATGTCCTAAGAATTAGGATTTTTAAGAGGTAAGGCTTTATTATTACTTTAGATTATTAGGAATCTAAGTTAATGCAATTTTCAGGAAAGCAAATTGGAATCTGTGTGTCAATTTTAATTACATATATTTTTGATACCAGAATATATTTATTCAAAATGCATTTCAACATCAAATTATAGATAATTGTAGAAAAACTCCAACAAAAATCTAGGTATAAATCATGGTAGCTGAATAAATATGCCAGTGCATACAGAACGCTGTGCTCAGTAACATTTTACTTTTAAAATACCTATCCACATTTTCAAATATTATACATTAAAGTATCCATGAACAATGTTTTTTAACTTATATTTTCTCCTCATTAATTAATTAATTTTTTCATTCACTTTACAGTCTGCTCCCAGGCCCCTTCCTCCTTTCCTCCCAATTCCAACTCACACCTCATTCCCCCAATCCCCAATCCCTTTTCCTGAGAGAAGGGAAGGCCCCTCCATGGATACCAACCTACGTGGTACATCAAGTCACAGCAGGCATAAGAACATCCTCTCCAATTGTAGCAAGTCAAGCCAGTGCAGCTATAGGAAAGGGATCCAAAGGCAGGCACCAAAGTCATAGATAGTCACTACTCCAACTCTTAGAGGACACACATGTAGAACAAGCTGCATATATGCTATGTCTGTGTAGGATGTCTAGGTCCAACCCATCCATGTTTGGTGGTTCAGTCTTTGACAGTCTCCATGGGCCCATGTTACTTTACTCTGTAGTTCTTCTTGTATTTTCCTAGATCAATCCGAATCCCTCAATCCTTCCCCCAACTTTTCCATAAAACTCCTATAATGTTAGGCTATAAATCTCTGCCTCTGTTTCCATCAGCTGCTGGAAGAAGCCTCTCAGAAGACAGTTATTCTAATCTCCTCTCTATAAGCAAAAATGAATATCATTAATAGTGTTATGGTTTGGCTCTTCACCACTCAGTGGGTCTAAAGCTGGGCCAGTCATTAGTTGGCCGTTTCCTCGATCTTTGCTCTAAATTTTTCCTGAATTTTGGTAGGCAAGACAAATTTTGGGTTGAAGGTTTTGTAGGTGGGTTGTACCCTCCATTCACTGGAGGTTCTGCCTAGCTACATGAAGTAGGTATCCCCTGCTATTAGAGGTCTCAGCTACAGTAACCCCATAAACTCCCAAAAGCCTTCCCATTCCAGAGATTTCCACTTTCTCTCCCCGCCTTCCCCCACTACACGCTCATCCCTACCCTTGTTCCCCTCCTTAACCCTCTCCCACTCAGTTTCTTCCCCCCATCTACATCAGATATCTATTTTATTTTCCCTTCTGATAGAGAGTCAAGCATCTTCCCTTGGGCCTTCTTTGTTACTTAGCATCCTTGGGTCTATGGATTGTAGCCAGTTTATCCTGTACTTTATGGTTAATATCCACTTATAAGTGAGTTCATACCACGTGCATCTTTCTGGGTCTGGATTATCTAATTCAGGAATATATTTTCTGGCTTCATCCATTTGCCTGCCTATTTTATGATGTCCTTGTTTTTAAGAGCTGAGTAATATTCCATTGGATAAATGTACCACATTTTCTGTATGCATTCTTAGATTGAGGAATATTTAGAGTGTTTCTACTTTCAGGCTCTTATGAATAAAACTGCTATGAACATAGTTGAACAAATGTTCTGGTATGGTAGAACATTTTTTGTGTATATACCCAGGACTGGTATACCTGGGTCTTGAGGTAGAACTATTCTCAATTTTCTGAGAAACCAACAGATTGATTTCCATAGTGGTTTTACAAGTTTGCACCACCACCAAGTTTTCACTTGCTCATCCTCCACAATAGCATGTACTGTCCCTTGAGCTTTTGATATTAACCTTTCTGACTGGAGTAAGATGGAATCGCAGAGTCATTTTGATTTGTATTTTTGTGATGACTAAGCATGTTGAACATCTCTGTAAGTGCTTCTTAGCAATTAGAAATTCCTCAGTTGCATTGTATAGTTTTGTCCTTTTGGTCAAAGATCAAATGTCCATAGGGCTGGCTTAGTTTTTGATCTTTGATTTGATTCCATTAATCAACCTATCTGTTCCTGTACCAATACCATGAAGTTTTTTTATTACTGTTGTTCTGAAGTACAGCTTGAAATCAGGAATGGGGACACTCCCAGATGTTCTATTTTGTACAGGATTGTTTTAGCTATTCTGGGTTTTTATTTTCCACATGGAGTTGAGGATTGCACGTTCAAGTTTGTGAAAACTTTTGTTGAAATTTTGATTGGTATTACAGTCTGAATCTACTGAATTTGTAGATTGCTCTTGGTAAAATGGTCATTTGTACTATGTCAATCCTATGGTTACATGGACATGGGAGATCTTTCCATCTTCTGATATCTTCTTCAATTCCTTTCTTCAGAAACTTGAAGTTCTTGTCATCCATGTCTTTCACTTGCTTGTTTAGAGTTATAGCAAGATATTTGATAGTATTTGTAGCTATTTTAAAGGAAGTTGTTTCACTAATTTTTTTTCTTGTTCTGTTTATTGTTTGTATAAATGAGGGCTACTAATGTTTTTGAGATAATTTTTTTATTTAACCTCTTAGAAAAAGGTGTTTCTAAGCTGTAAAAGTTTTCTAATAGAATTTTTCAGGTCATTTATGCATGCTCTCATATCATCTGTGAAGAGTGATACTTTGACTTCTTCCTTTCCAATTTGTAACCCTTCATCATCTTTTTATCATCTATAAGCTTATTGCTCTAGATAGAACTTTGAGTGTTATATTGAATAGATACAGGGGAACTTGGCAGTCTTACTTGTCCCTGGTTTTAGTGGAATTCTTTCAAATTTTTTCTCCACTTAATTTGATATTGGCTATCAGCTTGGTATATATTGTCCTTATTGTGTAAATCTATGGGCCTTGAATTCTTGATCTCTCCAAATTGTTTAAATGAAGGGGTGCAGAAATACATTAAAGGCTTTTCAGCATCTATTGAAATGATCATGTAAGGTTTTTTCTTTCCATTTGTTCATATTCTGATTACAATGATAAATTTTCATATAATTGTATTCCTGAATTCATGGGATGAAGACTACTTGTTCATAGTGGAAATTTATTTTGACGTATTCTTGGATTTGATTTCAGAGTATTTTACTGAGTAGTTATTTCTTCAATGCTTGTAAGGGAGATTGCTCTGAAATTCTCTCTTTGTTGAGTGTTTGTATGCATTAGGTATAAGAGTGCCTCTGGCCTCACAGAATAAGTTTGTCAATGTTACTTCTGTCTCTATTTTGTGGAATGATTTCAGGAGTATTGTTATTAGCTCCTCTTTCAAAGTCTGGTAGAATTCTATGTTAAGGCCATCCAGTCCTGGTGGCAGCTGCTGTTTTTATGGGGGGTGTTTACAGCTTCTAATGACAATTTCTATTACCTTTGGGGATATAGTACTATTTAAATATGTTACCTGGTCTTCATTTAACTCTAGTAAGTGGAAAGTATCCAGAAAAACATTCATTTCATTTAGATTTTCTAATTTTGTGGATTACAGGTTTTTCTTTTTTATTGTTGTTGTTTGTTCTCTAACTAAATATATTTACAGCTATGCCTACTGTTTTGTGTTAGGGTTGATATTTTGCTGTTTTTGCAACCTTAATCCATGTTTTTCTTTACACTTCAAAAAGAATTCTTATAGGGAACCTAAAATTGATTTTTGTGCTTTCGGTACATGATTCTTCGGATTTTTCTCATAGTCCGTTGTAAGGTCCCACTTTTCATTTCTGATTTTGTCAATTTGGAAATTTTCTTTCTGTCTTTTAGTTACTTTGGCTAATGGTTTATCTATATTGCTCTCAAAGAACCAGCTCTCGGTTTTGTTGATTAATAATATTGTTCTCTTTGTTTGTAATTTATTGATTTCAGTTCTGAGTTTGATTATTTCCTGCCATCTATTTCTTTTAGATGTGTTTGCTCCCTTTTGTTCTAGAGCTTTCAGGTGTGCATCCAAATAACTAGTATGAGATCTCTCCACTTACCTTCTGAGAGCACTTAGTGCTATGAAATTTCCTCTTAGCATTGCTTTTTGTTTGTTTCAATATTTATTATTTTATTTATTTATATTCCTGTCATTGCCCCTCCTCTGGGTCTCATATTTTCATTGAATTCTAGAATGTCTTTCATTTGTTTCTTGATTTCTTCCTTGACCCAATGATCATTGAGTAAGAATTGTTCAGTTTCTATGAGTGTGTAGGCTTTCTATTCTTTCTGTTGTTGTTGAAGTTCAGCTTTAATATATGGTGGTTTGATAAAATAAAAGGAATTGTTTCATTTTTCTTCATAGTTCTGCTTTGTCAGGATGCATAGAATGTGAATGTACCTGGGAGGTCATCACATTCCCTGGCCACGTATAGTAAAGTTATATTGCTTTAAGAAATAAAATGTTCAAGCGTGCCATATGCAATTTCTCTTTATAACTTATTAAATTACAGTTTATGAAACCATATTTACTCTATTTTCCAATTATAATAAGATATATGAAAATAGATATTTTAGAAATAAAAGCTTTTATATTTACCTTATATTTAAAATATTTAAATCATACTATGTGATAACAATTGAATATATAAAACTTTACTTGAACTTAATACTTAATACTAATTCATTCTTTTAAATATATGAACTAGGGATACTTACATATTAAAAATATCAAATTCAAAATAAATTCATTAAAATTAGTTCTAACACCCTTTCAGTTGTTATAAACTTAAACTTCATAGTTTAGATCAAAAGGCATAATAAAGTTGGATTTGAGAGACATTATGTATCAATTTATTAGTACAGAAGAAGTCATATTCTAGGGTTTTTTTGTTGTTGTTGTGGTTGTTGCTGTTGTTAAACTTAGTAAGGTTGATTTGTGAGTGCATAGTGGAATAAATTAAGTTTTAATATAGGTAATTTGAATATTTTAATTCAAATCTTTCTATGAATTTGAATATATATATATATATATATAAATTATGTTTATTTTCACACTATTGCCTTTAAAATTATGTGAAATTGTTTGAAATGTTCCTGTTTCAGGACTGTAGAGCTAACTTGGTGATTAAGTGCATTTCCTTCTCTTTCATAGGACCCAGGACTGTCAATCATACACATGGCAGCTCACAACTGTCTGAAAGTCCATTTTTCAAAATGCTGCTCCCTTTCCTGGCTTGTCCTTCACAAGTGCCAGGCAAACACTTGGTATACATACACATATGCAGACAAAACACTGAAACAACATTTCTATTTAAACATTGATGATGCCTAAAAAATCAACAGTGCTCATCATGTCTAGAAGAAGCTTACAAAAGAAAGCATCAATTGAGAAGTATGTATGTAAATGGTCTAAGTCAGACTCATAAAGCATTTAGATTTGTAATTGTTGAACAGTGTTAGTAGCATGACAAAATACTTTAGCCTCCACATTCATTGACTACTGTTATAAAATCTGCTGTGGCCCCATGGTCTGTGTGCTTACTTATGGTATTTGTTACCCATTGAGGACACTAGAAAATAGAAAATGCCTATAGTACTTCTGTATACTTCTAACTCAAATATAGGCAACAAGGGAAAAATCCCTTTTCCCCCTTCTAAATCATTCCCCTAAGATACTTTAATAAGGCTGACACACCTCTCTTTATAGTCTTAAAATGAACTGTATAAATTTTATGCAAATAACCACAGTTTTATAAAAAATATAATATTTTCAATAAAAAGTGTGATTGCTACCTACATTACCAAAGAATATGAGTCAGTATTCAACTTAGTTGTCAACACACCTTAGGTTCTGTCAAATAATATTTATCTCAGAAGCCTGAGTAACATAATCCACAAAGAACAAACATATACATAAAAGTAAAATAATAGAAAAAAAAACAGTTGTAATGTCTTATGCTATTAGCTTTCATTCACATAGAATTGGACATATTCAGTTTTTCACCACATTATGATCATTATGGATCAAGCCACTCACATGTTGTGATTTTTGTTTTTCTTAATTTGGGTGCAGAGAATACACTTTACAAAATGAAATGAAGAAATTTAGTCAGTTGGGAAAATTCATTTGATTAAAATTGAAAACTGACAGTTTATTTGTAAAGTGAAATGAAAGTTGCTTTAGGCCCAGCTAAAATTAATGTTGCCTTCCTATTGAATAAAATAAATTCTATAATATAATAGCACTTATTTTTAACACAGTGGGCATATTTAATAAATTATTTGAATATGCAAGCCATACAAATATAGACATTTTCAAATGATTAATAATTTCTGGTTGAAAACAGCTTCTTCGAAAGTGTGAGGGCAGTGTTGGTCTGAATTCTACCCACGGCCTATGAACTCTGTGCTGTGTCCTCATAAAGGTTTCCCACACAGTTCAGGCACCTTGTGTACACAAGAGCAGGCTGCCGAGAATGTCAGAGCCCTGTTCTAATAACTGGTGCTTATTTAATCGAGACAAATTCAGCCCTCTAAATGATTGGCAGCTTAAAGTCGGCCAGCTCTGCCAGCTGTTATCTTTCAAATGAAACTGAAATCTAACAGCTTACCACTGCAGCTACAGTCAGGCATGAAAGCCATAAATATACATCTTCACATTGGCATAATATATCTGCCTTCTCCCATCTCACACAGGAAACCAATTTTTACATTATTCATCTGCATTATGCTTCTCAAAACTATGATTAGCCAATGTGGTTTAATATCTCTAAAACTCCAGGCAATACTTTACCATTATCTTGAATTTTGAATGTAACTTACCATATTTTCCTCACCAAACTATCTATCAGTTCAGTTTAAGCTGTAAATAAGAGAATAAAGAATCCTACACCATCCTTACTTTAAAATTGCAATTATTAAATAGCATATATTTTGGGAAAAAAGGATGTTGTGCTTTTAGGTCAAATTATTATTATTATTTGCTTTCCTAGAGAATCCATTATTTCAAACAAAATCAGTAGTCTATTTTCCTTCAGTAAAACGGTTGCTTTCAGATGACCTTTAGTAGCTAAATATATTCAATGTCACATTTCCTGTAATTTTCAATATTCAGATGATTCATAATTTTAGTGAAAATAATCATTTTAAGTTTTTTTATTTTAAGAAAGCTTTTATGTAGTTTTTGAATACACAATTTAAATTTATATTTAAAAATTTAACAATAGACCTGATAGTCTGTGACTCTTTTCTTCCAAAATAAGTTGAATCATACCTTAAAGTCCACAGGGAAATTTTATAAACATTCCTAGTCCCATGTTTATTTGTTTGTTTGTTTATTAACCATAAACCAATACAATGAGCAGTATGGTTAACAATTTTGAGATTGTTGTTGTTGTATCAAGTAGAAAGTGTCAGAGTCTTAACAAATATAATAACAATAATACCAAGAAAAAGAAAAAGAGATGTAGAAAAGACTTAGCGAAGGGGTTGAATGGATACTGGCATTTGTGTGTAGGACTGGTAACTTGAGTTCAGTCTCCAGAATCAACAGGGTAGAAAGATCAAAACAATTTTTTCAAGCTGTCTTTTGATCTTCACACAGGAACAGTGGCAGACACATGTGCATGCTCTCTTTCTCTCTCTCTCTCTCTCTCTCTCTCTCTCTCTCTCTCTCTCTTTCTCTCTCTCTCTCACACACACACACACACACACACACACACACATATATATATATATATATATATTCATATGATACTCTGAAATCATTTCTTATCAATTAGAGACATTAACTCTCATTTCTAACAACAATTGTGATCTTATGGAGTGTTCTGAACAAACTAAATTTTGGTGAAGTAAAAGGAAACTACTAAAAATACTAATTAATAAAAATGTTCGATATCACAAAAAGATTAAAAGGATGATCATCTGAATTATATTAACAAATATAAAATAGTAGTATAATTACAACATTTAATCAAACATTTTGTGAAATTATTAAATCAACTTTCAAAACATGACCAATGGTGAAGACAGAGCTAGTTATGTGGAATGTTGTCAGTAACGTTATTTCAGAAAACAAATAATATGGAAACAATTCCTTAATAGAGCCTGTTTGTCACGATGTTAGGTTCAGCTTTTGCTAGGTACAAAGAGAGAAGTACTGACACAGAGGTAGGCAAGGAACTCTATTTGGTAGTGTAAAAATCATCCAAGATAAATTATAATTGGATGGTGGAATTGCAAAGTTGCACCTCTCCACATACACTGACATTTTAATCATGCAATCAATCTTGGTTCCTCTTCTAGAATTTTTCATTTATAGCAGAGTGAAATATTTCAATTTTTAAGTCTCTTGGACCTACAATTCTATATTCAGCGAAATTATCCTTCACAAATGAGGAAATACAGTTTATTAAACAAGCAATATAGAGTCATTAGGACAGAAGCTTTCAAGTTTGAGTAGACAAGATACAGGCAATATGAAGGGGGACAGATAAAGAGAAAGCAAGAAAAGTTAAGAGGGGTAGAACATGGGAAGACTGGGAAGAGAAGGAAGGATAGGCAGAGACATTTGAAAAATCACAGTGGGAACCTACTACTGTGGAAACTTTCCTACCCCCTACGGGTTGATGTACATATGTGGACTTTTTATTGGGTGTTTGAGGCTTTTCATTGGTTTTCTCCTTGGGTTCTATAAATAATAAAAACTGCCTTCATTGTTATGTATGTTTTGTTGTGATAAGTATACTATATTTTGGAACTACCCTACCCATCCTAGTGCTACTCTCTACACTTCAGGTAAAGGCTCTCTAAGATAATAGCTCCATTGGTATAAAAAAACAAAACAAAGCAAAGCAAAACAAACAAATAAAAAAATCAAAAAAATCTTGAACTGACCAGAATAAGACATCAATTTGTCTACCACGATCCACAAATTTCCTGAGACATATGCACTAAGGATGCCCACATAATAAATATTTGTACTCTGAGAGGGCTAATGTGCATACCTACCAACAAACCAATTATAATCCTTCCAGGCAAAGACTGAGTTTCCTAGAAACCTCCAAAGTACCTTTCCCACACCCAAATTAGAAGAAAATCAAGACAGTAGGAAAAAGACACATATGAAATGCTCACTGTTATGGTATCTTTCCTCTAAAGAAAATTCCAAACAACTTTTATTTGAGCCTTTTATATTTTCATATACATAATTTTTAAAAATATATTCAAATGCAAAAGCAAGTTTAAATTATATTATTTATTATGCAATTAAACCACATGTTATATTAGAAGAGCTTAAAATACTCACAAAATGAAATAAAATTTGCATAAGAAGGTAGTGATCTGACTGTATCTATGTTAAAAAGATTTGCATGGCACTAGGTGACATCGGGATCTACATCAGCCACAAGCATTCTGTTCAATTTCTGTCGAAGAGAACTGCAACTAGTATACATTTCATCTTTGATGTGTTCAGGTGTTCTTCTACATCTGGAATTTTGAGTTTGGCAACCAGTCTTTTCTTCCTGGAGTGTAATGATCATAAAGAAGAATGGCTTGGCTCATAATTGGAAAAGCATGGCATTCAAGAAGAAGCATTAAGCTGGGGATGACTTAGCTTGCCACCAAGGCAGAAGTAAAGAGCATTTCTTCCCAATCCAGAATACAGTTCATCACAAGTTTGTCTTTATTGACTTTCATTTTTATCTCCTTAAGGATTTTCTCATAAGAACGTTTGAAAATCTTGTTCTTTCTTCCAAGGTAACATAAGATCGCTGCAGTCTTGTCATATAATCTCGTTACTAGGTCTCTAAGATAATGTTTGTGGAGAATATCCTTGAGATATAGTAGAGGGTCTGCATGTCATAAAAGGATTAAAAGCCCTGTTTCTCATTTGGTGCCTTTGAATATGATATCATTTAGTTTAGTCATTGTTTATCGTGATAGATTTTGTGGTAAATTGTGACTCTTAATATTTTTTTCTTGCTGTTGAAAGACTCCATGGGTCATGAATTGAATAGGAAGAACCAGACAGTCTGACTCCAGAAAAACAGAAAGCTTTTATGAAAAGATCTCTATTTACTTCAAGGATTTCGACTTCATACATAATAGCTAACTAAATACTACACTCAGCAAGATGACAGGGTATAAAATTGATGCCATATTTCACTAAATGCACAAAATGATTTTAAGCAAATAATTATTATATTATTTAATAATTAATTTGAATACACAAAGAAGAAAGTGTATGTGATTGTTGGTTTGTAATTAGGTAAGATCTACATCTATGATTCTTCTTTGGGTTAAGAGATATCATCCTGCAAATCATAATAGAAATATCAGAAAGTACTTGTCTATTTCTAATTGCTACATGTTATGTTAGTTCATAATATTTTGTATGATAATATATTTACACATAGGTTACCTACTACATTGTCTCAAACAATATCTACTTTTGTATTCTGTAACATAAGTACTTTTAGAAAAACTATAGCTTTAACTTATAGATGATAAACCTCTATTAAAACATATCTGAAACTATGAAACCTCTATTTATATATATGAAAATGCACTTTAGTTATGAGTACACATCAGATTGTGCATTGATAAGATAATAGACACTGATAAAAGAAAAATTATTTAACACATACACAGTTACATACTGATACTCTTCTTTATCTGCATTTATGAGTAAGAAGGACTGCATAAGGTATAAATTTTTGTAAGCAGCATTCATTACTTTTACATTGTGTTACATAAAATAGTTGAAATCAGGTATTAGTCAAAATAGAGTTAGGGGAATTAAATAATTTTTTGAGTTTTTCTGGGGAGTTATAAAGAAATATGAATATTCACCATATATATAGGACACCAACAACAAACCAAAGTATCTATCCCAACAAGTTTAATTTAGTGAGCCATCAGGATTATTGCGTTATTCAGAGGAGCAGCAATGAGGGTTGATTACAAGAATTTGGATGATACAACAGCAATTGCAGCATAGAAAGACTACCTTAGCAAAGGGGACAGTTCATAAATGCTGTATTCCTAAATCCCCCTGCACATTTGCATGCAATACAGAAATTGTTTTTTATTCTAAAACCTGGTGAAGGAACCTGGTGACCTTTGTGAGTTTCAGGAGCTTTCTGAGCTCTGTACATTTTGTTGACCTCCTAAATATTAATCTCTTTAGAGCACTGATTATTTCCCTACAGAGAAAATTGCAATGCAAAAAAGAAAACCTTCTATGCTCTTTGTATGGATATCTTCCTATACATCTTTTGGAAATCTTCCTGTATATCTTGTCACCTCCCTTCTTCTCTTTCCTGGACAGAATTACTGTACTAGTGTTCCCTACAGATGGAAGCCAATAGGATATTCCTGTACACATAAAGACATATGCACACATACACACATGCATACACACATGCATGCTCACACGAGAGAGAGAGAGAGAGAGAGAGAGAGAGAGAGAGAGAGAGATGGAGAAAGAGAGGGAAATCAGTACATTTTATACATATAAAACAAAATGTATGGAGACTTATCAGTACATTTTACACATATAAAACACAATGTATGGAGATTCATTTCAATAGACAGATACTTGTAACATAAGGTAATAAAAGTCTTAGTATCTTAAAGATAGGATAGCAAGTTGGAAACCCTGTGAACAGCTGATGTTACTAGAAAGCCAGTAAGGACAGAGGTTTTCAAAGGAAGACAACGTGCTGAGAATGATTAGGCACTCATGGAATTAGGATTGTTGCTCTAGCCATGCTGTCATCTCATTGAATGAAGGCCTCAGATAAAGTAGAGTAAATTTATACAAAGTTCATCTGTATGTACAACTTGACATCGAGAACACCACAATCAAACTATTCTGAATGCTATTTGGCCAGATTTCTGTAGTTGATATCACAGTCTAATTGGAACATAAATAAAAATATAATCTTTGTAAAAATATTTCTGTGTATTTTGTGCTATAATAATTAATTATTACCCAATTTTCTTTTTCATTAAGAGAACATCAAAAGCAAAAAAGAGCATTAAAAACAAGAGAGATGTTTGATTTGGAAAATATATACTTGCTTCTAATCCTAAAATTCTAAGTCCAGACCATCAGTCCCAAGTGGTGTGATGTGAGAACTCTCTTCTTCAAGTTGTCCTCTGACATCAGCATGTACCTAGTACAACACATCCATTCACAAACAGACATAGAAAATGAATAATGGTTTGGAAGGTTTAAAAAAGAATAGTATTATATCTCATTGTGTTTCTTTCTCATTTTTAGAATAGCCTATATTATATAACTAATTTATATCCTACTTTTATTTTATTGACTTATTAAATTTTTGATAAATGCACAATAAAAGGATTAGGTACATTAGACTTAAATAATAGTCACCATGGATTAATTTAAAGTATTAATATAAGCCAGTAAGTCACTTAATCATTTTATATATATATATGGTTTCATTTTATGACAAGTGAAGGCAAAGGTTACTCTTGGAAATGTCACAGATAAAAAAATAATTCTTAATAAAGAACATAGGTATAGACATTTCCAGGATGTTTGTGTGATTGTATTTGATTCTACTTTATAGGAATTGGTATGAGGATGTCTTGTTGATCATATATTGAGACTTTAGGAGATGAGAAGGACTTGCCTGAATATAATGTTAGAATATGGAAAAGAGAGAGAAGATATGGTTGAGGTCACAAAAGTTTAAGGGTGGACAGAAAGTGTGCTCAGCTTGAAACACCTGGCTTGGGAAAGTGCTGAATGCCACCAGGACCCATAAGCATCACAAGAGTGAAAGGAAGCTATGATTTAATTCATACCTCAGAAATACACCAGAAGCTTTCCAAGCAGTTTAAATGAAGACAAAATAACAACCCTCCTTCATGATCAGATGTTGCTCTTATGTCACCAGCACTATGAAAATTTCATGTGTTGAGCAGACATTTCTTCTACTGATGTACTTACTCATGAAGACTATACTCAACTTCACTTTTCATTTAATACATTATCTATGTGTTCATGAATTTTCCTCTCAGAGTACATGTCTCAATTCTGTCACAATTGAAGGGAAATAAACATTTATTGAGATGAAGAATTAACACATCTATGCACGTTATCATTTCTTCTGAGATTCTAAATGTTTCTTCTTGTAGATGAGTTAGATAAAAAAGAAATCAGTTCATAGTTTTATTTGATTTATTGTGAGACACTAAATATGGTTCCTCACCTTGTTTTCATTCCTCCACCTTGTTTTTGCTTTTGCTATGATTGGTGCACTTCCTGTTGAATTGCTGTTCCACTTTGCCTTTTCAGTCTACCAGAGTTTACACAGATATTTGTGATTTTCTATGTAATCAGCATGATTCATATTTATGAAAATATATAGATTTCTGTCTACACTATTATTAATAATCCTTAAATTTTAGACCAAATTGTATGATTTGGGTTGAATGGCCATAATGGAAATGTACGCATGCTTACCTACATATTCACACTGCTGAATCAACCTGCTCAATCAAATATCAATACAGAGATGATTTTATCTGTACTTCTTTAGAAATTATATCCTGAGAATTTTCCACATGTGTCAAATGTGTGTGTCTGTTCCCTTCTGGTTTGATTTATGCCCGAGATAGCATTTTAAGTGTAGCTGATGGAGTCAGGAATCATCCATCAGGGTGCTCATAGTCTAGCCCTACAGCTCCTATGCATAACAAGTACACCATGAAGTGATGTCAGTGTGTGATCACACAGTGACCTTACATAAAGCTGGGTGACAAAGAAATATCCATGCCTAGGCCATGTGGTATAGCATAAATTCTTATCAACTTCACTAAAATTTGTATAGACTGTGTGTTTGTGTGAATGTATGTGAGGGGTTATGATAAATTGAGTGAAAGAAACATTGCTACATAATACCTAACTGTATTTATATAAGTTTTGTTTCAGGTATATTACTACTTATTATTTTCATTTCTTTTTTCCTGTATTGAGAATTTCTTACAAACATATATTTTGTTTAAAGTAAATTTACCTCCTACTTTCTATCCTATAATTAGTTCCTACTAATTTTTTTGACATGGTATTTTAATTTTAATTAATTAATTAATTAATTAATTAACACTCCACATTTTATCACTCCCCCACTGTCCATCCTCCACATACCATACCTCCTCCCCACCCCTTGTCCCCATGTGGATGCCCCCCACAACTCTCAGCCCCCTCCCCTCATCTCACCTGATTTCTAAATTCCCTGGGACCTCCACTCTCTTGAGGGTTAGATGCATCTCTGATTGAACATAGACCCAGCAGTTCTCTGCTGTATGTGTGTTGGGGGCCTCATATCAGCTGGTTTACGCTGCCTGGTTGGTGGTCCAGTGTCTGAGAGATCTCAGGGGTCCAGATTTATTGAGACTGCTGATCCTCCTACAGAATCGCCCTCCTCCTCAGCTTCTTTCAGCCTCTCTCTAATTCAACCACTGGGGTCAGCAGTTTCTGTCCATTGGTTGGGTGCAAATATCTGAATTTGACTCTTTCAGCTGCTTGTTGGGTCTTCTGGAGTGCAGTCATGCTAGGTCCCTTATGTGAGCACTCCATAGTCTCAGTAATAATGTCAGGTTTTGGGACCTTCCCTTGAGCTGGATCTCACTTTGGGCCTGTTGCTGGACCTTCTAATAGTTTTTAATTGTACAACTTTATAGAAAACAGTGTCGACATTAAAACAGGTATGACATGTTTATGATAAAGTCTATCTTTAATTGCCAAGAAAATCAAATTTAGAAGTATTCTTGCATTTACATAGCAAGATAATAAAATAGTCAAACACAAAATCTGTGCCTCACTATTCTGAAGATGAGTGAATACAAACTATAATAAGATTTCACTATGTAAGGTTTTTTGAATAAACTTCATATAGAACCATAGTGTCTATATCACTCCAGCTTTCATTCTACCCTAAAATCTTCCAATCTTCCTTATCATTCTCTTCCAAAATCATCATGATGCATGATCTCTCTCTCTCTCTCTCTCTCTCTCTCTCTCTCTCTCTCTCTCTCTCTGTGTGTGTGTGTGTGTGTGTGTGTGTGTGTGTGTGTATGCACGCATGCATGTGTGTCTGTAATCTGTATATGTGAGTATGACTAATTTCATATAAACATTTAGCATTTCTTGTAAGTGCCTGTATTTAGATTTGATAGCTGGATTTTGGAAAACCTGTATTCCAATTCTACCTTGGAAACTTACTGTCTCTTACTCAGCAGGCATTAGATATCAGATTTTCATCTCAGATGCGATTTGATATTTCTCTCGTCCTGGTTGGTCTGTTGCCTAACATTATTTTAATATAGGCCTTGTTTAAGCAATTTACATTTTTTGAAAATAAATTCTTAGGTTATACAATATATTCCAATCACCGTTTCCTCTTCCTTCTCTTCTCCAAGCTCTCTGCACAGCTCCTCTCCCCCACAGATCCATGCCTTGCTGTTTTCTCTTATAAAGCAAAGCAGGCATCTAAGAACCAATAGTCAAATAGCAGAAAATAAGATACAGTAAGATGATGCAAAAAAACCGTTCATATCAATGTTGGACAAGACAATCCAAAGAAAGGAAATGAGTCCGAGATACCTCTGTTTCACTGTTAGCAGTGCAAAAAATCAGAAGCAAATAGCTGACACACATATGCAGATGAGCTTTTTCAGGTCCACACAGGTCTGATGCTTACCACTTCAGTTTCTGCGAGGCCATGTAATCTCTGCTTAGCTGATTTAGTGGGCCATAGTCTCCTGGTGACATCTAAACCCTTTGTCTCCTACAATCTTTCCTTCTCATCTTTTGTGGGTTTTCCCAATCACTGAGGGGAGGAACCTGATGGAGACCTCCAATTTAGAGTCTCTCTCTACATATTTGGCTGTGAGTCCCTGCATCAGCCCCATTTGCTGCTGAAGGAAGCCTCTCTGATGACCACTGGAAAAGGCACCCATCTATAAGTATAGCAGAATATCATCGGAGATCATTTTATTGTTTTTATTAATTTGTTTTGTTTTTGTTGTATTGGATTACTTGTTTGTTTGTTTGACTGGTTTGTTTGTGGTTTTCTTGGTTCTACCCTATGTTTCTGGGCTATCCATTGTCCTGTTTCTGGCCATTCAGGGAGTGTCAGTGATGGGCTCCTTTTCCTGGCTTGGGGCTCAAGTTAAGCCAGACATTGATTGATCCACCATTGCACTAACAGATTATGCAAGCAGAGCAGATTGTTGAAGGGTTTTGGGATAGGTTAGTGTCCATGTTTATCTTTTGATAACTTGAAGAACACCGTCTCATGTTAAAGAGACTAGACAATAGGGATGAAGGCACACAGGCACCACCTCGACCTTTCTAAGTTCAATGAGTTATATGGATGTTGTTCTTGACAATGGGGTATCTGTCTCTTTCCAGAGAATGAGTTTCTTTTTTAACATCAGTCTATGTTGTTTAGGGATCTCTACAGGACCCCTTCTCCAACAACTTGAGTGACTGCAACCCAGTCTCAACACTGGAAGCTTGCTCGGCTGTATATGATAGCCATTTCAGACTTAGTATCCACTATTACTCTGAGTACTCAGTAGAGTCTCCCTCGCAAATTCGTATCCTTTGCTTTTCATAAGTGTATCTTGCCTGTCAAGTCTAGGCTCAAATCTGCATGAACCATTATCTTACAGATGAGTGAATATAAGGGTGTTAACATTTCTTAATAAATAGTTTGAAATATTTGATATCAAGAAAGAATGATGTTTTATGATAAAAAAGACTTAATTGGTGTTTATTTGGGTATCCAATAAGTGAATAATTATGTACACACAATTCTGTTCTCTTCATTGTCTGTATTCTTTTAATGAAGTTTATTGAAACGTAGTATTTTAGTATAAAATGTACATTGTAAATGAATAAAATTACATTGGTAAGCTGGAATGAAATCAGGAAATAAAATATGTTTCTTTTCCATTGCTCCTACTTTTCCTACCTTCCTTCCTCCCTTCCTTTCTTGTTTCAACTTTTGGTCTTTCCCACCATTTCTCATTCTCTCTGTCTGTCTATTACAATTTTTTTCCTTCCCTCCTCTCTTCCTCCCTCATCCCACTTTCCTTATTACTTTACTCTTTATCTCTTCATATTCCTGCATCCTTTTCTTCTTCCTATTTTTTATTACTTTACATTTTATTTTTCATTACATACAATATAAATTCCATGTGACATATAAACTTTGATGCATAGACAGAGGGAAAAGTGTAATAGAATTCTCACATGAAACTATCTTCAGACCTAAATTGTATATAAGATGAAATTTTTATTATTCATCAGTGGGCAAATTACAAAACAATAATTACTCAGAAGTAACATAACCAAATCCACACACAGAAGAGTACCATGTAAATGGTTTGGCTAGGAAATCATGACATTTTAGAACAAGGAGAAAGTATATTACACTTCTGAGGCTATGCACATCCTTCTTGAAAGAGCTACTGCTCTCTGATTGTAAGCTTTTGATACCAAGAGGAAACAGTTGATTGATCTCCATATCTAGAGTTTTCTGAGAGCCAAATTTTGTTAAGTAAGTACCATCAATAAGTACATGTTTGTTTCATAAGAACTACCTATGAAAAATAACTCAGTCCTGTTAGGTAACTAGAGATGCAAACAATTCTGAAATCATTTACAATTCAGTCAGATATGTTTGTATTTTACACACAAAGAACTAAAGTCACAAGTCAAAAGACAGGTATTTACAAAATAATAACATGCCTTTTGAATAATTATTAACAGCACTGCTATTTAAGTCAACAATTTGAAGGACGTGACCACAAAAATAGGCAAATCAAATGATTGTTGTGGAAATCCATTCTGGAAAGATGCCTTTCTTATAAAACAGACAGTTCTTTTGTTGTTCATACTTTCCTAATAGTTAAAAAGCCTTCCAGGTAAGCAAAGCTACTAATTTCATAGGCCCAAATGATTGGAGTAAAAAGAAAATTGAAGGCTATTATGGAAGACCAAAGCACAGCTAATTCCAATGAGCTGAAGTAGTTTATATCCCCCAAAATTTAAACTTGGCATTGGAATAATGAAAGTACCAAATAACTAAGTGCCTGGGGTTTTAATTATACATCCGTGGCCAATTTGTGTTATTTAAGTTGTAAAAGCCTTCTTAAACAATACATCCAATACAAACAACATTGCTATTTATCACATGCCTTTAGAAACTCAATGGACACCTAGGCCCACCCTCCAAAGACAATTCTCCCTTTCTCTTCAGAATAGTATCACTAAGCAATCAGCATTGAATTTACTTCTGAAACACAACTTAGCTTAAAGAGCAAAAGAAAAGTTAGGGGAACCCTTAAAACTAAGAAAGTAGAAAAAGCATAGAGGCTACATTCTATTCAAAATAGAAACCCATCATAAAGACTGTACTGGAATCCTTTTTATAGCCTGGGAGTCCACTAGTCTGCTGACAGAGTGTAAGAATCAGAGAGGCCCTGATTCTCTTTAGGATGGAATGACAGAAGTAACTTGGGGTATATCAAGGATAGTAAAACTGGAGGAAGGCTGGGGTTAGGGATTGTGTGGATTTTTGTGGTATGCTTGATGCATACAGATATCTGTGCTTCTACTTCCTTTAAAACCTTCATCTTGTCCCTGTATGTAAGTAGGCACATACTAGCAAGAGCTAAGTAAATAAGTTGAGTGGGTTACTATGTGTCTTCTTATTTGAATTAAGAAGTTAAAGGAAAAAATGTCTTTAAATTAATCAATAGATGTAGCTTGAGAACAAGTAATATAGAGTGATACTTAAACTATGTGATTTTTAAAAATTTCATAAGGAAAGGAAAATACAATAGATAGGAATAGTTATGTATGGATGAATGGGGCTGGAATGGAAAGAATAAGGTTGGGAATGGAGAAGACTCAGTTAAGGCTGTCAGTAGAGACAGCAAAATTAAGGGACATTAGTGGGGTAGAATGCAAACCTAATATAGTAGAAGCATCCTACAATCTATAGATATATGAAGAAGATGTAAACAAAATTACCAAATAATGGGGAAACAGAGTCCCAAATGCCATCTCTTGTCACCAAATGAAATTTCAGTAGCAAGACTTGGTTACATCTAACTGAGCTTTTGGCTAAAGATGTCCCATGGGAATAATCCCCAAACAACTCAGACTATTGTCTAGACCATAAATTGCTCTCCACAAACTGACAGCAAGCCCCATTGCTAAAGACAATATCAAATACAACTCATTAAACATGAGAAAGTTGAACTGGTGTTTACAGAGAGATTTCACCCCTGTGTTCTTATCCGAAGGTATCCTATAAGCTACTGACAGAGAAAGATGAACACCAACTCAGCCACAAACTCTTGATCTACAGTGATGTACATCCTGCAAGATACATTAGGACAATATTGGCACAAATTTGTGGTAGTTATCAACTAACTTCTGATTTGACTTAAGGTCCACTCCATGAGGTGGACCTCATAGCCAATACTGCATGGGTGACCAGGAACCAGAAATTAGATTGCTCAGCTAATCAGGGTTAAGGACAAATACTATTGTTCTAAAGAAAAAGTCAATATAAAATTTCTCTCAGTGATACTGTGATACACTTATAGAACAGTGTCCTGCTCAGCCATGGTAGTAGAAGCTTCTTCCTGAAGCAGAAGGGAACAAATGTGGAGACACACAGCCAAACTTTCCTTAAAGAGTTAGAAACATTGCAACACTCAGACCTGAATGAGATGTCTCTATCAAATCCATCTCCTCTGGACTCACAGAACCCCGTGAAAGATGAGCAGAAAGAGTGTAAGAGGCAGAGACGATGGGGGAGACCAAGCAATAGGGGCTCTCTATGTCAACATGATCAAAGCTCATATGACTCCATAGGGACAGCATTCACAGGGCTTAAAGGGGTTGAAACCAGGTCATTCATATGTGCGTGTGTGCGTGCATGCGTGAGTGCGTGCGTGTGTACGTGTGTGTATTTTGGCTTCCAGTTTAGTGTTTTTATGGGATTTGTGAGTGTTCAAACCAGTGATTCTCTGAATCCTATACCTTCTCTTGGGCAGTTTTCCTTCTGTTTGTGTTGTTCAACACTGATATGTTATTGTATTTTCTTATTGTAACTTATTCTATTTTATTATGAAAAAATAAAACATTCTTAAAATATAAAATTAATTAAGTACAATTTGAATAATGAAAAATCTATGGATATTTTTGTTGTTGTTTGTATATTTTTAGTATTTTCTTTTATTTCCTAGTTGTTTATGTTTTAACGTTGATCCAAGCCTTCCTATTGGCTATCTTTGCAAAGACTTCCATCATCAATCAAACCACAGTAGGTTAGTAGAGGACCTTCACAGGTATTAAAATCCATATGTTCAGGTCCTCAATATATAAAATTTATTAATGTTTGCATACACTCTGGGCACATCTTCCTTTATAATTTAAGCATCTTTAGGTTATAACAGTTAATATAGAATATAAGCACAATACATTGTAGAATGTTTTAGAAATGCATATATACTACTAATTCCATTTCCCAGAATATTTTATCATTGGTTGAATTGTCTTCATTCATCTAAATTGAAGAAATAAGTTTTCTACAAAATCTTCAATGCTTGCTTCTACATTTAACTTTTTATGTTTTGTTTGGCCTGGCTCTGTCTAGGTAGGTAGGGGGTAGAATACATTTGTCTAATTACTTTTACATGTTTAAGGAAAGTTTCACAAGCAGACACAAGGGAAAAATGGTAGGGTTTGAACACAGAGAAATAAGTGAAAAATGCTATACAAATGAGTACAACAGGAAAAAATACAATGTAATCTAAATCCAAATCAAATGACATGCCAAATGTTGAGAAGAAATTATATTTTATTTTATGGTTCTACTTTTGAAACAATAACAGACAATAATGCTTCATTATTCCTTATCTTATATATAAAATAGTTGACTCATTTTGCGATGAACTGCTGAGGTATGGAGTGATTAAGTAAGGGAACCATGGGGACAACTATGACCTATATAATAAATGCACTTCTATACAGTTTCCAACTTTAGGGTGTAACCAGATAAGATGTTCAGTATTGGAAAGATTGGATCAAGTATGAATAGAGAGGTACAGTTTTTTCTTAAATTTAAACCAGCCTGGATCTATGAAGTTCTACCATAAAAAGAGAGCCCCACAAATGTTATGGGTAGATCCTCTTAGGTCTACAATGCCCTTAAAATTTCCATTCTCCTTTGTAATTGACCCTCGGGTTCAACTGAACAAGGCAGAACAAAGTACAATATGGCTAGTCACAAACCCTTATGTCAGTGCTAAGCTTTACAACTCAGTAGGAAGAAAGTGGTGCCAAGAGCAGGCTAATGAATCAGAGAAACACTCCATTCCCATTTTTAGGAGTCCCACAAAATCCCCAAGCTAAATAACCACAGTATGTGTACATAGAACCAAACAAAGACCCTTGAAAGCTCCGTGTTTGTTCTTTCAGTCTCTGGGAGCCCCTAATGCCCTGCTTAACTGATTCTGTGGGCTGTGTACTCCTGGCTTCCTCTATCCAAATAGCTCCTGCTATCCTTCCCTCCACCCCCCATTTATGGGGTTTCCAGAGTTACAACTAATGTTTGAATATGGGTCTGTGAATATGCTTTCACCACAGCCATTAGAGGAAGCCTCTCTGAAGACAACTGAGCTAGGCACAGATCTATGTGTATAGCATAATATCACTTTGAATCACTTCATTGATGTGTGTGTGTGTGTGTGTGTGTGTGTGTGTGTGTACACGCGTGCATGTGTGTGTGTGCATGCATGCACATGAGTGTGTGTGTGTGTGTGTGTGTGTGTGTGTGTGTGTGTACAAGTCTCTGTGTCTCTGAGTATGCATTCAGTTCTACTCTTTGACTCTAGGACATCTAAGTTCTTATTCCTGGTCATCCAGTTTGGGTTTGGGTTCTATCTTATGACTTAGGCCTCAAGTTAAACCAGTCATTAGTTAGCCACTCCCACAAGCACTGAGCCAACAGTACACATTATGTTTGTCTTTCTGGGATGCATCCCTAAGGAGGATTTTTTTCTAGCTCCATACATTTGCCTGAAAATTTCATGATATTATTTTGTTCTAACAGCTTAGTAATTCTTCATTGTGAAAATTATGTCATTTTCTTATTCACTCTTCATTTGACATACATCCAAATATGTTTTCAGTTTCTGTCTACTATAAATACAGCCATTATGAACATGGTTGAGTTTACATCCTTGTGTTAGGAAGGAGTATCTTTAGAGTATATGTCCCAAAATAGTATAAGTGAGTCTTGAGGTAGGTCGATTCCTAATTTTCTGAGGAATCACAAAATTGATGTTCATAGTGGCTATACAAATTTGCACACCCATCAGCAATGAATAAATGTTCCATTTGCTCCATATCCTCTCTAGTTTGATTTGCTACTTGTAATATTAATCTTAGCCATTGGCAGTTTTATGATGGAATATCAATGTAAATTTGATTTTATTTTCCCTGGTAGCTAAAGATATTGAACATTTTCTTAAGTGTTTCTCATTTATTTGAGATCTCTTCATTAAAAATTCTCTGTTTAGATACATATCCCATTTTTAAATGGGTTATTTGGTTCATTGATGTCTAGTTTCTTGAGTTCTTTATATATTTTGCATATATCCATTTAATGAATGTGGTGTTGGTGAAAAAAAATTCCCCATCATGTAGACTGCTTATATTTTATCCATTTGATAGTGTCCTCTGCTTTACAGTGGCTTTTCACTTTCATGAGGTCCCATTTATTTATTGTCAGTCTTAACTCTTGCACTATCGCTGTTCTGTTTAGGAAGTTGATTCCTGTGCAGATGTACTCTAGGCTATTCCCTACTTTCTCTTCTATCAGGTTCAGTATATTTTGTTTAATGTTGAGGTCTTTTATCTGCTTATACTTGAGTTTTGTGTATGGTGATAGATATGAATGTTTCTGCATTTTTCTACAAGCAGACAATCAGTTAGACCAGCACCATTTGTTGGAGATGGTTTCATTTTTACAATGTGTATTTCTGGATCCTTTATGAAAAATCAGGTGTCAATTAACATTTGGGTTTGTGAGTCAATTCCTTTGATCAATATGCAATATATCTGTTCAATTATGTCAATTCTATGCACTGTTTCTTTTGTTGTTGTTGTTCTTTGTTTGCTTTTTACTGTAGCACTGTAATACATCTTGAAATCAGGGATGGTGATATCTCGACAAGTTATTTTATTGTATTAGATTTCTTTAGCTATGCACGGTTTTTGATTTTCCATATAAAATTGAGTATTGTTCTTTCATGTTCTGTAAGAAATTGTGGTAGAATATTGATGGGGATTTCCTTGAATCTATAGACAGCTTTTGACAGGATGGTTATTTTTACTATCTTCCTAATCCATGAACATGGAAAATCTTCCTTTTTTAATTTTTACTTTTTTTGATACTTTCTTTACATTTCCAATGTTTCCCCCTTTCTAGGTCTCCTCTTTGGAGACCACCTATCCCTTCCCCCTCCTCCCTCTCTATGAGGGAATTCCACCTCCCACCCACCCGCCCACTCCCATATTCCCTCCTTGACATTCCCCTTTACTGGGGCCTCTCCTCCCCCTGATGGCCAACAGGGCCCTCCTCTGCCAAATATATGGTCTGAACCATGGGTCCCTCCACGTGTATTCTTTGGTTGGTGGTCCAGCCTCCAGAAATACCGGGGGGGGGGGTGCCAGGCCACTTGACACTGTTGCTCCCTCCCTAGGCCTGCAGACTCCCTCAGCTCCTTCAGTCCCTTCTCCAACTCCTCCATCTGGAACCTCACTCTCAGTCCAGCAGTTACTGTAAAGTGAGACTTGGGTGTTCCAAACGTTTCGGCTAATATCTACTTATCAGTGAGTACATACCATGTTCATTCTTTTGTGACTGAGTTACCTTGCTCAGGATGATATTTTCAAGTTCCATCCATTTGCCTGAAAATTTCATTAAATCATTGTTTTTAATAGCTGAATAGTACTCCATTGTGTAAATGTACCACATTTTCTGTATCCATTCCTCTGATGAGGGACATTTGGGTTGTTTCCAGCTTCTGGCTATCATAAATATGGCTGCTATGAACATAGTGGAGCTCAACATCCTTAGTCATCAGGGAAATGCAAATCAAAACAAGGCTGAGATTCCACCTCATACCAGTCAGAATGGCTAAGATCAAAAACTCAGGTGATAGCAGATGCTGGCAAGGATGTGGAGAAAGAGGAACACTCCTCCATTGTTGGTGGGATTGCAAGCTGGTACAACCACTCTGGAAATCAGTTTGGCGGACCCTCAGAAAAATGGACATAATACTACCTGAGGACCCAGCTATACCACTCCTGGGCATATACCCAGAAGATGCTCAAACATGTAATAATTTTTACTTATTTTTAAAATGAATTATTTAATCTTTTTACAGTCCAGACTTTATACTCCTTGTAGCCTACCATCTGACTGTTCCACATCCCATGTCTCCTCTCTCCATCTCCAAGAGGAGTTCCCCATGCCCCCACCCTTATCCTACCAGACCTCTCTACTCCCTTGGGCCTCAGTTCTCTTGAGTGTTAGGCACATCTTCTCTGACTGAACCCAGACTCAGCAGTCCTCTGCTGTATATGTGTTGGGGGCCTTATATTAGCTGGTGTGCACTGAATGGCTTGTAGTTCAGTATCTGAGAGATCTCAGGGGTCCAGGATAGTTGAGACTGCTGGTTTTCCTATAGGGTCACTCCTCCTCAGCTTCTTTGAGCTTTCCCCTAATTCAACCACAGGGGTCACCAGCTTCTGTTCATTGGTTGGGTGTAAATCTCTGCATCTGATTCTTTTAGCTGCTTGTTGGGTCTTTCAGATGGCAGTCATGATAGGCCCTTTTTTGTGAGCACTCTATAGCCTCAGTATTAGTGGCAGGGCTTGGGGCCACCCCCTGAGCTGGACCCCATTTTTGGCCAGTCACCTTCTTTGCAAAAGGCTCTTCTCAATTTTTGCCCCTGCAGGTTTTTCAGACAGGAACAATTATGGGTCAAAGATTTTTACTGTGGGATAACAACCCCATCCCCCCCATCTCATGCCCTGTTTTTCTACTGGAGGTAGAATCTATAAGTTCCCTCTCCCCACTTTAGGACATTTCATCTAAGGTCCCTCCCTTTGAGTGCTAACAGTCTCTCACTTACCAGGTCTTTGGTATATTGTAGAGGGCACCTCTACCTCCTACCTCCCAAGTTTGCCTGTTTCCATCCTTTCTGCTGGTCCCCAGGCCTTTTGTCCTTTGCCCCCACCCCATACCAAATCATATTCCCCTCTTCTCCCTATCCACTTTCCTTTCCAGTTCCTTCCCTCCCTCCTCAGTTGTGATTGCTTTCTTCTCCCTCCCAAGTGGGACTGAGGCATCCTCACTTGGGCCCTTCAACTTGTTAACCTTTTTGAGTTTTGTGGACTATATCTTGGGTATTCTGTACTGGTTTTTGCTTAAAATCCACTTACTAGTGATTACATGCTATGCATGTTCTTTTGGGTCTGAGTTATTTCACTCAGGATGATATTTTCTAGTTCCATCTATTTGTCTGCAAAACTCAGTATGTCCTCATTCCTAATAGTTGGGTAGAATTCTACTGTGTAAAAGAACCACATTTTCTTTATCCATTTTTCTGTAGTGGAACATCTGGGTTATTTCCAGCTTCTGGCTATCACAAGCAAGGCTGCTATGAACATAGAGGACCATGTGCCCCTGTGTCATGATGGAGCATATTTTGGGTATATTCCCAAAAGTGGTATTGCTGGGTCTTCAAGTAGATCTCTTTTCAATTTTCTGAGGAAGCTCCAGATTGATTTCCAGAGTGGTTGTACCAGTTTGCAATCCTACCAGCAATGGATGAGTGTTCCTCTCTTTCCATATCATGCCAACATGTGTTGCCAACCCAGGTTTTAATCATAGCCATTCTGGTTGGTGTAAGGTATAATCTTAGGGTGTTTTGATTTGCATTTCTCTGATCACCAAGGACTTTGAACATTTCTTTAGATGCTTCTCAGCCATTCAAGATTCTTCTGCTGTGAATTCTAGGTTTATTTCTATGCTCCACTTTTTGATTGGGTTGTTTGGGTTTTTTTTGGTGGTTAGATCTTGAGTTCTTTATATATTTTAGATATTAGCCCTCTATTGGATATGGGATTAATGAAGAATTTTTCACAATTTGTAAGTTGCCAATTTGTTCTATTGGCTATGTCCTTTGTCTTACAGAAGCTTTCAGTTTCATGAGGTCCCATTTATTAATTCTTGATCATGGGGCCTGAGCATTGAAGTTTTCTTTAAGAATTGTCCCCCTGTGCCACTGAGTTCAAGGCTCTTTCCCACTTTCTCTTCTATTAGATGCAGTGTATCTGGTTTTATGTTGAGGTCCTTGCTCCACTTGTACTTGAACTTTGTGCAAGTTGACAAATATGGGTCTATTTTCATTTTTCTAATACAGACTGCCAGTTAGATGAGCACCATTTATTGAAGATGCTTTTGTTTTTCTAATGCATATTTTGGCTTCTATGTCAAAGATCAAGTCTCTGTAAGTGTGTGGTTTTATTTCTGGATCTTCAATTCTAAGATCTTTCTATCTTCTGATACACTCCTCAATTTGTTTCATCAAAGACTTGTGATATTGATGTGCATGTTTATAATTTAGTTTGTTTTAGTTATTCCAAGATTCTTTATTTTATTTATATGTATCAAGAAACATACTGTTTTCTTGATTTATTTCTCAGCAATTTGTCTTTTGTATATAGAAGGGTTACTAATATTTTTGAGGTAATCTTGGGTCTAGCTACTTCGATAAAGGTAATTTTGAGCTATTGGATTTCACTAGTTGAATTTTTGAGTTCGCTTATGTATATTATCACATTATGAGAAAATGATACTTTGACTTTTTTCCAATTTATATCCCCTTGATCTCTATCATCTCTCTTATTGCTATTGCTAGAACTTCAGGTACTATAGTGAAAAGATATGGAGAATGTAGACAACCTTGTTTTACTTTTGATTTTAGTAGAACTGATCTGAGTTTTGTCCATTCAATTTCATGTTGGTAATAGGTTTGCTCTAAATTGACTTTGTTATAATTAGGTATGTCCCTTGTATCCCTAATCTCTGTGAGACTTTTATTATAAATGTGTGTTGAATTTTTTCAATGAAATTTTTTGGCATCTAATGAGATAATTGTATTTTTTTCTTTCAGATTCTTCAGATGGTTGAGTACATTGACAAATTTTAAATGTTGAACTGTTTCTGCATCTCTATGGTAAAGCCTACTTGATCATGGTGGATGATCTTTTTAATATGTTCTTTGATTCAATTTTCAAGTATTTTGCTTCTTTTTGCATCTATGTTCACAAGAATTTGGTCTCGAATTCTCTTTATTTGTTGAATCTTTGTGTGGTTTGGGTTTCATGGTAATCTGTGGTTTCATGCAATAAATTTGTCAGTTTCTTCTGTTTCTATTTTGTAGATTAATTTAAGGAGTACTGGTATTATTTCCTCTCTGAGAATGTGGTACAATGCTATGTTAAAATATTCTGACTCTGTGTTTTGCTTGGTAGGGAGATTTTTAATGACTAATTCTATTTCTTTAAGAATTGTAGTCCTGTATAATGTGTTTATCTGATCTTGATTTAACTTTGGTAAGTGATATCTATCTAAAAAAAATTACATTTCTTTTAGAGTTTGGAATTTTGTGGAATAGTGTTTTTTAAGTATGACCTAATGATTCTTTGGATTCCTGCTGGAGTTTGTTGTTAAGTCCCCGTTTCATTTCTGATTTCAATTTGGATATTCTTTCTCAGTCTTTTAGTTAGTTTGATGAAGGGTTGGTCTATCTTGTTTATTATATCAAAGATCCAATTTTTTCCCCTTGATTCTTGGTATTGTTCTTTCTTTTCTTTTCTATTTTATTTCATCCCTCAGTTTGATTGACATTTTGTTGATTACTTCACATGTGAATGCTTGATTCCTTTTGTCCTAGATGCTTCTGGTGTGCTGTTATGTTGCTAGTGTGAGATCTATCCAATTTCTTTATGTAAACAGTTACATGCTATGTACTTTCTTCTCAGTACTGCTTTCATTGTGTTACCTAAGTTTTGGTCTGTGCTTCCTGTTTGCCTACCTTCCAGTATTACCTAGGTTTGTGTTTTCTTTATTACTTATACTTATATTTCAAATCTTCAGTTGTTTTAGGTTTTGTTTCTTTTACCTGTTTTTTTCTTTGCTTTATTGGCTTTCTTTAAGGAATTTAATACATTCTATTAAGTATTTTGTTTGTTTGTATCTTCCCTGATTTCTTTAAGGGATTGTTTTACTTCTTTTATGAAGACCTCTATCATCTTCATAAAGTGGGTTTAAAGGTCTTTTTCTTATGCTTCTGCTGTGTTGGAGTATTCAGAGCCTACTGTAGTAGGATAGATGGGCTCTGTTGATGATATCTTGTCCTTGCTGTTGAGGATTGTGCTCTTATGCTGGCATCTAGGCAACGAGTTTCAGGTGACATAGGTCTCGGTGCCAATTTCTGGGTTTGTCTTTATTGGATATGTGTTTTGTCCCCATGTTTCTGTTTCTTCTCTGGTCTTCTGGCCTATGTGGTAGACATTCTGCACTTGAGTTTGGGGCTGAATTTCTTGTGATTATTGTGCTCTCCTACGGACCGGGAGTTCTGCATGAGTTGAATGCTGTAGTTCTAGAAGCCTGTATAGTTTCTGATCTAAAACTGAGCCTCTTCCAGAGTTGAGGCCTGGAGTATTTTGATGAGAAGGGGAAGGAGATTTGGGCTAGTGACAGATGGGAAGCACCAAGAAAGTGGATGACATCCTTTGGTAGACAGGTACATGGTCTTCTGACAGGTGTGACTTTTTTTAAAATTGGAATTTTTAAGGCCTCTATTATTCTCTTCATCTCTGTCTCTGTCTCTGTCTCTCTGTCTCTCTGTCTCTCTGTCTCTCTCTCTCTCTCTCTCTCTCTCTCTCTGTGTGTGTGTGTGTGTGTGTGTGTGTGTGTTTATATTCTCCTTCTTTCACACAAACACATAAGATTTAATGTAAACCTGCTTTTTCTGTTTTGTGTTACTCATAAGTGTGAAACTTCAGGCCTGACAACTTGGTATTTGATAGCCAAGATCCTTGAATCCCCATGACAATAGAATTAAATTAACAAACTCTTGGATCTAAGAAATTTAACTTGAAGAGAAACGTCCAGACCTGCTTATGATGTTCAAGGGAGGCTGGAGAAGGTATATGACAAAAGTGGAAGCAGATGATCTATTGGTCTAGGTATGTCTCTACTTCATTAACTGCTGTCATTTTCTCCTTTGTGTAAACCAAATCATTTATTTGTTGTTTGAAACAGAAATAATTATCAGAAATTAAGTCTAGCTCTGGGAAGGATGGCCCAGGAAAAGAAAAGAAAAAGATAATGATCACTGGATATAATTACTTCATCACTCAAATTCTTTATGTACTAAAACAAAAGTATTTATTAGGCAATTTATTGTTTATCTTGTAGTGCTCTTATAGACTAACTTCCTCAAAAATTTATATTGAGGCAGTCAACCATTTTGTATTTAAAATAAGATAGTAATGCTTTTGAAGTATGGCATGATAAATGAATACATACATATTTCTTTAAAAAGGTAAAATGCTAATTTGCACATGCCTCACTAAAGTAAACATACAATTTGATAAACATGTGATCTATGTCTGAAAAGACTAAAGTATAGCATAAGACTTTTAGTTCCTCATCGAGGCAACTCTTGATGGGTGGTAGAGAACAGACCATCCGTAAGGAGGCATGAGTCTCTGTTTAGACTGCTTATTTTTTATTATGAGGCATTTAGAATGCTTATTTGTCTAAGAAGAAGCTGTTCTCAGTCACTGCAGATTCAGATTGGATCTTATTTGTGAACTGATCTATAATGAAATTCTTCTTCTAGTAAAATGGAATGGAATTCCAAAAATGTTCAGAGACTGACAAGAAACCAATGAAATATTTCTTTCAAAAGAAAATTGAATTTGTACTTTTATGAAATAATGCTGAAAAAAGAATAAAATAATACTTTACTTTCATGACAAGTTTCACTGAATAGAATGTATCTAATTTACACTATTATGATGATGATTACATTTGTATAAATGCTCTAAAATAAAATTTCTAGTAAATAATTTCTTCAGTAATAATTAATATTAGTTTTAATATTTGATCAATAGGAAATGGCATTTCAAAACCTTCAATGTATCTATTCCAAATTTGTGTACATGTAATTTCCTTAATTATTAACTTAATATTTAATTATTCAGAAAATTCAGAGAAATTTGCAAGCATAACTTTAATTATTTTGTGGAGTGGTAAATTGGTTGATATGTTTCATCAGTTGAAATTATTAAAATATATTTTAATCTTTGTAGCAAGACAGTAACTCAGTTGTGATAGAAAGTGAGCATGAATTATCTCTAAAGTAATATTAGTAAAGTAAAAATCCATACGGAAAAAGTGCATATCTGTGAATAAAAATTTAAGAAATTAACATGAAAATCACCAATGATGCTAACTTACCTTTCTCAATACTTCAAACACTAGTCTGCCGTCCTCTTGTTCCTCCTCCACTCTCAGTTTATTATACCAAGTTCTATTCATTTCTATAAGACATTCTTCATGAACATGCTGATCTGATTTATTTTTCCCTAGGTCCTCTGGTCCTGTAAGTTTGAATCCAGATGCTACCAGATCATGACACACCTTTCATGGAAATATAGAGGTTTGCTATCACAGATGCCCATAATGACAAACTTCCCCTGACTTCTCCATGTTATCATGACCACAAAACCCACCATACTTAGGGACCTGTAGTTACTTTGCAGCTTTTAAGTTTCATGCTGCAAATATTCTATATTATCTCCTATTTGGAACACCAACCATAAAAGATATTTCCATATTGCAAATGAACAAAGTTCTAACTATAAGAATGAGATAGTGAAAATTTACAGTCATTATCTCAGACCTCCTCTTCCTTACTGCAAATGAATGCTTTGAGGCAGCATGCACAAGCCCTACAGGGATTGTACTGGACCGTCATATATACATTGTGGCTTGCAGTTTAGCTTTTTAAGGTTTTGTCAAGTATGGGAAACAGTAGATCTCTATTACTTGAGTCACCTTTGGGACCTTTTCTTTTTCTTTGTTTGAACTGTCCAATTCCAATGTGTTCATTTTTGTTTGATTTTTTATATTAATTATATTTTAGTTTAATGTTTTTTTTTATAATTTCCTTTAGAAGCATGTTTGTTTTCTAATGAAGACTAGAAAGAAATGGATTGGGATGGGAAAGGAATGGGAGAGGACCTGGGAAGAGAAGAGGGAGAGGAGAGTATAATCAGGATATATTATATGATAAAAATTTATAAAAGATTAAAAAGGAAGTTGCATGGTGTGTTATTTTTTTGTCTGCTACAACTTTCCCAAGAAACAAAAACGCAGCAGACATGTTTAAAATCAGGGTATATTTTCACTTGTGTTTCTCTTTCTTACTCTATTGTTGGGTAGCCAAAGCATTAAACATAAATGGAGGGAGAAAGCCAGTTTTACACTGGCATTTGTAACATTCTGGTTATGGTCTATTCCATAAAACATTCATGTAAAATTGAAAACAGCTATTAAAAAAATTAAAATGTGCTTTCATTTCTGATCCTTTTTGTGTTGCTATGCTTCTTAATCCTTCACAAATAACCAATTAAAATATTTTATAGACAGCAGGATGAAAAATGTATTTACTGCTGTAACAATTCAAAATGTATATTCCATGTAAACCACTCCTAAAAGAGACAGTGCTGTGATCCTATTGAATTATTTGCATTTAGATTTAGATTTTGAACAGCTGCCAAGGCTGTATGGGAAATCTTTCCTTGAATAAACAAACTGCAGACTTAACGCTCAGTCAAGTACAGTAATTTTTCTCCAAGGTGAGGTTCTAATAGATACTTTTCTGTAGATTGACTTTTAGATTATGATGCTTTTAGTTCAGAGTGTTAACATGATGGAGTCATAAGAAGAACGAAGTAAAACTAAAATCCCAGCTAACCTCAAGCACCTGAGTTATTTAGTTCTGAGCTTCTAAGTTTATTTGACTTTTTCTCTCCTGAAACTAGTGAACTAGTGAAATCATTCTTCACATAAAAAATGAGTTTGCTCTCTCTCTCTCTCTTCCTCTCTCTAATTCTCTCTCTCTTTCCATCACTTCTTCCCTCCCCATCTGTCCTTCTTTCTCTCTTTCCCTGACCCCTCTATCAGAGTGTATTTTTTTTTAAATTGGTAGTCTTGTCTCCATATGGAACATGCAGATCCTGCAATTAAATGCAAGTACTTTGATAAAAGATAACTGTTGTTTTTCTTAATTACTTGAAAGTTTAAAAAGAAATAATAAATAAAAATGAAAAGAGAGAATAATGAAACCTAATATGCTGCCTGATAGTGGACCACTGAACATTGTCTTGGGCATGAAAACAAATATCTGGTAGTTGTATGCTGTTATTACATCTGGGGAAAGCGTATGGGCATGGTGCATGAATGCGTACTTGTGGTGTGTCTTGTGAGTCACCTGTGTGTGCATGCATATGAGTGTTCTTACAAGTTGGCCTTGCAGGACAGAAGGAAACCTAAGTAGTATTTCTGGGAAGAAATATTTAGTTGTCTAGAAAGCAGATCTGGACTGAGCAGCGAAGAAAAGGCCAGAAGCCTGGAAAGAGAACAAGAGACAGAAAGGAATGAAGGAGGCAGAGATAGAGGGAAGAGCGAAGGGGAAATATGAAGACAAAGATATAGTAGCATCTATGAACATAATGACTTCAAAAGGCTTTAAACTTAAAGATAAAAAAAAAAAACAATTATTTTTGCATAATGTCCTAAGAAGAAAATCAAGCAACCATGGTTTTGTATGGTATTCATTGATTAAAGCAGAGTCCTCACATGTAACAGTTTTTGATTTTTTTTTAATAAAACTTCCTCTGCTTTGGATGCTAAGTTCCATACTTCTATAAGCAAGCTGTATAAAATTATTATATATATATATTTTATTGATAGCAGTCGTAGGCATTAGAAATAATTTTATAAAATCTGAAGTAGGTAACATACTCTGAAACAAGAACACTGAAATAGTCACCTAAGTTTGAATCTGTTGGATTCAATTGGTGAAGCATTTTGAAGATCATGAAGACATCCTGGGAACCTTCCTGGCTCTGAAATATTAACTTAACCAAATTCAAATTAATTTACACAAACACTTTTATTTTTTATTGAGACTCACTGAGACTTTTTTTATTCTTTAGTCAGTTTTTTACAGTCCAGAATTTATCCCACTCCCAGTCCACCCTCCAACTGTTCCACATCCCACACCTCTTCCCCTTGTCTCCAAGAGGATGTCCCTAGCCCCCACCCAACAAGACCTCTCCATTCCCTGGAGCCCCATGACTCTCAAGGGTTAGGTGCATCTTCTCTTACTGAATCCAGACCTGGCAGGCCTCTGCTGTATATGCATTGGGGGCCTCATTTTAGCTGGTATATGTTGCATGGTTGGTGGCTCAGTGTCTGAGAGATCCCAGGAATCCAGATTAGGTGCAACTACTGGTCTTCCTATAGGCTTTCCTTCCTCCTCAGTTTCAGCTTTTCCTTAATTGAACCACAAGGATCACCAACTTCTATCCATTGGCTGGGTGTAAATATTTGTATCTGGCTCTTTCAGCTGCTTGTCCAGAGGCCTGGGAGGTGAGAGACTCTCAGGACTCAAAGGAAGGTACCTTAGATTAAATGCCTTACAATGGGGAGAGGGAACTTGTAGAGTCCACCTCCAGTAGAAAGACTGAGACAGATTTTTTAAACATACGTTCTCTCTGTCATTATAAAAATATTTCATTTTTGAGCAAAACAGCCATATCTATTGGGTGTGAAGAGAGGAAAAACACCTCACTGCAGAATGGTCTGTCTTGGCTTCCTCCCATTCCTTCATTCTTTTCTTAACCTTAACAGGGTTAAACATGCATCTTAACAGTGCATGGACAATTAACCGATATGCTTGTGTGATAATAGAAACAAATTTTGAAAACTATTCTTGTTTTCCTATAGTTTTCAATTAGTCCTGAAAATGGTGAAAGCTTCAGTGCTTCATAGTTTCATGAGAGTCAGCTTCTTAACCTGACATTTCATATTTACTCCACCCTACAATTTTAACATTTATTTGGAGAATTTCTTGCATGAGTTTTGTTTATACATCATTTCCATCCCCACTATCTCAAATATCCAAGTCCTATTATATCTTCCAACTATTTTTCAAGTTCATGATAGTGTCTTAATTATTTTTGTTACATATTTAATATAATAATACAAACTACTGAATCCACTTAGTGCTGCTCATATGTGTATGTCTTTAAGTCTGACCATTTATGATTGCATAATCTCTTGGAGGTTTGTTCTTGTAGAAGACTGACTCTGGTCTTGGCAACCATTAATTTCATGTGGTTATCATTTTGGAGTAGGGCTCAGTGACCCTTCTCTCATCTATGGTGAGATGTCAACTGGCGAATCATTGTGAAGACCTTGTCAAGGTGACCATATCATTAAGACTCCATATATGAAACTTCATGTAATACGCAGAGCATCCCATATCACAGTGAATACCTACTTCCTTTGCATTTTACACTAAATCATTCTCTTCCTTGACTTACAATGCTCTCTTATCTGAGCCCTAGATTTAATATTTATGTTATAGGTGTTTGAACTAAGTATAAGAGGTTCACGGTCAGTTGTTCTCTCTATTTTACGACTTGTGCATTGTTGCTACTATGTTCTTGACAACAAGGTTTTAAGAAAATATAATGCAAAATCACTTGATGCTAGTGGGCTAAGTGTCCAGTACCAGACACAAATTTCTACACATCAGGTGGGAATTCAGTCTAATTAGAAACACACTGGTTACCATCAGGACATGTGACACTGGTGCATCTGCCAGGATATTTATCATTATGGCTACCCATGCTATTCCTAGGCATTACAGGAATGTAATGCTATTGCTTGATTTTCTTTTATGTCTTGCAATACTTCTTCTGATACTATGAAATGTAGACCTGACAAAAAAGTATTTCGGGCCAGTTTCAGTTTGATTCCCTAAAGTTCTGTGTTAGAAGTGTGTGATGGCTTCAGCAATGGGTTCTCACATTCAACATGTTGGCAACAAACAAGGGCAATAGTAAGAGCCTATATTGCTTTGGAAGTCTCTCGAATTTTCCGGACCAATAACTCCAAAGAAAGTTTCCCATGCCTGGAAAAGGCTTTTTCTTATTTAGTGTGCAGTTCTTACAATCAATACCATTCTATCCAAGTGATATAACTGCCTTTCAACTGTGTTTGCTTTACTTCTATACGTGTAACTTTAAGTGAAAGTCAAAGATTATGTTTTCCTGTGACTCTTCCAAACATCTTCAATTTTATTTATTCTACCTTTTCCTCCCCTCTGAGTTTCCCTATCTCCACCCTTATCAGGGAAGTCTCCCTACTGTGTTTTTCTATTGTCTTACTCAATCTACTTAGTGTAGCTGTTAAAATCTAAGGTTCACAATGTAAACATTGAAGTTTCTAACCATGGCATTGATAAATATTCATAATAGTCCAATGCTCAAGTAGAGAAAACTCTGATTGCGGTCACTGAAGAATGTGACTATGCTCTCTGTTCTGAGAAGAATAGCATCACATTCCTCCATAGAGAGAGCATCATTTGCTTTTCATTTTTTATTGTCTAGATATCAATGGCTGTCATAATCTATTTTTAAATCTTTAATCATTTTTTATAGTTCAGTTTTCATCTACCTCTCAGTCTGCTATGTGACTGCTCCCCACCCCATAGCACCCCACCAGACCTCCATACACCATGGGGCCTCAAGTCTCTCAAAGGTTAACTGCATCTTTTCTCACTGAGGCTGGACCAGGCAGTCCTCTGCTGTATATGTGTCGGGGGCCTCATATCAGCTGGTGTATGCTGCCTAATTTGTGGCTCAGTGTCTGAGAGATCTTGGAGGTCCAGGTCAGTTGAGACTGCTGGTCTTCCCATGGGGTCACACTCCTCCTCAGTTCGTTCCAGCTTTCTGCCAATTCCACCACAGGGGTCCCTGGCTTCCATCCATTAGTTGGGTGCTAGTTTCTGCATCTGACTCTTTTAGCTGCTTGTTCAGCCTCTCAGAGGGCTTCGTTTGCTTTTCAACTGTTTAGGAACTATAGTAGTCCATTGTTGCAATGTTGGCATGTCATAAGCAACTTAGCCCATATGAAGTAAATAATTTAATTTAATCTATCTTCGTTCAATTCTGTAAGCATTTGTATCTACCCACTTCTACTCAATTTATTATACAAGAAGAGCATTTTGAAATAAAATGTTTTAATGGGTATAGCACATTAAAATAGCAATATATAAAGAAATCATTTAAAGTTATTTCATGGTTGGTGATTTCTGAGTTTTCCTAATTTCAACTTCACTATTTTGTATAATTTTAAATAGTAAACATGATTCATAATATCTCTAAGTCTTAATTTCCTGATTGAAGAGGTATCCTCTAGATGATGTTCAGACCAATCATATTTAACCAACATACAATTTACTCTAATTTTGATGGAATTTAACTTATTGACTCCCTGGGCAACATTGCCATATCTTTCATTCATGATTCAGGCTTTATTTATAAGTTTTTTTTTTTTTTATCACATAAATATGCTTTCACAGTATTTGTATTAAATATATTAAGATTCTTCACATAAATCAGATTGCAAATGTCTTGAGTTGAAATCAATCTTTGAAATGTTCAAATATGAATACTATATGCATATTTAGACTCCCAAATGAGTATTCGCATCATAGGGACAGACTGCATTCAGTAGGCTTATTTTATCCAGATTTTAGGAACTTCATTTCTTTCTGAGAGTTTCATGTTTTTAAAAAATACTTTGGACTAGTGAATATAATATTTGCAATTATCTAGAAAATCATATTACAGATTACAATATTTTAATGTTCAAAGTTCAAATTGAGAATGATCAGAAAAACATATATTAAATACTGAACATATTTATTTATATACAGATATACTAATAATTCATTTTCAATATCCAGCCTATAATTACAAATCCAGGTCAGTAGGATCCTTCTGATTTCTGTCTATACCCTGGAGCTAACCCTGTGCCACAGCTTTCCATAACCAAATCCAGCCTGGAGAGAATTAGTCTTCCAGGAGTCCTGAGAAACCTAAGATCACAGCACTCCACACCCCATTACCACCCAGAGAGAGTTTGTCTCCCAGGATTGCTGACACCCATACCTAAGATCACAGGCTCACAGGATGGACAAGCTCCAGTCAAAGACAGCAAGACCAGCTAACACCAGAGATAACCAGATGGCTTGAGGCAAGGGCAAGAACCTAAGCAATGGAAACCAAGGCTACTTGGCATCATCGAAACCCAGTTCTCCTACCACAGCAAGCCCTGGGTACACCAGCACACCAGAAAAGCAAGATTATGATTTAAAATCACATCTCATGATAATGATAGAGGACTTAAGAAGGACATAAATAACTCACTTAAAGAAATATAGGAGAACACAGATAAACAGGTAGAAGCTGTTAAAAAGGAAACACATAAATCCTTAAAGGAAAACAGAACACAACAGGTGAAAGAATTGAACAAAATCATCTAGGATCTAAAAATGGAATAGAAACAATAAAGAAATCACAAAGGATCACAACCCTGAAGATAGAAAACCTTGGAAAAAGATCAGGAGTCATAGATGCAAGCATCACCAACAGAATACAAGAAATAGAAGAGAGAATCTCAGGTGCAGAAGATACCATAGAAAACATTAACACAAGAGTCAAAAAAGATACAAAATGCAAAAAGCTCCTAACCCAAAACATCCAGGAAATCCAGAACACAATGAGAAGACCAAACCTAAGGATAATAGGTATACAAGAGAGTGAAGATTCCCAACTCAAAAGGCCAGTAAATATCTTCAACAAAATTACAGAAGAAAACATTCCTAACCTAAAGAAAGAAATGCCCATAAACATACAAGAAGCCTACAAAACCTCATATAGATTGGACCAGATATGAAATTCCTCCTGTCACATAATAATCAAAACACTAAATGCACAAAAAAGAAAGAATATTAAAAGTAATAAGAGAAAGAAGTCAAGTAACATATGAAAGAATAACTATCAGAATTACACCAGACTTTTCAACAAAGACACTAAAAGCCAGAAGATCCTGGACAGATCTGACATACAGGCCCTAAGAGAACACAAATGCCAGCCCAGACTACTACACCCAGCAAAACTCTCAATGATCAAAGATGGATAAAACAAGATAATCCATGACAAAACCTAATTTACACAGTATCTTTCCACAAATCCAGCCCCACAAAGGACAATAGATGGAAATTCCAACAAAAGAAGGAAAACTACAACCTAGAAAAAGCAATAAAGTAATCTTTTTTTAAACAAACCCACAAGAAAATAGCCACAAAAACATAATTCCACACCCAACAACAAAAATAATAGAAAGTAACAATCACTGGTCCTTAGTATCTCTTAACATTAATGGACTCAATTCACAAATAAAAAGACATAGATTAAAAGAATGGCTATGTAAACAGGACCCAGCATTTTTCTGTATATGGGAAATGTACCTCAGTGACAAAGACAGACACTACATCAGAGTAAAAGGCTGGAAAAAAAAATCCAAACAAATGGTCCCCAAGAAGCAAGCTAGAGTAGCCATTCTAATATCAAATGAAATCAACTTTCAACTGAGAGTTATCAAAAAAGATAAGGAAGGACACGTCATATTCATCAAATGCAAAATCTTCCAAGATGAATTATCAATTGTGAACATCTATGCACAAATGCAAGGGCACCCACATTCATAAAAGAAACTTTTCTAAAGCTCAAAGCATACATTGTATCTCACACAATAATAGTGGTAGACTTAAACACCCCACTCTCATCAATGGACAGAGCATAGAAATATAAACTAAACAGAGATGCAGTGAAACTAATAGAAGCTATAAACCAAATTGGATTTAATAGATATGTATAGAATATTTCATCCTAAAACAAAGCAATATACCTTCTTCTCAGTACCTCATGGTACCTTCTCCAAAACTGATCATATAATCAGTCACAAAAGAGGCATCAACAAATACAAGAAGATTGAAATAATTCTGTGCATCCTATAAGATCACAGACTAAGGCTGGTCTTCAATAACCACAAAAACAACAGAAATCTGACATACACATTAGAAGCTGAACAATAATTTACTCAGTGATAACTTGGTAAATAATGAAATATAGAAAGAAGTAAAGACTTTTTATAATTCAATGACAATGAAGGCACAACATAACCAAATTTATGGGACACAATGAAAGCAGTGCTAAGAGGAAACTTCATAGCTCTGAGAGAAAATGGAGAGAGCACACACTAGCAGCAAAGCAGCACATCTGAAAGCTCTAGAACAAAAAGAAGCAAGTACACCCAAGATGAGTAGAAGGCAATAAATACTCAAACTCAGGGTTGAAATCAAACAATTAGAAACAAATAGAACTCTACAAATAACCAACAAAACCTGGAGATATTTCTTTGAGAAAATCAACAAGATAGATAAACTCTTAGCCACACTAACTAGAGGGCACAGAGACAGTATCAGAATTAACAAAATCAGAAATAAAAAGGGAGATATAAGAACAGAAACTCAGGAAATTTTAAAAAATCAAATATCCAACATATGCAAAGAACTCAAGAAGTTAGACTCCAGAAAACCAAATAACCCCATCAAAAAATGGGGAACAGAGCTAAACAGAAAATTCTCAACTGAGGAAATTCACAGGGTTGAAAAGCACCTAAAGAAATGCTCAACATCCTTAGTCATCAGGGAAATGCAAATCAAAACAAGTCTAAGATTCCACCTCATACCAGTCAGAATGGCTAAGATCAAAAACTCAGGTGACAGCAGATGCTGGTGAGGATGTGGAGAAAGAGGAACACTCCTCCATTGTTAGTGGGATTGCAAGCTGATACAATCACTCTGGAAATCAGTTTGTCTGACCCTCAGAAAAATGGACATAATACTCCCTGAGGACCCAGCTATACCACTCCTGGGCATATACCCAGAAGATGCTCCAACATGTAATAAAGACACATGCTCCACTATGTTCATAGCAGCCATATTTATAATACCCAGAAGCTGGAAACAACCCAGATGTCTCTCAGCAGAGGAATGGATACAGAAAATGTGGTACATTTACACAATGGAGTACTACTCAGCTATTAAAAACAATGATTTAATGAAATTTGCAGGCAAATGGATGGAACTTGAAAATATCATTCTGAGCGAGGTAACTCAGTTACAAAAGAAGGAACATGGTATGCACTCACTGATAATTGGATATTAGCCTAAACGTTTGGAATACCCAAGTTTCACTTAACTGTAACCGCTGGACTGAGAGTGAGGTCCCAGATGGAGGAGTGGGAGAAGGGACTGAAGGAGCTGAGGGAGTCTCCAGCCCCACGGAGGGAGCAACAGTGTCAACTGGCCTGACCCTCCCCCTCCCCAGGTCCTCCTGGAGGCTGAACCACTAACCAAAGAATACACATGGAGGAACCCATGTTTCAGAACACATATATGGCAGAGGAGGGCCTTGTTGGCCATCAGGGGGAGAAGAGTGCCCAGTAAAGGGGAATGTCAAGGTTGGAATATGGGTGTGGGTGGGCCGGTGGGTGGGAGGTGAAATTCCCTCATAGAGATGGGGGAGGTGGAGGGATAGTTAGTTTCCAAAGAGGAGACCTAGAAAGGGGGAAAGGTTGGAAATGTAAATAAAGTATCAAAAAAGAAAATCATGAGATCCTACTACAAAAGGCTATACTGAACAAAACTGGACGATCTGAAAGAAATGGACAATTTTCTACACAAATAACAGATACCAAAGTTAAATCAGGATCAGATAAACCATACAAACAGTCTCATAATGCCTAAATTAATAGAAACAGTCATTAGAAGTCTCCCAACCAAAAAGAACGAAGGGCCAGAAAGTTTTAGAGCAGAATTCTATCAGACCTTCAAAGAAGATCTAATACAATACTCTCCAAACTATTGCACAAAATATAAACAGAAGGAACACTATCTAATTCATTGTATGAAGCCAGTTATGCTTATACCTAAACCCCACAGAGACCCAACAAAGAGAACTTCAGATCAATTTCCCTTAAAAATATTGATGCAGAAATACTCAATAAAATTCTTGCAAACTGAACCGAAAACACATCAAAAGAATCATTCTCAAAGACCAATTAGACTTCATCCCAGTTATGCAGGGATGGTTCAATATACAGAAATCCATCAACATAATCCACTATATAAACAAGCTCAAAGAAAAAATTCATGATCATCTAATTAGATGCCGAAAAAGAAATTGACAAAATTCAAAATGCAAATCAAAATAACCCTGAGATTATTACATCTCAGACCAGTCAGAATGGCTAATATCAAAAATTCAGGTGACAGCAGATGATGGCAAGGATGTGGAGAGAGAGGAACACTCCTCCATTGTTGATGGGATTGCAAGCTGGTACCACCACTCTGGAAATCAGCCTGGCGGACCCTCAGAAAACTGGAAACAGTTCTACCTTAGGACAACATTATACTACTTCTGGTTGTATATCCAAAAGATGCTCCAACATATAACAAGGACAGATGATCCACTATTTTAATAGTTGCCTTTTTTGTAATAGCCACAAACTACAAACAACCTAGATGTCTCTTAACAGAGGAATGGATACAGAAAATATGGTGCATTTAAACATCTAGTACTATTCACTAATTAAAAACAGTGACTTCATGAAATTCTCAGGCAAAAGGATGGAACTAGAAAATATCATCCTGAGTGAGGTTACCAAGTCACAAAAGAACACACACTGTATGTACTCACTGATAAATGGATATTGGGCAAAAACCTCAGAATACCCACTATACAACTCACAGACCACATGATGGTCAAGAAGAAGGAAGACCAAAGTGTCGATGCTTCAGTCTTTCTTAGAAGGTGAACAAAATAATTGAGGAGGTAGAGGATGGGATGTATTAGGGTGGAAGGAAGATAGGAGGCAGAAAGGGAAAAATGGGTCAGGATCAGGAATTGGAGGAGATGGGGCGAGGTGATATATAGAAAGTAAGAAAATTGAACAGAATTATGTAGCAATGAGGGATGGGGATCCAGGGGTAGCCACCAGAGTGTCCCAGATGCTAGGGTGTCTCCAGCACCTAAAAAGGGTGAGGGAGAATCTGTAGAGACCATATCCAGAGGTTAGCAAGGCCCCTGGTTGAGGGATGGGACCACCCACTCATCTCCAAATTTTTAACCCAGAATTGCTCCTGTCTAAAGGAAATATGGAGACAAAGTGTGGACCAGAGCCTGAGGGAAAGGCATCCAGAGACTGCCCCACCAGGGAATCCATTCCATATAAAGACACCAACCCCAGACACTGTTGTAGATGCCAAGAAGTGTTTGCTGACAGGAGTCTTATATAGCTGTCTCTGGAGAGGCTCTGGCAGAGCCTGACATATACAGATGTAGATGCTCACAGCCAACCATTAGACTGTGCACGGGGACCCTAATAGGGGAGTTAAGGAAAAGAGTGAAGGAATTGAAGGGGTTTCCAACCCCATAAGAAGTACAACAGTATCAACCAACCAGACACCTGAGAGCTCTCAGGGACTAAACCACCAACCAAAGAGTACACATGTAGGAACCCATGACTCCAGCTGCATATGTAGAAGAGGATGGCCTTATCAGGTATCCGTGGGAGGAGAGGCCCTTGGTCCTGTGAAGTCTCGATGCCCCAGTGTAGGGGAATGACACGGCGGGTAAATGGGAGTGTGTGGGTGGGTGGGGAAGCACCCTCATAGAAGCAGGAGGAGTGGGGGCGAGGGGGTTTTTGGAGGGGAAACCAACCTGGAAAGGGGATAACATGTGAAATGTAAATAAATTAAAAATCCAATTTATAAAAGCTAGTGAAAAACAAAACAAAACAAATAACAGCAAAAACCAAATACATATCAGAATGCTCTGCTGAAGGTGAGCATGTTATGACAATATTTTTCTAGATGACCTATCTCAAGAAATATGCTAAATATAATGGCTTAAATTAGTAAAAGTAAATATGCATCCACCTTAAACGAAGTGATATCTCTGTTCAAATTTGCCATCATAATGGCAGAATCATTTGTAATATATTTCATATTGATTTTGATATTTAAGTAACTAAGTTGTATTTTGAAAATTGATAACAGTGATAACATTTATGAAAATTTTTCACAAAATAAAATCTAATATCTAACATATTATAAAATTATAATTATCCCCAAAAAGATTCCTATAAATCATTCAAAAGAACATTTTAGCTTTTAGTATTAGAGCAGTGAGCCCAACATTGTTAAAATTAATTACTTTCTTCTTTGAAAGTTTTATATAACATAAAAGAAGTCTGATCCACAAAGTATGAAAAGAAAATTTAAAATTTTCTGTACTGAAAAACATTTGTAAATAATATACATTTGACAAGGAACATATGTATTATTCAAAAAAATGCTCAAAGACATTACCAACTCAGAAAAGGAGGCATTATGAAATTATGAAAGTCAGACTCTGATCAAGGAGGGGGGAGGTATTGTGAAATTGTGTTTCCTAGGGATATTTTAGAAGCTATACTCATAATGTGTCATCAACACGACAGGCTAAACATGAGGTGAACTGGGACAAAATTTAATATGGTAAAGTGAATAGGAAAAAGAACACAGGGCCTCAACCCTACATCAAGAAGTGCAGACAACCAAAGAAACCTGAAAACTAGAAAAATTTTATTCCCCAGGGATGAGCCCGAGATGACTACTAGACTGGTGCCATGGGGCTGGGACAGGGAACTAGCCTGACATGGACACCAGTCTAGCAGAGTGCTTGAGGTGCCATCTGCAGGGTGCCATAATGGATAAGCACGACACAACATACCTGAGATCTCTTCTGATATGATCCCAGACACTCAGAAACCCCAGATTAAACTAGGAGGAGCAAATGGTGGGGAAATGGAAGATAAAGAGACACAGAAGACTGTGGACACAACAAGAGAGACAGAACTAGAAATGAGGGTAGTGAGAAACAGCCAGTGTGAGTAGCCTATTATGTCACCTGGGACATGGTGGATTCTAATCCTGGGCCACTTTGAGCCCTGGGCCATCCATTGAGGGCCACTTCAGGATCTGTAGCCCTGTAGCAGCAGGGAGATGTAACCACCAAAGGCTAGATGGACAACTCTTGCCTGGGTTGCCAAGAGCAGACATATTGATGTCTGAGAGATGGGCAGAAACAGTCCCACATGTAGAGGAATTTTAACACAGAAGCATGGCTCCTCTGGCTAGGCACATCCAAAGACCTTACATGTTTATGTGACCTAGCTGGAAAGTTATATCTTTAATCCCTCTGTTTGAATATGGTCATGCCCTTTGTAACCACCTTTAATTTCAAATAATGAAGGTAAAATTGGTTTGTTGAAGCAAGCAGCCATGTTTGAAACTTACATTTAATTGAGGGACAAAGTGACAAATCTGAGGAAAGTTTCACAGAATGATTTCAAGATAGGATAATGCCCAACTATCTGAGAATCGATCAGAAAGTGAGGTAACTTAAGAGAAGAGCACAGAAAGATAGAGAGAGAAGCAATTCAATTGGATGTGGTGCAGTTTGGTGCAGTTCAGAGTGGAGTAGAGTTGAGTTCCATTCAGTCAGTGCATGAGAGTTGGGTTCTTTTATATGTTCCTGCAGTTTCATGCAGGTCAACTGAGGCAGCGTCACCTGGAGAGTTTAACAGAGACCAGATGTAGGTGAAGACAAAATAAGCCAGAGAATGAGAAGGATCCAGAAGAGTAGAACAATTGCCAGAGTTAGTTTGAGGCCAACAGAACAGTTCACTAAGAAGCTGAGAAAAGCCAGTTTGAATTGATCAGCTTGGAAAGGAGTTTGAGCCACAAAAGCAGAGTTAAACCAGCCAGCCAGAGTTCAGAAAGAACTAGAAAGGGTCAGCATATTCAGCAATAAGCCTCAAGGTGACAATTACAGCTGGTGAATAAATGTTACCTTTAGCCCCATCCATCACCTGGGTATCATGGGAGAGCTGTCCCTAGAAACACAAGAGCAGGAGAGCTGCCCCTGCCCAGAGCCAGAATAATTTCATGGAGGCCAGTCCAAGGAGGCGAGCATGGGAGAGCTGGTCTTACTTCTCCTTATAAGGGAGAGATGCTTTCTTCTCCACTGACCCCTCACCATCTGTGGCATGTGGGGGACCTTGCGCTGGGTTCATGAAAGCACGAGTGCTGTCCCTGACCTTCACCAGCTGCAGAACTCAGGAGAGAGGGCCATACACCTTACCTAGGCAGCAGTGTAAAGTTGAGGCAGTTGTGGGAGGTTGTAGGCAAGAAAATATTATTCAAGTCTTGAGCATAATACCATTAAACCACATCTATAATCTAAGATTTTTGTACAAATTGATTCTTCTTCTATGATTATGAGAATATAAATTTGAAAATTTCTGTGAATTATTTGAAAATCCATTACGGAATGTGGCATACTCTTTAAAATAATCCAGCAATTTCTCTAGTATATGAGCATCCTTATGGTTAGTAGTCTAATCACGCAGAATAATAGCATTGGAAATACAATGAAATAAATCTTGTGTGTATCCCAGGTGTGAGAGCACTTGCCTAGCATTAGGATAAATGGAGTTGACCATCAACCAGTGAAGGTAGTAATCTGTATAACCTAGAAATAGCGACTGGGGGACAGAAAGTTCAGAAATTCAAGGTCATTTTTGTCTACATGACAATATAAAGGTCAACATGGACTACATGACATTCTGTCAAAAAAATAAAAACCAAAAAGATAATTAACTACAAATATATAGTAAAATACAAATTCTTCAATATGAATATTTCTGTACCATTTTAGAGATGAAAATTATAATTCACAATGTAAATGTGGATTAATGTTTGTCCATGTCATGGGAGGGATGGTTGAAGGGAAGGAAATCATATTTAGTTGGCTGTATCACTTACCCCATGCCAATTAGACACTGTTTAAATAAAGTCACATTTCAAACTAATTCAATTGGGTATCATTAGTGCTGTGTTTCGTAAAGTATCTATACAAGAAATGTCTAGACATTTCCATGAGAGTCAGGAAAAGGTGGGCAGAGTATTTCTAGTTTTCATTACCAAGAGATATTAGTAAGTAACAGTAATTCAAACAGCCTTTGTCCTTTGAAGGTGGGGAAATGACTGATTCTTAGAGTAGTACCATCATATGTAACAGACACGCTGCTCAGTAATAATAGAAATTAGACAAAGTGGGGAGAAAACTGTGACAATGTGAGTTAAAATAATTATGGACAGCCACAAGGCTATGGTGAAGGTGCTAGAAACCCATCTACATGATGAAATCAAATATATAAACTATATATATATATACACACACACACACACACAAAAGGTATAATTATTCAAAATTTTCTTGTAATATATTTTGCCCAAAATTTCTAGTGGTACAAATGTACAGAGAGAAGCATACAGTTACTGGAAACATATGAGCATTCATCTAGAGGCAAACAATGAAACATGTAATACAAACAATGTAGAGCACCTGCCAACATAGGAAGTGTTTACCTACAAATATAATTGAAGTCACTGGAAAAGAGGGACTGTTGTAAACACATGATAAAAAATACTCATGCGCATGAGAGGAAAGCAGATTGAATTTAATAAATTTGCAGTATTGGTTGATAAAAACAAAAAAAATCAGTAAAATGAAGTGATTTAAGATGAAATGAAAGGTAAAATTCTAATAGATAAAATAAAAAGGCAATATATAGAGTACAAACTGTATATATATATATATATATATATATATATATATATATATAATATTTGCACACACACACACACATACATGTAAATGGTTTATACTAATTCCATGATAAAATAATTATTTTACATGCAAGTTTAAAAAGAGTAAGCATGAGAAAATAAATGGTTTGTTCTGAGGAAAGACAAATATATAATCTTAATATTTCAAGTAGTATCTGAAGATATAAAAAGGTTTAAAAATAGTATATAAGCCTCTAAATTGCATCAATTGTTATGTTCATCAAAGTATGCCCATAGTACCTTCTAGTACTATTATAAAATCAACTATCCACTTTTGCCAGAATTTCAACTTTAAGTCTCACCCACCTTAGAGCAACTTGTTTTATCCTGTTTTCTCTCAGATCATTGTTAAGAAGTATAGAGAGAAGACATTTCTTTTATTCACTAATACATTCTCAATATATAAGAGAGCTTGAGATTTTGTACATTAAAATAAGGTATATTGAATAAATAAATGAATACAAAGAAGTAATTAGGTAAAAAAATAAAGAATTAATAATAAAAATATAATTCCATTTAAATAAAAGGGAATCATTGAATCAAAATAAATATGAGGCAAAAGTAAAAGAGAACTATGCTATATAAAAAGAGATCATTATAGACCTTAGATTGCACAAATGAAACCCACTTTGATTACAACAGTACCATTTTAAAATGCCATTAGGTTAGCTTATCATTGTTTAAATTTGACTGGACAAATATTACAGAAAAATAAATTATCATCTATTCCATTCAGTTGATGAGCAAAAGTCCTTACTTACTTTGGGGGTAATTTTCATAAGTGAAAATTAGCAGTAATTTACTAATTTCAAACAAAATATTCACATAGGCTTGAAACAAAGCTTCATTACTAGCTACTTGTTCTGACATGTTCAGCACAACAATATCATAACAAATTCTAGTCACAAAAATGGACACATAGAAATGGGCTAAAGACATATGATAGATTTCAGTTAATTTGATGGAGGACCAGTCATAATTAAGTAGCAAGAGGTAAATAATCTTAGACATAGTATGCCAACTGAAATTATATTTGAACTGTGAAATAAATTATTAATTGCCAAAGCAGAACCATTTTGTTACCCTGATAATTCTATGTCATGATAATTTTTTCTTTCTCTTCCACGAAAATGCACAATGAATTTATTTATATGTTAAAAATAATATGAACCTCAGTGATTTATCCAGATGAATCAAGTTCATATCAAAAGTGAAAAATATCATTCTTAATCAGACTCTGATTCCCTTTAGTGAGAAAGCTAGCAAAAAGACATTTAAAAAACAAAACAAATTATAAGCAAAAAACCAATTTGTTTATAGACTTGCCAGGGTAAAATTTTATAATATCTACTAACTATTCAACCTACGAAATAATTAAAACTCTTTAGAATCCATAAATGATGGAGATTTATGAAGATAGAAAATAAGAGACTGTGAGTTGTGTGTGTATATGTGTGTACATACACAAAGACACACACTGACACACACATACATACATATAAGAACACACATCTTTCACCTATAAACACATACACATACACACAAAAGCACACACACATACACACACAGACACACAGGTACACATACACACATTTTCTTTTCATTTTGCATCTCTGGAGATCTCTAGAGTCTCCATCTATAGAATATTGGTCTCCCAGACTAATTCTTCAAAGCCAGAGATTGATAATTAGCTTGTCAATGTTGGTGCTTCCCGTGTGTATTATCTCTACTGTGGTGAGGCAATCTTTCGTACATGCTTCCAGCAGTATCTAAGCATGGCTTGTGCATTTTGCTGACTGGCTTCTAACTTTGCCAGGATATTTGTCTCATAATATCTCATGCTTTATTTAAGTTTCTCTGTAGAGTGTGATTAATTATTTTTCTTTCTCCTTATTTTGTGTCTGTTTGATATTTTTGTTTGCTTCTTCTGGTTTGGGTTTTGAGATATGGTCTTATGTAGCCTAATCTGAACTGGAACGTATTATATAACTGGATAAAATAGAACTTTGATCCTCTGCCTCTACCACATACAGCTAGGCTATAGTTATGTACCATATGACCAGTTTTAAGAATATAAAGGTATTTTAATGCTCACACATTTTACCACATGCTTGCTTTAAAATACTATTACATTCTGCATGATACATTAAAATAGATAGTATTTGCTTTTATTTACAATTATCATAGGAAGCCATGTAGCTGAAATTGCAGAATCAGATGCTGTACAATCTATATTTGGTTGATACTATCTAACAAAAGTGGAACTACTAGCAATGAGATCATTGTTCCTTCTATGTGCAGCTTATAGTAGGTTTATCACTGAGAACAACTGGGTCAGGAGGTAAAATTTGGTTGATTTCTGAGACATCTTCATAGGTGATAAGAGTGTTTTCATGATTCAACTTGATTTCAAGGCTGATCTTGTTAAACTCAAAATGTGAAACTGGAGACTATGTGAAAAAAGTCACTGTACACATCTGTGAACATTGTCAGAGAAATTTGTTGGAGCAATACATAAAAAAAAAAAAAGCTTAACAAAAATTAAAATGTAATGACATACTACTCTATGTGAGTGGATATGTCTCATTTATATTTGCAGTCATTTTTCTGGTAGACTCCAACTAATATATTTTCAATTACAGCATGAAGAGTTTTGGTATATACTTTAGTAACTTACTACAATGTAATGAGTACATTTAGTCTTCAGTGGGCTCTGTTCCCTTTAATAGACATGCTTAGTTGTGTTCTGTTAATTGCTTCCAAGCAGTGCCAGAGCAACATGTAATGACATCCTCACAGCCATGGCCACATGGGACACTTGAAAGAGAAGCCAAGACCTCTTCTTTCAAAGAGGTGACCTTGATCATCTAAAAATCGGGAAATGGGAGGAGATTGTAATTAATTTTAGTTCACTTTTTATTTTTTACTTCTACTTTAATTCACTTCTTGACATCTCTTGAGATTATATGAATTATTACATCAGCAGGTATGAGGTACTGAAGCATGCAATTTCATGCCGAGAGAAATGAATCAGTTGAACCATTAAAATTAAAGTAAATCACCTGCTTCTATTTAAGAAAGAAAAGAGGGATAATCTTGAGGAAGAATTTATAAACACTATAATAGAATTTTCTGCGAACTACACTTAAATTTTTTACACTTTTCATCATAATTAATTATATTGCTTTGAAATGTTGATTTTCTTTTCCTATGTATTAGTTCATTTAATGTAAATTAAAGTTCCCTTTAAATTTATCAGCTCAATATTATCTCCAACTTTTCATCACAAAAGTAATTAAATTTAATGTATTCTCAAGGAAGAAGCCTTAAAATGCATTTGTTTACAAATGTCATTCAATAGCTTAAATAATATAATAATGTACATGGAGAAGATGCAATTATGATTCTTTGAAATCATTCTCAGCTCATCTTGTTGTTTTTTTTTCTTCTTTTTTTTTGTCACAGTGTAGTTAACCCCATCATCATAATATTCTTTGTTCATAGTTGTGGTTTTGTTTGACACAACTTGACATTTTAATGTCAATAGGGTCTGGAAAAATAAATGTAGGTACTTATCTCAAAACTTGATAAAACTTTGTTTCTACTTTGTGTGCAAATCTACTTTAATTTAAAAATAAAATTTTCTGTCTTTTTTCTTTAAATATATAAAGTGAACCATTTCATCAGTGTTTTAGAAGGTTAAAGTAAAGAAGTCCTTCTGGCCAAGTTTCTTTCTGGGAATCAAACAATTCTAGAACATTTGATGTTGTCAACATTTGTTTATTGAAAGGAATTTCACTGAATTCCCATCAAGTCTGTTTTTCATGTGTGTAATCACTTTGGTCAAATATGTAGGTACTTATTTTAGACAAATGAATCTGGTAGTGTTGTGGAAAATTTCAAAATACATAACACCAGAATCATCTCCTGTGCTAAAATGATAATAATAATAATAATGGTTCAGTCTAATAATTGCAGGAGAGATAGGCTCTGCCGTGCAAGCAGCAGCAGCGGTGGCAGCAGCTGATGTTATTGTTTAATACTTGCTTTCCCTTGCAACATAATTATCTGGAGCAGATAAGATCACAGGCTGCTTAGTATCATAGGACTGCTCCAGCTGCTAACATGATCTTATCAGTAACTGAGCACTTTCTGAAGGGAGGTATCAAAGTGGGTGGACGGGTGTTTGTTTGTTTGTTTGTTTTTAAAATCTATCCTAAGGGAAGAAGCAAATGTGATCTACCACAGTAGTAAAACCAGCTTTCATTCTCTAGGTATTTTTCCCCCTTTTGGTTAAATATTTTTCTCACAGAGCTATGTTTACCTCATGGGACCAAGCCAAAGGCAAAGGTTCAATTCCATGATGCTGAAATATATCATCATGTTTTGGCATAATTGTATTTCTAATGGGCTTTCAGAGAAAGGAATGCATAAGTGCCAATTACAGCATGGTACAAATAAAGCATTATTATGTGCCTGGGAACAATCTGCATTATGGCAATATAGTCATATTATGCTTCGTTATTTCTATTTCCTCTATTTGAATCTCTGTCAACAACATGTTTTGTTTTGCTTTTTTTAATAATGGAAGGCTCCAGACATGATGTGATTTGACTGCTATAAAAATAATTTCTTTATCAATAATGCATATAAAGACCTAAGATATTATATATTCCATATACAGACACCAATATAGATCCATTTGCCTAGATATGCATATAAACATAAATCAACAACAGCTTAAAATGAATCAACACTTCTCAGGTTATACTGTTTGATTAGAATAAATTGTTTTGTACATCAGAATATAAATAAGACTAATTAGTCTAAGCTTAAGTGGTACATGAAACCCGAGAAAGTCACAGGCATCCGGGATAAAGCAAAATTCATACATAGCAGTTCAAAGTAAATAGAAGAGGACCTAATTTAAAATACTTTTTCCAGATATGTGATGGGGCCAATTCATGTCCTAGTAAATATTATGGATATGGGGAAATGCATGTTGCTTATTTTCTTAAATGCAAAACTGAATAATTGTGGTGTTTATGTGGAGGTTCTGGCTTTCCACCTTTTTTGAAACAGGGCCTTACTGTTGCTCATTCATTTGTATTCCAGATTAGCTTGCATGTGAACTGCTAGAGGTTTTCCTGTATCTGCCTCTCTACTCCCCTTCTATCCTCACAGAATGCTGGAATTACCAGTGTGAGTTCTGTGTGGTTTGCTCTATATGGGTTTGGGGGCAACCCTAAGTCATTAGAATTACATAGCATGAGCTTTGTCTAGTTAGTCATCTCAGCATCCGTATAATAGTACATATTTTGAAAAAGCACAACAAAAGTCACAAGTGGCAATTCAAAACAAAAAGTAAAAACAAAAAGATATTGGCACTAATGTAAGAAGAAAAATTATTCAGTGTATGCACTAGTAAATAATATACAAAGTGTCTTGTGAACAATAAGCTGGCTCTATCAGAGATGGAGAAATATTATAAACAAGGGACTCACACATGTAATAAGGCCATGTGGTAAAGCATTTCCTTAGAGTAGAGATTTCTACATTTTTTATTTAGGATTTCGTAGCAAGTTTAAGAAAATTTCAAATCTAATAATGACTTATATATGATTTTGTTGCTGGATTAGATAACATATATTTGGAAAAATATCAACAGTTAAAAGTAGTACTTAGTATTGCTAATTGTCAAAGACTATATCTAGTGATTTAGATTTAGTTTAGATCCATAAAAATGCTATTTCATTTAGTCATTTGATTTCATAATCATTTATATCTATAGACGATATTTCTGTATTTAGGTAACTGTTGCATGTAAATAACATTCCAGAAAAAATGAAATTGAGACCATTTATGGACATATTTACAAAAGACGTATGTATAATAATATATTAATTGATCATTTTTTCAGAAGATTAGATAAGAATGTTGTGGGTATAAACATTAAAATATTTGAAAAATCCTGTTTGCATCCCTACAAATAAATGTATCTTCTTAGAGCTTAAAACTTACTGAAAATCCAATGTCTTTAATATGCAATGCTAAAGTGTAGAGATCATCATATTAATGTTTTCTATAATTACTTTGAAATAAATAATGAATTGGAAGATATCATTGACATCAACCTCTTTTATTTTCTGTTGGCTTTCTGTAAATGCTATTATGTGAAAGCAATAACAGTACACTTATCCCAAAACAGACCATCCATCTTACTGGCTCTGTAATCATTTGGGAAAAGCTTAATTGTCTGCTGTGCATTAAAATGGTCTATTAACTTTACCTCACAGAATGACATCTCTTTTGAATTATACCTTTAGGTAAACTCACCTAACACCTTCAGAACCTAGTGACAATGTCCCTTCCATCTGCATAAAGAAATAAAAATTAAGAATGGGATTTAGAAACTGGCTAAAACGTATTTGTCACATATCTCAAGATATGGAGCAAGAAATATAGTTTAGTAGTTAAGACCGCTTACTGATTTTGCAGACCCCCCCGTGATGTTGGTTATATATGATTATATATGACATCTTTCCTCCCAGAAGCTTTACTATGTATTCATTTACATGTTGTATTTGGTCACTTGCCATGCATCTTCCTCAGTATTACCCAACCCTCAGCCATCAGTGTAGCATGTCTAGTTAAAGATATCTAGGACTAGACTGGGCATCTCTCTTAGCAGCATTAATGTCTCTGTGAAGAACCACTGTTACCCATGTATCAGCACTACCCGACACAGACTGCCCTGCAGTTGATATTATTGTCTCAAACATTATACCATGTCCATAGGTAAATTCTACCTAATTTCATATCTCTAAATTTGACATACTCATTTTTCTGTGTTTAATTTTTTGAGAGTATGATACATTTTGTTCATATTCTTTCCACTCACCCAACTTTTTCCAGATCCTCCCACTTTCCGAACTTCTGAGCTTCATTTCCTTCTGATCTGTTAACTAAAGATTTAGACTGAAGGGGAAAGATTTGCTTAACATTTCCAAAGGACTTAGTTTAGCATTAGTTTAGCTTAGCATTTCTAATGCTTCAATAGATAAAAAATAATGTAATGAATAAACAAAGGCCATTTTATTCTGCTTTATAACTTAGAGCATTGATTTTATATGATTGGCATAATATTCTAAACAGTTATTGTGTTTGCTTTTAACTCTTTTACCAAATTCTGCTTTCACTTCTTTCAATGTTTTCAGATAAATATAATTCATATTTCACTGAAAAAATAAAAGTAATAATATCTGATCTCACAACATGCCTTCTCTGTATCACACTTGCCAGTATACATGAAATGGACATGAATTTATTTTTTCACATATTCTCTGAGATCCAGTAAGACATGTCAATGAATATTCCAAAGTATTCCTGAAGGCATCAAGACATTTTTTAAGCATTTATTTTTCATGACATAGACTGTACTAGATCATTTCCATCTCTGCTCTATCATGTTGAATTCAATTCCACGTTTAAAACAGATTAAGGCAAGCTTTCCCTAGACTTCCTATTTACAAATCACTACTTCTGTTATCCAACTTGTAGTATCATTGGTTAAGGAAATAAAATGAAAGAAACTTTTTGCCTCCCCTTCCTGTGTTTCTAATCTCCCCAGAATGCATGTCAGTGAGTATTTGTACCTCGTTCCAGTGCAATGTTATGTATTTTGTCAAAGATACTAATGACTTCCACATTAATAAGTAAATAGTTGATTCTGAGTGCATAATTTATTTCCACTCCACCATTTACATAATTATTCAGCCATTCCTCTTCAATACACTTTGTGACTCCTCTGATGCCATTAATTCTTTGATATATGATTTACTTATTGTTACTTTATGAAAATCAATAAGTGATGTCATTAGTGTTTTTAAGTTAAACACTTTTTTGCATATTCTAGAACTCAATTCAAAGGATGTGTGTAAACTTTGATACATTGAGACCCTTGGACTGAAATTCAAACTATATATTGTTATATTCTAAGCTATATATATTTACTTAGCTCTGATCTTTGAATTCTCATGTTGAATGAATACATTGTGCTGTTGAAATTTGACTATTAATATTTCCTAAATTTCATTCTTATTATGTCAGCAATCATGTTATTTCCATTGGACAATTGCAAAATTTTAAGCATTATCTACTCTTCAAATATTTTCTAGACTCTCTGTTACCTGCATGGTAGGAATTTTAACTCATCTTATCTCGTTCTTCAATTATTTTACATTTAGAATAGATTTAAAGTATAAATAGTTAGCTTATCAATTGGAAGAAAGTTTTTTTTTTCTTCTTCACTGTAACATATTTCAATGAACTCCCATTTCTCTTAGACAACACCGCAAGTACTTATAAATTCATGTATCTAAAATGTTTTTATGCTTTGTGTATTTGTGGAGTCCTAGATTCTGTGTGTATTCCACATGCATACAGATGATCTTGAATATTAAAGGATGATGTCCAATTCACTGTTAACAGGCAGTTTGAGCTGTCCCATGTGGGACTGGGAACTGAACTCAGGTCTTTGGCAAAAGCAACAAGCACATGCACATGGAGCCATCTTTCTAATCTCTTACTACCTCTCACAATTAATTTAGCATTTTAAGGACTTGCATATGTCACTCATTGTGCAATGTCTGGTAGTGCTTTTTAAATAGTTTCACATGGCTTGCTGCAACATAGTTTTTAGTTATCTAACCAAGAAAATCCTTTAGTTAAACATACCAAATCTTCATAAAACATAGGTTATTGTTACAACCCATAATTATTTCTGTATGATATCACTTATTCATTGTATGTACTTATTTATGTCCTTTGTCACATTTTTCAATTTATTTATATTTATTTATTCTATGTACCTCCTCAGAAGAATATAATTTCTATAAAACAAATAATGGGAATGTAACAGAAACATAGCTGATTGTTGATATTATTTTTAGTCAATAGACATTCAAATTTATTAATTACTCCATTTAATTGCCAATGTACAACTGACAGTTTTTGTTGTTTTCCTAGAATATTTTCCAGCGTTCATTGTTTCTTATCTCCATTGCAAAATGGATACTTAAGGCACCCTCTATTCTTCCATGGATAGTCGCATCTACCATCTTAGTCTGCTCTTTATCTTTCTAGCCCTTTTGTCTTAGTCCTAATAAAAGTATAAATGATGAATCTGCTATCGCTCAGTGGTTAAGACCACTCACTGCTCTTTCACAGGACCAGAGTACAGTTCTTCATCTAGTAACTCACTAACATCTGAACTTGCAGCTCCAGGAAGTACGACAGTCTTTAAATCCTAAAATGTGTGAATGATTTTCCCACAGTCTATATCTCACCACAGCATTTCACTGCGTTCCTTCTGGTTTCACCAGCCATTTTAAAGAAAACAGCATCCTTCTTCCTGCCAATGATTACAAGACGAACATGTGAGTTTTCTACATATTATCCAAATTAAGTTTATCCCTTACAACTCACTTTTGCTTTTTTTTTTCAGTTTTCACTTCATCTCTTTTATTTTACTGGGCCTATTCTTGTACTCAGGAAGCTAACTCTTAAATCAGATATTTCTAATTTTTATTTGTGAATATTATTTGGAATGCACTTCTATCAATATATTTTATCAAAGTTCACTATGATATATGTAGTTCTAAGATTTAATCTTAGTTTCTCATTGTCTTTTATATAAGAACACAATCTATGTTTTCATTCTCCTTATAAACTATCACCTCATAGTATTAATTTCTAATACCAATTAGAGCCTTTAACCAGTCATGGCGTCATGACTGGAATCTGTAACTCCCTCCTATGATTTTCCAGTCTGTATCCCTCTGTCCTTACTGGCATCTCAGTGTTTCTGACTCTTTACCTAGAAAAAATATTCAAATGTGAGGGTTCTGTGTCATTTATACTTCTGGTAAAATGAGGGCGTTGTCCATTGACTTACTATAGGTTATTATACTGCTGAGGTCCCACATGAGCTCTCAGTATTTCAGAGAAACACCTTTCCCAACAGGGCATACAAGTACAGTTGCACATGGGTCATAGAGATAATTTACACTTTCAATATCACTTTGTGCATTAATATTTCTTTCTTCATATGACCTACATTTTCATCTGTACCTGTTTAGGACTGAGTTTTCTGTAATGTGCACCACCAAAGAAGGTGCCCTACTTTTAGAGATCAGCCAACATTTGACATTATGTTTCATTAATGGGAAGGACAGAGGATGTGTTACTGAAATGCATGATAATGATAATTTGTAGCGTCTAACTTTGCTACTGTTTCTGAAGTGACCATTGTAGTCATGACAGACAATGTTTATCAGAGAGAGATGAAGAAGATATTATCACTGGTCTTGGAAAGAGGATATTGATGCAGAGGACATCTCATACTGGCATAGAATCATGGTCAGAATTTAGGGACTCAATATCTCCAATGTATTTTATGCCATATTACAGAAATCCATCCCATAAAATGTGGTTACTTTAATAGGAAAATTCATATTATATAGAATTCAACATGGATTGTAATCTAGTTAATATCAAGATGAGGTTTTCCATTTTTTCTTAGAGTATGCACAAACCACAACAGAGGAGGTAAGAGTCAGGTCATAAAGTGCATTTGGGGGTTCCTTTTCGGTACATGCAGCAGGAATTTAAATACCATATTTTACCCATATTTTACTACTTTGTCCAGTATTGAGTGCAACCCATAGTTTACTTTCATATTGGAAAAATAGGTGACAATGTCCTGGATCTATCCATCGAGTTACTTTTTTCTTGCAAGTGGTATATCGAACATATCCAGGGAATATGTTTTGCAAATCCTTATTTTCTGACAATTCCATAGGCCCTCAAATTTTATTTTAGTGTTAGTACTACAAACACAAATGTCACTAAATTTCACGTCATTAGATACTCAATTCCAGGATTTTCAAAATAAAATATTTTGAAAATTCTATTCCTACACATTCTGGAAAATGTCCATCCATGTTTGAGCTCCCTAAAAAGAACACACACACAAACACACCCACAGAGGGAGACACACACACACACACACACACACACACACACACACACAACTGTTGGTTCTACCAAAAATGTGCACAGTATTATACTTCCAAATATTTATCTTATACATCCAAATATCTACCATAGAAATAATTTTTATTTTTGTTTTTTCATATGTCTATAAGTCAATGTTTGTGTCTCTGGATTGTGGGTGCTGGCATAACCCAGATTGGTTGGATACTCCTGGGACTTGAATTTTCAACGAGTTGTATTATACCCAACATGGATGCAAGGAACCAAACTTGGATCATTTCCAACAGCTGTGTGCTCTTAACCAATGAACCATGTCTCTAGCCCCAGCACCTATATACTTTTCAACTTATTTATTTTTATTTTAGGTGCAATGATATTTTCTCTGCATGTATGTCTGTGTGAGCATGCCTTTCTTGGAGTTACAGACAGTTTTGAGCTGCCATGTGGGTGCTGGGATTTGAAACGGTCTCCTCAGGAAGATAAATAAATGCTCTTAACTGCTGAGCAACCTCTCTAGCCCCATATATTTCTCATTGCTTCTATCAAGTCAGCAACTTTGAATTACCAACATTTTGAATTTTATTTTCATAAAAGTGTACTTGCTGAATATTAGATTTTTTTTTGAGGGACAGTGAACCATGCCGCCAGACAGAAGACCTGGCTATTATGGAGAGAATTCAGGAAGCCAGGCAGTTCTCATAATTGAGAACGGTAGGCTTCTAAATCTACTCCCAACCTGGTTCCTTTCCTGGAACATGTGACCACAACACCCCATTGAGATGATTGTGACAATCAGTCACATAGGGACAACACATGAAGCCCTATATGCAGATGAGGCTCCCCTGACATCTCAACCGACCCAATAGAAAGCATTTGCCTCTTGATTCCAACCCATCCCCCAATTTTTTTTTTTTTTTTTTTTTTTTTTTGGTTTTTCAAGACAGGGTTTCTCTGTGTAGCCCTGGCTGTCCTGGAACTCACTCTGTAGACCAGGCTGGCCTCGAACTCAGAAATCTGTCCGCCTCTGCCTCCCAAGTGCTGGGATTAAAGGCGAACGCCACCACTGCCTGGCTCCCCAAATGTTTTTAAGGTCGTATCCACAAGGTTTAAAGTGCAAGAGTTACTTCACCAAAGATCATCTGAGAGTGCCTGTCTTACTAGCTCTATCACTCCAGGGAAGATACTCTCTCCCAAAGCTTTCATTATTTGTCCTCGACCTGGTTCAACCAACTGGGTGCTGGAGCCTAGCACAACTGCTTGGTGGACCTGATCTTGGCCCCTAGCTACCAGCTGCATATCTCTCCTCCTGCCACCAACTCTGGGGTAGCCACAGAAGAGGCCTGACAGCCCACCTACTCAGGCTTTCCCGCAGAAAGCTGCAACTCTTTGGCCTCTCCAGCCAGGCCAGAACCCTGTGGGTTCTTGCGGATAGCTCCTGGTAAGCAGATTGGCAGTTTGTAATACATTGTTCTTTGGAATTTATTTTTAAATTCCATGGATGTCTGAGAGATGGTTCAGTGAGTGAAATTGCTTCCTTAAAAGCCCGAGGAACTAACATCGATCTTTGGAACTCACAGGAAGTAAAAGAGAATCTCAATTTCACAACACTTTCCTCTGAATTCCACATATAGAATATAACACATGCGTGCCCACATAAACACACTGCATGCATACACAAAACCAATAATGATCCCACTGAAATAAAATAATAAAATAAATAATAATTATAATGAAAGAATATAAAACTGCCATGTCTATAGTCTGTGGTAATAGAATAAATTCATTTTCTTGGTTGAGCTTTCATTTCCAAATTAATATTTTGGCAAAACTGTGACCCCATTTATGAGAACAAAATATACAAAATGGAGCAGTTACATAAAATAATAATAGAACATGAAATGATGGCATGTGGCTCTGATCCAGGATTGGGGATGCTGATATCTCAGATCAGTGTGGGCTACAAGAAAAACAATTTTCACTAAATACTTATTATAAATTGATTGAACTGAAATTATGCATATGCCAGTTTTCTTCCATATCAACCTAATTCTACGTACTGAGTTTATTGATAAATATCATAGTTATACTTTTGCATGTCTACATTATTTTTGCTTTACATTTTTCAAACAACTTTAAATTGAGCTTTCTGTGAATCATTTTGATTTCCTTAGTATTAATTCAGGCAGTATATACCTTAAATATCCAGGTTTTTATGTATGACGAGTCTCCAGTGCAATGACAGAAAAGTTCCCTAATTCAGAATCAATTTACATATCTCATTGACTATTATGATGACTATTCATTGTCAGAAAATAACACCTATGTGCTTCACAAAAGCTAGGGCTTGCCTCCACCCTGGGCGTGATTTCTGGAATCAGAAATATCATAGTTAATGGACTCTGTAGAAGTATTCATAGGCGGAAAATACATTTCGATGATATTTATAATAGCTATAGTAATTGATTATTTTTATTTCATACAAATTCTGTTTATTAGTTTAGATTTGGATGCAAAATTCTTGCTCTTTCAGGTATTCATATATTAATCTTATATATGGCTGCATGTGTAGTCTGGTTTTAAATTAATTTTGAATTTGTAGCTGTTTCTAGGCAGGCTTTGAGAATGGGAATCCGGTTTTTAGCACTTCTTCCATTATTTTTTGTGAATTCACAAAGTTGAATGAGGTGATGATTAGTATAGCTCCAGATTAATTTTGAACAGTCAAATCTTCAAACTCGAAAAGGAATCACAATACAAAAAAATTGTAACAGCATATTGTAGTACAGAAATCTAATTTCCTGTTGCTGTTACAGATTCACTCACTAAAAATGTCAAGACAATCTTATTTCATGTTTTTAACACAATAGTGGAGAGCTGTAATAATAGAGGGAGTATTTATGATAATTAGGTTTTGCTGAATAATGTGCTTCTTCAAAGATGATAGTTGTGGATATTGATTTTCCAAATGGACTGAGCCATTGATTGAATGCAATTTGAAGAGGAACCAAATTAGTCTCTTGACTTTACCTGGAGCTGCAGCCGGTGGAATACATTATCTGAGGAATCCCATAGCTGCAGTTAATAGGTCAAGGACTTCCCCTGTCGGTTGGCGTACTGTGGAAGCATTTTCGAGTTAATAATGTTTACTTGAAAAACCACAGGTGCCTACCAGTATGTTCATCATCGACTAGCATCTTTTTTACTGAAGCAAACAAAACCTGAAGTAGAATAAGACCTAATAAACCTTTTGCTTATTTGTCAAAATAGGAAGAAGGGGATTGCTAACAGTAGGTAAATTCAAATTATTAGTGGAAGACAGATAAGGTTTTTGTTGTTATTGTTATTTACCAGATTGCTGTCAAGACAGCAAGACATTGAAATCCTTCTCAGGAAAAAATAGAAAAATATAGATGAAGAAATACGAGATTGTTATATAATTCCCATTAAGCATCAAAACTTTCATTCAGAGGAACACTCATGAACATAAGGAAATAAAAGAATTCCTATAGTATTAGATATCATTGTTTCTCACCATTGCACTAAAATAATAAACAAAAAATAATTCTAAATAGGGAGTAATTTTTTCTGGCTCATGGTTTAAAAATTTCCTGTGTGACTTCCAAGTGTATGAGTATCTCATCATCAGTACTTTATGGAAGTCATGGCCCAGAAAGAAAGATAAAACCTTGAGGAGATGCCTCAGTGGCCAATTTCACACAGCAAAGCATTCATGGAAAGTTTCTGGATTCTCCCAAAATAGCTCTGTAAGTTATAGGCCTGTGCAACCTCACCTGATAATACAAATTAATTCATATTTTAATTTTATTTTCCCTATGTTTTAATATAAAAATATAGTGCCTTTATGGAATGCCCCAATTAATGCTGAAGAAATAATTATATTTCCAGAAAATAATATAATTTTTAAGTTCAGAATAAAAAACGTCATTCCGAAAGAAAAATATCATAAAATCATATGTAAATTTCTTTTAATTGTATTCAACAGAAATAGAAATGAGAAATAAAGGTAGATTTGTTTACAGCTCTGTGTCACAGACACATTTTAATTTAATTTTCATCATCTACGACAAGTGGAGATTAGTAAGCTTGACAGATACCATTGTTGTGAATTTTCTGACATGTATTTTTATGAACAAGTGTTTATTACACAAACAATATTCAAATTTAACAGCATTAAACTGATTTTTGCATATTCGTAAAGTGGATACAATGATATGTTAACATATGAAGGCATTTGATTTCTAAATTTGATTTATTTTTCTTCTTTTATTACTACTGGTTTCTGTCACTGTTTATGACATGCTTCCTCTTTTGAGATTCGTTCTGAGTCATTCAGAGTTTCTTCATCCTAGATGCTGTACTTTATTTTATTGTATACTTCAACTATTAGAATGTATAATTATACATTTGCACATACATATATCCCATACACACTAGTAAATCTAGAGACACATTTTATAAGCTCTTGAATAATATTAGCATTGAGTGTCCAGAGATTGTTATATTGCTAATTACTTTTCTTTGTAACTTCATGAAATTTATTATGATGTAAAATCAAGTGAACCTATTTAAGCATTAACTCTTGTCTCTCACCATAGTGTTTGAACTTTATTTTCCAATTTAAAATGAGAGTTATTGTTTGTTTTGTTTTTACATACTTCATTCACTACAGCTTGTAAGAGTTTAACTGTAGCCGGGCAGTGGTGGCGCCTGCCTTAAATCCCAGCACTTGGAAGGCAGAGGCAGGTGGATTTCTGAGTTTGAGAACAGCCTGGTCTACAGAGGGAGTTCCAGGACAGCCAGGGCTACACAGAGAAAGCCTGTCTCAAAAAAAAAAAAAAAAAAAAGAGTTCAACTGAGTCTTGCATCTTTTCTCTAACTGACATTTTTCCAGAATCTACATCACATAATCCATTCAGTTCAGGGATTCATTTATGCTTCAGGCTTCTCTCCTTCATTATCTATGCTATTCTTGCTTTTGAAACTAAGTAAACAAAAAACTGACTAAATTCTGCCGCTCATGTTTTGCTTCCCATAGCAGTGTGCCAGGTCAACTTACAAACTTCATGGTTGAATCTACTTAGAAATCACATGGCCAGAAGCTTCACATCTAAGCTCTTATACCCTGGTGAATTTGCTTTCAAACACTTCACATTGTGTCTCCCTGTTCAACTTTGATATCATATGCGATATGGAATGCATGGACAATTCAACATTCAAATTTTAGTTTCAGTCACCGAGTTATATAAAACTCTATATTTTAAAAGTATAATCAAACTCTAAGTATTGCATTTCCAACCTATTACTATTTTAATAAACACAATATATTAATTTAAAATATATTTTACTCTTAAATATAGTATTAAATTTTAGCTACTTCTGTCAATATTTTCTCTAAAATTTCATTCATATTTTCCTTTCATTTTGAATATCTAAATATTTTTGACTAAAATGTAAGATATTTACATAAAAATGTAAGTGACTGCATTTACATTTAAGATCATGGAAAGGAATACATGCATACAGGACTTGAAATGCATTTTCTTACTATAAAATCTTCATGCCTGATATCTGTGAAAGGTTATTTGATTCCAATTTGTAACTTCATGTTCAATTGAGACACAAATATTATGATAATTCTTTATGATTTTTATGATTCAATTGTGGTACGTAGCTTAACATTAGAAATGTAGACACTGAAGAACATAAATAAATTGCATGTGTTATAATTTCTACTTATATCCACTTTTACCTAAACAAACAAACAAAAATTTAAATTTCACAGGATTTCTATCAGTCATGAACTCTTTTCTTTCATTTTCTTGTAAAATCTATTTCTTAAGCATACTCTAGTTATTTACCTGAATCATGGATCATATATGAACAATTAAAGTCATGTACTCCTAGAAAAAGTTGAGTCCTTTGACTAATCCTTAAAATATATACCCAGAAGTATAATCTGTTAAATTTGAATCAAATATGCTATTTGTTTCACAAAGATAAAAATATTTACAAAGAAAATCTAACATTCATCACCAACTAATATTAAATCAATAAGACTTAGACTTACTTCTCACAAGAATTTGAAGTAGTTTGAAAATTAAACGTGAAATTGGTTATTCACAACAGATAGCTGACTTACATTCTTCAAATTACATGTATAATTTAAACACATTATAATGATACTCTTTCTTTCCAAGGAGAAGTTAAAAGAATCAAATTATAAATGTATATGTATGTATATATATACACATACAAATATGCATATTCCTGAGAATATTTATGTACATATAACACATATATACAATTATATACATTGTGAATATAATGGGATCATTTGAGAAAGGAACAAGGTCACTGTGAAAGGATATGAGCAACAGGAGGGTCAGTAATGGGCAAAACTAAACAAAGTACATGATAGACTTAAATACAACCATAAATTTGTAAATTAATATATATCATAAAAATTTAAAACTATACTCCAAGTCAAACCGCAATTACATTAGCATCAGTTGAATTTATTTACATGGAATATGATAAATTATTTGAAGCAATGTCACAAAGTAAGTATCAGGTAGATTTTTTCTATCACAAAATTTTTCACATATTATAAAGATCATTATTTTCTATTCATTCCAAGAAAATTGCTGTCAGATGAAGTAGTCCTCATTATTCATTTAAATTAGAATGATGACATATGTCATCATATTTGTGCCATGTTATTCAAATACGGCATAAAGTTAAGGAACCGAAAGACTGTTGTGTAAGTAAAACATAAACTTTATCATCATTTCTTACCACATGGGAACCAGTGACAATAACAACCCTATTGTATTTTAAAATAGCCTTTTCTTTCACCACTGTCAGGAACGTAATGTTGCAATAAAAACAAACTCAAGATTGAAAGACAGCAAGAAACTTCAGCAAGAAAAAATAAACACCAATTATGGAAAAATATGAAAATATGCCTTCTTACTTATAAAATGACCAAGAAATCAAATCCAAGAACCCATCAAAACCATCATTCACCATGATCAAGTAGGTTTCATACCAAGGATACAAGGTTGGTTCAATATACAGAAATTTATTAACGTAATACACCATATAAACAAACATACAAAAAAGAAATCACATGATCATCTCCTTAGATGTTGAAAAATCATTTGACAAAATATAATACCCCTTCATGTTAAAAGTATTGGAGAGATCAGGAATTCAAGGCCCATACCTAAAACATAATAAAAGCACTTTCTGCAAACCAACAGCCAATATTACATTAAATGTAGAAAGAATTGAAGCAATTCCACTAAAATCAGGTACAAGTCAAGGATACCCACTCTTCCCATATCTATTCAATATAGCACTTAAAGTTCTAGCTAGAACAATAACACAACAAAAAGAGATCAAAGGGATACAAATTGCCAAAGAAGAACTAAAGATATCACTCTTTACAGATGATATGATAGCATACATAAGCAGCCGAAAAATTCTACCAGAGAACTTCTACAGCTGACAAACAACTTCAGCAATGTGGCTTGATATGAAATTAACCCAAATAAATCAGTATCCTTCCTTTATATAAATGATAAACAGGCTGAGAAAGAAATTAGAGAAACAACTCCCTTCACAATAGCCACAAACAATATAAAATATCTTGGGATAACTCTAACCAAACAAGTGAAATTCTGTATGAGAATAACTTCAAGTTTTTCAAGAAAGAAATTAGAAAAGATCTCAGAAAATGGAAAGGTCTTCCATGCTCATGCATTGGCAGAATTAACGTAGTAAAAATGGTCATACTATCAAAGGCAATCTACAAATGCAAATCAATCCCCATGAAAATCCTAATACAATTCTTCAAAGACATATAAAGGACTCAAGAAGCTAACCACCAAAAAACCCCAAACAACCCAATCAAAAAATGGGGTACAGAAGTAAACAGAGAATTCACAAAAGAAGAATCTTGAATGGATGAGAAGCAGTTTTAAAAAATGTTCTTAGTCCTTATTGATCAGGGAAATGCAAATCAAACCTTGAGATTCCACATTACACCCAACAGAATGGCTAAGATCAAAACCTCAACTGACAGCACATGTTGGCCAGGATGTAGAGAAAAAGGAACACTCCTTGATTGCTGGCGGGATTACAAACTAGTACAACCACTCTGGAAATCAATCTGGAGATTGAACAGACAATTGGAAATAGATCTATCTGAAGATCCAGATATACACTTGAGCATATATCCAAAAGGTGCCCCACCATGCCACAAAAGCACATGTTCCACTGTGTTCATAGTGGCCTTGTTTGTGATAGCCAGAAGCTGAAAATAATGCATATGTCCCACAACAGAAGAATGGGTACAGAAAATGTGGCTCATTTACACAATGGAATACTACTCAGCAATGAAGAATGAGGACATCTTGAGTTTTGTAGGCAAATGGATGTAACTAGAAAATATCACCCTGAGTAAGGTAACTCAGACCCAAAAGGTACATGGTTTGTACTCTCTAATAAGTGGATATTAGCCAAAAAAAAAAAAAAAAAAAAAAAAAAGTACAGAATACCCAAGATACAGCCTACAGAACTCAAAAAGGTCAACAAGCTGAAGGGTTTAAGTGAGGACACCTCAGTCCCTCTTGCGAGGGAGAAGAAAACAACCACGAGGGGGGAGGGACGGAGGAACCTGGGACGGAAAGTGGATGGGGGTTTGGGGGGGGGGAAGGAGAGGGGAACCTGATCTGGTTTTGGGGTGAGGACAGAGGACTGAAGCCCTGAGGGCCAGTAGAAAGATTGGAAACAGGTAACCTTGGGATCCCTTTAGAATGTACCAGAGACCTCGGATGTGAGAGACTCTCAGGACTCAAAGGGAGCAACCTTAGGTAAAATTCCCTACAGTGGAGAGAGGGAACTTGTAGAGCCCACATCCAGCAGAAACCCAGGGCATCAAGTGACAGATGTGTTTGCCATACCACAGTCAAAAACTCTGACCCATAATTGTGCCTGTCTGAAAAAAACTACAGGGATGGAAATGGAGAAGAGCCTGAAGAAAAGGAAGCCAAGTAACAGGCCCAAAGTGGGATCTAGCTCAAGGGGAGGTCCCAAGGCCTGACACTATTATTGAAGCTATGGAGTACAAAAAGGGGACAATCATGACTGCCCTCTGAAAGACTGAACTAGAAGCTGAAAGAATCAGTTGCAGATATTTGCACCCAACCAATGGAGAGAAGCTACTGACCCCTGTGGTTGAATTAGGTAAAAGCTGGAAGAAAGGTAGAGGAGGGCAACCTTGTAGAAGGACCAGCAGTCTCAATTAACCTGGACCCCTGGGATCTTTCAGACACTGGACCACCAACCAAATCGCATACACCAGCTGATATGAGGTCCCTAACACATACACAGCAGAGGACTGCTGAGTCTGGGTTCAGTCAGAGAACATTCACCTAACACTAAAGAGACTGGAGGCCCCAGGGAGTGGAGAGGTCTAGTGGGATGGGAGATGAGGGAGTGGGGACATCCTCATTGAGAGAGTGGGGTGGGGAGGAGGTATGGAATGTGGAATAGTCAGAAGGTGGACTGGTAGGGGGATAAAATCTGGTGTATAAAATAAAAAGAGATTAAATAGAATTAAATTAAAAAAAAAGAAAAAAGAAAAATTGTTCCCATAAAACAACCAAAGACCTTCAGTTCATATATTTTGACATTTTAATATTTGAAGCATTTATTGTTTCTTTTCTTTTGCATTGTATTTTGTTTGTTTTCTCCAGTATTGTGATCATACATGTGTAAGACAAGCACTGAACCACTTAGCTTATGTCCTTAGCCTGGACGTCATTTAACTCAGGCTATATGATTTATTAGTACTTTATTTTTCTGTGAAATAGCTTTGTCCAGTGAACTTTCTTGAAAAACATAATTATGTAAAGGTAGTGAAGGTTTTCTTACATCTCAAATGCTAACTACTCAAAATAATGGGCTCACGCCTCTGAGATTTATTAATTTTTATTAACTGAATGAATGAAATCCTCTACTGACTAATAATTTTTGTGATGCTCATTAAGGGTTGGCTCCACTACATTATATGATGTAAGAAAAGCAATTTGGTATTTTTATACATCACTAAACTTCACAGTGAGATATTTCAGACAGATATCTTACATTAATCAATAAAAATATAAATAATAGTTATAATTTTCTCACTGCAGACTACTTTATTAGGAATATAGAATATATATCTGTGATGATTTGAATATGCTTGGCCCATGGGAAGTGGCACTATTAGAAGATGTGACCTTGTTGGAGAAAGTATGTCACTGTAGGTGTGGGCTTTGAGGCCCCATGTTCAAGCTCTGCTTAGTGTGGAAGAGAGCCTCTTTCTCATGTGTGATTATGGAAGACAGTGTTCTCTTCATTGCCTTGGAATCAAGATGTAAAACTCTCAGCTCCTCTAGTGCCATGTCTGCCTGCATGTTACCATACTTCCCACCATAATGATAATGCACCTAGATCTCTGAAATTGCAAGCCAGCCCGAGTTAAATGTGGTATGTTATTAGAGTTGCCTTGGGCATGATGTCTATTCATAGCCAAAAAAGCCTAAGACAATATCTAAATGATTTCAGCATTCTGATGATTCAGTTTATATTGTTTGCTAGAAGTGACTGTATATTAAACTGTTTCAATAAATGTCTTGATGTAGATGTTACAAAATAATCAAATATTCACAAGCCATCTCATTTTTACATAACCGATGCTCAATTCACAATAATCAAGGAGCCATGAATTCAGCCTAGCTTCCATCAATCATTTACCAAATAGAGAATGTGTGGTCTTTGCAAGCACTGGATTTTATTCAACTGCTAAGAAGAACAAAGCTATGCTACTTGAAGAAAAAAATGTGTGGACTGGAAATTCACAATGTGAAGTGAAATAAGCCAGACACAAAATGACAACTACATAATTGCTTCCTGACACATAAGGGATAAAACCAGAAAAAGAAGAACAATACAAGTAGAATATGGGGCTAGGGAGGGGATAAGTACCAGTGCAGAGATAGAATAAGTATATATTATAGTAAGTGTTAGTCCAGCTTGTCCATGGCGGGTGTGATATGACATGGCTCCTGCCCCTGGCACAGAGTCAGCATGGTGTGGTCATCTGTGTGTGTCAATGGCTGCTGTGTACTTATAAGAACAACATTTAATTGGGGCTGGCTATCAGGTTCAGAGATTCAATTTATTGCCATCAAGGCAGGAACATGACAGTATCCAGCTAAGCAAGGTGCAGAAGGAGTTGCAAGGTCTACATCTTCATCTGCAGGATAGCATATTAAAGCCCACACCCAGTGACCTACCTACTCCAACAGGGCAGGGCCACAGCTCCTAATAGTGCCCCTCTCTGTGCCAAACAAATCTAGTATATGAACATGAACATATATATATATACATGCTCCTAATCTGGGAATTATTATCACTGTCAAGGTTAACAACTCCATGATAATTTGAAGAAGCATGAGTCTGGGAAGCAAGGGTGTGTCTATGTCTCAGCAAATTGGTAAACACTGAGACCTTTAGTACAGTCCTTAAGGCTGTGGGAAAGAATTCTGAAAATAAGAGTTCACAATATATAATCTCTCAATTGTGCAAAATATAAGGATGCAATGGGAATTATGTGAAGGGCTTCACAAACCTAAAAGAACAGAGGTAGCTTCATTTTGAGCCAGCTTGTCAGGAAGATATAAAGGCAGGCAGTTTCTTGAGTTCAAGGTCAACCTGGGATAAGAAGGATTTTAGGTCCAGTTCAGGAATGGAAGGAATGGTAATTTTAGGGCAGGGTTCAACCAATCTAGTTTATTGTCTGTGCTTTTAAAAAAAGACAGGCGATCTCTGAATTCCTTTGCAATGTTAAAAAAAAAAAAATTGTTCTTGCTGTCTCATTCTAGGAATCAAGGGGATGGGTTATGGGATTCATGTGGTAATCAAAAAAGAACCTGGTGGGTAATGACTGAATTGATATGCAAACAAAATACTGGGCTTTTAGTCTGCAAGAGATGAGTTATCTAGAGAATTTTTAGAAGTACAAGAGAAAAATGACTCAAGAGAGAGTAGTTATCTTGTAACCAATAGTTGGACTTCAAGTCATTTGATTCAACACTCCAAGACACCACTTCTCTCAGGAATTCCTCCCTAAGCAGAGGCTTGTCCTTGGAATGTAAGTGGAATATGATCAAAGTATCTTGTACACATAAATGAAGATATCGTAGTGTGAAACTCAGTACCTTGTTAAAATAATACATACTTGTCATCTATCTATCTATCTATCTATCTATCTATCTATCTATCTATCTATAATCTATCATGTATCTATTTATTATCTACCTATTGCCTAGATATCATCTATCAATTTAGTGAACATTTATCTGTCATTTTATTTACCTATCATCAATCTCTATCTGTCTGTCTATGTATCTGTGTATCTATGTATCTATGTATCTATGTATCTATGTATCTATCTATCTATCTATCTATCTATCTATCTATCTATCTATCTATCATCTATCATCTATCTATCTAAATGTATCTGTGTTTTTTATCTACCATCTATCAATATATTTATTTCTCTTTTTGTCATCTAAGTATGAACCTATCTCTACTTCATCTAACAATATTTATTTCTCTATCTCTCTAACATCTATCTATCATCTATTTACTTTTAATCTATTCTATCATCTATCATTTATCTATCATATATATATGCCTATCCATCATGTATCACTATCAATTTATCTGTATATCTACCATCTATCCATCATCTATCATTTATCTATCAATTAATCATCTCTCAACTGTATTTTCTGTCTGTTTATCAATCATTGGCCTAGTATCTATCTATCTATCTATCTATCTATCTATCTATCTATCTATCTATCTATCTATCTATCTATCTATCCTAGTTTGAAAATGTAACATGTGAAGATAGTTTTACATATAGGATGTCTCACATCACATACATACATGGTCCTAGTCCTAGTTAGGGTTTTACAGCTGTGAACAGATACTTTTACCAAGGCAATTCTTATAAGAACAACATTTAATTGGGGCTGGGTTACACATTCAGAGATTCAATCCATTACCATCAAGGCAGGAACATGACAGCATCTAGTCAATCAAGGTACAGGAGGAGCTGAGAGGTCTACGTGTTCGTCTGCAGGCTTTTAAGACAAAACCCACTTCCAGGAAGCTAGAACTAGGATATTAAAGCCCACATCTACAGTGACATACCTACTCCAACAGGGCCACACCTACTAATATTGCCCCTCCCTGTGGCAAACATATATAAACCATCACTTTCCACATCCTGGCATCCATAGGCTTGTTCAAACATATGAGTCTATGGAGACCATACCTAAACATAGCATAATGCAAAATATATTTAGTCCAACTTCCATAGTCTATAGCAGTCTCAAAAATGTTTAAAGTTCTAAGTTCAAGGTCTCCTCTGTGATTCATTTAATCACTTAACTGTAATCCCCAAAGCAAGACAGGAAAGCAGATGAGAAAACTATAAACTCAGTATGTCTATGTCTGATGTCAAAGCTGTCTTCAAATTTCTAACTCATTTTTCATCTTTGATGATGGCAACAAACTTCTTTTTCTGGGATGGTTTCACTCCCTTTTAGCATATTTACTCAGCAGAAAACCCACAGCTCTGACATCTTGAACAGCTTAGGGTCTCCAAGGCAACTTCAATGTAGAGCTTTGTTTCAATGTTGGGGATCCACACATGATCTTCTGGGCTCCTTCAAAGGGCTGGCATCACTTCTTGGTACTGGAATCTCCAATACACTGGGGTCTTCCACTGCAACTAGACTTCACCAATAGACTCTCATAGGCTCTCTTCATGGTGCCAAGTCTCAAGTCCTTTGTATGATCTCTGTAGTCCTGGGCTGTCAACTGGAATTGAGGCTGTACCTTCAGCAATGACCTTCTATGGCCTCAACTGTTGTTCATGATGCCTTCATGCCTTCAAAACCAGTACCAGCTAGGTAACTCTTACACATTACCAAGTACAGCTATAGCATGAGGTACAGCCTTGGCTATAGTCCCCTCTATTTTTAAGTCTAAAGCCAGAGCCATATGGCCAAAGTTGTTGAATTTGTATGAGCTGAAACATGACCTCCTTGTTCTATGACATTATTACTAGCTTTCTGTTTTCCAACTCCTTCACTGCCTAAACTTGGCTTTCCTGGATCTTACTCTGTAGATTGACCTTGAATTCAGAAATGTGCATGCCTGTCTCCTGGGATTAAAGGTGTGTACCACCACACCTGTACTTAAGCCTATCTTCACCTAGAATTTACTCTGTCCCAGTCTGGCCTTGAACTCAAACATTTGTTTAGCTTTATCTACTGTGTCTAAAGGTGAGTATTACCATGTCTGGATCTGAGTAGGATCTTGATCCAAAGTCCCATTCCTCTTAAACTGTTATCGCCTAGAACATAGAATTCAATTCCATTCTACTTCCTGGTGCCCTTTTAATGCTTAAACCATATATTTTGTATTGTTTTCTTTCTCAGATTGCTCCTATTCATTAAAATGCCCTTTATAAGAGTGAACTTTAGTAACCCCATAACAGAATTCATTCCAGGCTGTTTTGAGATGTCCTTTGTCAATGTAATTAATATAAATCTCTTTACCTTAGCCACAGGTAGACTCTTCAGACAATGCAGAAAGCAGCCACATTCAACAAATTATCACAAAAAAGGTCTTTATGCCACATACTGAAATTCTTTTCCACTGAACCCTCTTGGGCTGCACAATTCAAATCAATCTCAGCAACAAAATCTTCCATATTCTTACTAGAATAGCCCATTAAGACCCACTTAAAGCATTCCACTGCTTTCCAAATCCAAAATCCCTAAATCCACATTCTTCCTAACAAAAGCATGGTCAGGCTTATCAAAGCAATACCCCAGTCCCTGGTACCAACTTCTGTCTTAGTTTGGGTTTTATTGCGGTGAACAGGACACCATGACCAAGGCAACTCTTATAAGGTCAATGTTTAATTGGAGATTGCTTAGAGGTTCAGAGATTCAGTCCAGTATCTTCAAGGAAGGAACATGACAGCAACCAGGCAGGCACAGTATAGGAGGATCTGAGAGGTATACGTCTTCATCTGCAGACATCTAAGAGAAGACTGACTTCCAGGAAGCTAGGAATAGGGTATTAAAGCCAATGCCCACAGTGACATGCCTACTCAAACCCTCATAATAGTGCCACTCCTTAGCTCAAGCATGTACATACCATCATAGTCTTAGTTCCCAGATGAAATGAAGGGCTCACCCCAAACCAGTCTTCACTTTTTCAGAAGTACAAGCACCACAGCAATATTGAGGAAAGTGCTGCTCTCTACATAATCACAGCTAACTTCTCAGTTTCAGTTGATCAACATTCATTATTTCACCAAAAAAAAAAAAAAAAGGTATTCACTCTGGTAGTTCCCAGCTCTTCAAACCACAGATTCTCCACAGAAATATGTGAGGAGAATCTTTGGTGTCTCTGAAACTTCATAAACCAGGCTTCCATGGTGGAAACTCTCTGCAACATTATTATCTTCCAAGCTAATACAGAGTATCTCCATGAGCTCTCAATACTCACTGTTTTTGCAAGCCCAAAGGACCAAAGTCCTTCCATGATCCTCCCCAAAACAATATGTCACAGCAATACTCTATTATCTTGGTGCCAATTTCTGTCTTAGTTAGTGTTACTATTTCTGTGATGAAACACTGTAAGCTGAAGCAAATTGTAGAGGAAATGGTTGATTTGGTTTATACTTCCACAGCAC